>CAWZYM010000308.1:545000-787500 GCA_963966185.1 Rhabditoides inermis
CTCGCACACACTGCGTTCGATTTCACGAATCTGTCAATCAAACATGATGTATCAAACGCGCGGCACGGCGTAATAAAACGCCCCGACGCACTGCTAATGCCACCTCGGGTAAAATACGAAACTTGAGTAATTGCCATCTAATCGGACCCTCGCATCGCTTCTCCCTGCGGGCCTACGAACGGGAGAGTAGAGAGAGAAATTACATTTGCAGCTTTTCGGACCAGAAGAGTCCAAAAACTGAGGGAAGCAGAAATTTCCATGGTACAGGCGTCAATTATTCAGACTGGCAACAAAACCCAAATCCTCTCCGAACTCGTCACTTCAAGAAAGAGACAAAAGAGAGCGAAGGAAGAATAAGCGAAAGAGAAAGCGACCCACCGTAGGAGACTCCTTGCGTATTGCATCTCACTAGACCGCCATCACAAAGTCGAAGTGAAATATCTCTCTCTCTCTCTCTCTCTCTCTCTCTCTCTCTCTCTCTCAAAAGTGCTGGGCGAATAGGTTGGAGGCAGGAAAAACGCGTGTGTTTTACAATGTGAAATGAGTGGCAATTGGCCGCGAGACTCGGCGCGGTCTGCTCTCATATAGGAAGACCAGGCCCCGCCCCCTCGGTGATACTATGATTACATAGAGGGGATGGCATGATACTACGCTTGTCAAAAACATCGACGTCCACTATGGTCGTAAGCTGAGAGAGAGTGGCATGCACATTTCATCACGTGTGTTCATTGAGAGTATCCAGTGTTCAGTATCCACTATCATGAGAGGATGTGAGTCACGTTGTCGCCATGATAGCAACCTTTTTCGGAAGTGGGGGCAAATTTGCAGCCACCGTGAATGAGTGTGTGGGTGTGTGAGAGAGAAAAATGGATAGAGAGAGAGAGAAATGGATAGATAGACAGAGAGAGGGGAGGGAAAGGGAGATATTGGTGTGTGATCCCTCCTGACCTTTTCACTCTCAACGAATATCAATACAGCGCGGAGCCAAATCTCAAAAACCGCTGGCATCTGGCTAATGCAATATCGCCACAGATTACACCTAGACGCAATTCACCCGTAGAGTATAGGAGGAGAGAGAGAGAGAGAGAGAGAGAGAGGGAGGGAGAGAGAGATGTCCCAGGAACGTATATACGTCACATCCTTGCATACTTTGCAGTAAGAGAGCCGTTGTGATATGAAATTCGAGCCTTGTTCAGAGTAGCCGCTAAAACAATGAGGAATTGACAAAGCAGAGAGAGTAGTTCACAAATAAATAACAGAACCCCTGTTTCGGCCCATTATCCTTTCGGCCCATTAAACAAAAAACAAATTCAACGGATCTCTAGAATTTGAAAATCCTCGAGGCTTTGAACTTTCAAGATACAGAGAACAAAGAGTAAAAATCAGTTTATAACAAACAAGTTTCTTACCGTGTCAGTGTCTTTGTCCAATCCTCGGAATACTTTCGTCTACCACTTCTACTGCTAGCGATACTCATTGATCGCATAACTGCAACGTCACAAAATCAATAAATAAATCAATAATAGCGACAGCGTGACGCACACTTTATCCGGCATGAAACTCATTACCGCGTTCCGCGAAAATTGTTCGAAAAACTAGGAGACTATTATAGAGAGAAGATCTCGATATTATCCCGCCGGGAAAATAGAGGATAGAAAGCGACTGTCAAAGAAGATAAGGGATACTGTAGAGGTGGATGGGATTGTGAAAATGACAGATTGTATGTGGATAGATAGAGAGAGAGGGTGTAGGCCTGAGAGAGAACGTAATCATCCCTAGGCTACGCGCCAAATTAAACAACGACCAAGGGTAGATAGGAAATCTCATCGAAGAAGGCCTACTCAAACTCATCTCTGCTACGTGCTACTGCGATTGAGAGAGAGAGGGGGGGGAGGGGAGAGAGACAAGGGACAGAGAGCGCGCGCGAGAAAGTGAGAGATTAGAGGTTAGACGATTGTACTAGTGACTAGTACTTCTATCCCATGTCAGGAAAACAATACTTACACTTACGAGTTGTTTTTAGCATCAAAAGACGGCTAAACATTATCCTAGAATCGTTACATAATTATACACACTATGTACAGTGTAACTGTAATTTTGTATGAAGAGTGAATAGATAAAGCTACAAAAAATAAAGCAGTCTGATTATCCATTTTCAATATCATGCATCAGGATCAGAGATCGAGTAATTATGCAGTCTCGAACGCAGAATCGCATAAATATCCATGGGGGTTCGGAAACACGCTAGATCGCTGGAATATAGCAGAGAATATTAGTGGGTGCCGAAAGAGAGGACATCAGACATCGGAAGCTGCGGCGCATAGCATATTTCTAGAAATCACGCCTGCAGGGATTGAGAAAAGAGGAGAAGGAGGAGGCAGAGTGAGTAGCATTCATCCTTTTTCTCGTCTTTTTCCTCTCTCATGCGAGAGATGACAGTTGTCTTCCACAGAGACAACTCAATCGGAGAGAGCGCAGACAAGTAAGCATAAATGTCTAGGCGAGAGTGCAAGTGATCGGAGAGAGTGCAGACAGATCCCATGTATTTTGCGCGTCACAGGTGGGTTTGCAATGGGGCACGCTGTTTCGAATAGACCGGAAACGGTGAAAATAGATTTGCCCTGCGTCTATAAGTATCACCCTCTCGAGCAAATAAGGTAACCCAATATTATAGGGAATGTTATCTACACGAGAGACGACGTCCCTGCTCACACTTCACAGTCACAGGTATCCACATGGGAATTGTTATATGTTCGTTTGTGTGAAAATAAATAAAGGTCCTTGGTTCTTGGTTGTCGTGGCGACTCTGACGCGCACTTTCACAGGCACATCTCTCTCTCCCTCTCTTTCTCTCTCTATTCCTCTCTCCCTCTCCCTCCCCCCCCTCTCTCTCTCCCGCCACAGTAGGCATATTGTAGGTATATCGGGACTCAAGGCACACAACGAAGCCACTCAACCTCGCCTCTCTCTTTCTTTTTCTCTCGTCACTCTTCCTATGTCCTATCTTCTCAGCCATGGAGACAGTGTGACCGCTAGTTTTTCACTCAGAATGCAGAATAGTGCAAAGCACTTTCTATAAATAGTCTACAGCACCTTCTCACTCAGCTTCAAATATTCGAATATAATTATTAATTATCGAAATGACCCACAAGTGATCGATGCGATTTCTCCCGAGACAGATCATCCCACTCGCATTGGACTGAAAACAGGGACAAAAAGACAATATGTAATTTTCGCGAAACGATTGCGAACAATACTCGAAAACATGCGGCGCCAATCGTCAATCGTCAAAAACTCATCGCACGGAAGTGACAAGTGCGAGGATCCGGCGAAAATACACACGAGAGTGTGCTGGGGTGAACTTGTCGCGTAAGCAGTGACGATTGATGGGTGTCGGGTGCGAGGCTGGCAAGTGGAATGGCCGGCATTACGCAACTCATACTCATCACACTCTGCTGCGATGAGAAGAAGAGTGTCAAGTCAACATCCACAGCCAAGAGAGCCAGACACTCACTCAGAAATCCAGCTGTTACAATTTAATTTATCGCCTCTCCCACCCGTTCGCCTCTCACCTTGCGTTTGCTGCGAATTGATGAACTCGCAAATTGTGTTATTTATGGCAGTTTATCAAAAATTGAATCCGGCTGATGCTATTGGTTAATCATGCATTTCTAATTCGTGAGCAACGTATCATCGACATAAGAAGCGAGAGAAAGTTGCATTCAGTCACGCTACTCACATCAGACATGAAAAACTGCATGAAAATACCAACACGAAGGAATAATATAGAGGATTAATTAGTAGCGCCTGAGGCAATCGACCGGGGAAAAGGAAAAGGAAATACGGATGTATTTCATTTTGATGGATCATGTAGGTAGGAATGTAAACAGAACCAATTCTGGAACCCTGAAAATACCTGTAAACACGATTCGAAAAGGAAACAAGGAAACGGACGGATATGCATTCACGTGTACCGAACGAGAGCTGAAACCATTCATCAACCACCTGGAACCTGATAAGATATTATGCTCTCTCTCTCGCTCGCACTCTCTCTCGCCCTTCCTCCATTTTGCTCATTCTCCCTCTTCAACAAACACATCGTGTACGAAATCGGCCTCACGAGCCAAATTCTCACAAAAAATATTATTCTTGCTAATTCCATAACGAGACCTGATAATTACGTAAATCATTTATCACATCAAAACGTGGCAGACCCTAATAAATACACGTGTTGCATGGGAATAGGGGCATAGGGCGGTGTGGGCGGGGCTAGTGTGGGCGGGGTCTAGTTGTTCTTCTTCTTCTGAGTCTTCTTGGCGACCTTGGTCTTGGATAGACGACGCATCAGGGAAGCCGCTCCCAACCAGCCAATAACAGGGCAGATCTGAGTCAACGGCATATTGAAATTGTTCGAAATAACTTATTCTTAAAAAAAAAATGTTAATTATGATTTACTACTGTTATCACTGTCTGTATAAGTACTTGAATGATTCATGCCCTCTGATCCCGCCCCTTTGGCTCTGCCTCACTTACCCAGTACAGTGCGATGAACCACTGTGCATCGAGTCCCTGGCATCCGAACATGCGGGACGAGACGACCACTGGGTTCAGGCCGGGCACACCAACGAACACAAGGGCTGCAAGCATCAGTAGGCAGAGAGTAGACACGCGCACACTTCCAACATCGAACAGACAAACCGCACTTTCATGAAAAAATACCGGAATTTCACTAACACGGGCAGCTTGCGCACCCGTCTTGGCGGATTTTTATGAAAACATGGCCATATACACAGTTTTTCATGCTAATTCCGAATATGAGCATAACTTTTCCGGAATAGTAGTTCGAAATTCTTTTTTACACCCACCAAATAGACTACCCATGGAAATGACCTGTCAATAACAGCAGCGTGGCCGAATGGGTAGTGAGTTGGAAAGTTAGAAATGACCATCGATGCGATGCCGCTATGCGGTAAAAGTTTTTGCCGATTCTCTTTTTCATCACATGACCCATTGCCCTGACACTTATCTCATACTCATTGATATTTGTGAAAATCTTAAAATGGGATGAGAAGGAAATTGAGAATACATAGAAGCTCACGGAGTAGATCAGTATGTGATTGTTTTACTAGTATACACGTGACAGTTATAAGTTTTTTAAAGTTAAAAGTTGAAAGTTAGAAGTTCCACGCTTTTGTCTGTGACAGCGCAGGCATTTGAAATTAAAGACCGCAACACCTTCTTCATCACTGTTACGTATACCAAACAGCGCTTCAAAGCTTGACAGATAAATTCCAGTTTTGCACAAATATCAATGAGACGAGTCAGGGAATTGGGACATGTGATGGAAAAGAGAACCAGCGAAAACTTTTGCCGCATAGCAGAATCGCATCGATAACGTATCGATGGTCATTTCTAACTTTCCAACTCACTATCCATTCGGCTGTTAAAGGCACAGGGGCGTTTAGTGTTACCAAGGTTGATCGAAACTCACTTATGAGAACTTGGCAAAACTGATTGCACGTAGCGGGAATCGAACCGGCGTAGCTTGGTCCGTGAAACGTGAGCGTTACCACAACACTACAACGACATGTGCTGTCGAACTCATATCGACGTGATGCGCACAGAGCTCAACTTTTGGATAAGCATTTCGGCGCGAAGTTCGAATTCGCCTTACCAAGCTTCGCACGTGCACATGATGGTAAGCGTGTAGGTAACGCGGAAACGCCGTTCTTTCGCGTTTTCTTTGATTGTTTCGTGTATATATGGCTCAAGCAATGTTCCAAAGTCAAAACTAAGCGCCACTGTGCCTTTAATGACAGGTCATTTCCATGGGTAGTCTATTCGGTGGGTATCAAAATGTATTTAAAACTACTATTCCGGAAAAGTTATGCTCCTATTCGGAATCAGCATAAAAAACTGTGTATATGACCATGTTTTCATGAGAATCCGCAAGACGGGTGCGCAAGCTGCCGGTGTAAATTACATCAGTAGAAAGCGATCTGAGGCATCGAAATATAATACGATAAGTTGATGGCTTAAGTGTTATTGAAAAGAGAGCTTCGGTTCGGGGAACTCTGATGAGTGAATTATACAGTTATCAAAACATATCATAATTATATTGTATGAAACACAATATTCGTGTTTTTGTTCCTTTCAAAAAATAATACAACACACTCACCGACGGAGATCATAGTGGAAATGAGCACCGGGATCGAGATGAACTTGGCCTACAATACGGTACTTACAGTTACAGTCTGGAGAACTCAACCTTCAGTACTCTGAAATTCCACGTTCACCTACAGTAATCTAAATGCATTATTGAATCCGTATTATATGTACAGTAGTTGAAATTGAAATTACAGTAATATTGCGTACCTTCTCGGGCAAAATGCCAATGACGATGCGGATGAACGCGCATCCCAGCACCTCGAATGCGAGAACCAGAGGGAAATCGATCTTAATAAATTAATATAATCAATAACAATCCATAAACATCAATCGATAATCGATATACCTTATAGTTGATGGCGCAGGAGGGGTCGACGTAGCTGGAGTAGTGCACATTCGAGTAGGCCGCGGACGAGTACATGACAAGAGATAAAGTTATTGAGGAGAAACGAAAAAAAAATCACGCAGTTTCACTTTATCCTATATCAGAAAACTGTGATACGTACGTGAATGTATTAACTCATAGCATGAATTAATGATACTATTGAAACGTATCGAAATCACACAAGAGAGGGATAAAGTGAAATCATCGCAATGTGCTCTATTGCGATATCATAAACGTATCACGCAACGTATATTGAACAAACGTACCATAGTTGGGCGGCGAGTCGGAATGCGGACATGCCTCCCAGACACTGCGCCGCCACCAGAGTGAGCAGACGCTCCATCCTGAGAGAGGCAGTGGTCAACATGGAGTACGGTACTCAAATCATACAGTAATACTCACGGGATGATACCGTAGTAGAACGCCTCGATCGGACCGAGCGGCGAGATAGCGGCGCCTGGAGACAATCAATCAATCAATCAATCAATAATTAATCGATACATGAAGCGACACGTACCCCTGTTGAGAACCGATCCAGAGGCGAGGAGGGTTGCGACAGTGAAGAATCCAGCAGCCAGACCGTAGTACCGGAACATGATGCCTAGAAAGATGTACAGTAACCACCAAATGGTACAGTAACCACTATACAGTATTCCGCATATCCATATACACTACACAGTATTCCGCATATCCATTACAGTAACCCAAATTCGAAAGTACAGTAACCCACCGTTCTCGTAGACGCATGTGCACATCTGGGCGGTGCCGATGAATTCGATGAGGAACACGTAGAGTGTGGAATTCACAGCGAACAGACGCGAGACCACCCTGAGAGTATTGATTAATTATTGATTGATTATTGATTGATCGATTGCTTCATCTCACCTCCTGGACACCTCTGCCACGGCGAAGACGGTGACGTAGAAGGCTACGGCCGAGACGAGCGGATGCCAGAACTCCAGATCGTCCATACCTGCACATCAATGGAGGGGTAGGAACAAGGAAGACAGGCGACAGACAGGCAACACTCAAACCATGCCAACAAAACATGACGTTCACGAGAATTTCGCATGGTCAACACAAACATGAATGGGAAAATCGATGCGTAGAGGAAGCGAGAGAGAGAGAGAGAGAGAGAGAGAGAGATTAGTAAATCGAATTATACACATCAAATGAGTGCTCACCACACCCGTAACCACACATACGTACGTACGCTATCATTCAACTGATACCGATATGATAGCGTTCCCTATTCCAAGTTTCCTATCACTGTGAGATGGAGGAAGGAGGGTGATAAATAGAAAAGAAAGTAGTATCACAAGGCAAAGTTTCGCACTATCAAACGATAAATGGCAAAGGTAGAAAAAATGTACAAACAAACGATGCAACTGGAGCGATTAGGAGCATCTTTCAACCGAAGGTAACGAGAACTGACTAGAAACTGCATAATGATAGACGAACACATATGAAAGATTCGCATCAATCGAAAACTGCATACACACATATGTGGATAAGACGGGACGCAGCGGCGATTGATTCAGATTGCGGGATCGGGAGTGAGAGGGGCGAGAGAGCGCGGGAAAACAGGAGTGCCCAGACATGACACTGACCCCGGACGCTCACTGCGCGCTAGTATACGTGGAACTAGACCACTCGTGAGCTTTGATTAGATTCGATATCCCATTAATCACGTATATGCATTATAAAACATTTATCGTCGCGATACAAAATCTCAAAACAACGGAGAGAGACAAAAAAAAACGCGGCGATGTGCGTTTTGAAGAAGAGGCACGATTGAGATCTGTAAACAGGGGTGGGGTCGTGTGTAGTGTTACGTGGTGCGGGTGTGTGGAGTGTAGTGTAGTGTAGTGTAGTCTGACAAGAATGCGCGCGAACTCGATGTAACTTCAAAATACAATGACAAAATGTATAAAGGAAACATGTTGAGAGAGATCAGAAAACAATTGAGTATTGTAAACAGGGAGTGACTATTACACTTTCTCGAGCGACTTCAACAAAGGGAGCGAGTCGTCGCCGTGCTTTTCCAGGCGCTCCAGAGACTTCTTCAGATCCGAGTTGGAACCGGCGATCACACTCCTCCTCCGCCCTCCATTCGCATCAGTCACCAGCGACAGAGACGAGTCAGCGATGCGAGTGAACTGGAAACAACAAGTAAACAAACATGTAAACAAATAAACAACTGACGGATCCGCTGCGGAGGTCCCTGTCGGCTGCTGCGCCGAAGCGCGGAGAGCCCACTCGACGGTCGGCAATTCGAGCATAGACCGGACGGTAGAGAACGACCTGGAACTCTCTCTCTCTTTCTCTCACTCTCTCTCTCTCTCTCTCTCTCTCTCTCTCTCTCTTCCCCTCTCCCCTTCCCCTCTCTCCTCACCTCCTCCTCCCTGCCTATCTCATCCGCATCTCCATCGTACACCTGTCCCAGACGGAACTCCGGCGAAATGTACCTCCCGCCCTCTACGTGGATCGAACAGAAATCTGAATTAATTTTAATTGATATTATTGCTTTTCTCTAATTCCGTTACCATAATCGATGGGAGGTGGCGGCTGATTGGGTATCCTGTATGGCACAGTCGCCACAGTGATGGGGAAATCCAGAGGGAGACACTCGTTGCCCTTCTCATCCTCTAGAGACACCTGCAAAAATTGTTTAAAATACGGTAACTGTCTTGTTTTTCAACAAAATTTGATGATGTTTGGTATTTCTCGCGTCACTCATTATTCTCTAAAAGGCAAAATAAATCCAACCAACCGGATTCGAACCAGTGACCTAAGGATAGCTGCGAACTCTACAGTCCTCCGCTCTACCAACTGAGCTATGGTTGGAATGAAGTGAGCGCTGCCGGCAGCCGCCATATGACAGCTGTCTCTCTAGCTGCGAGAGAAAACGGGTTGCAGGGTGTGGAAAGTGCATGGATTATCGCTGCAGCTTCGCAAACAGAAGCCATTCATATAGAAAGAAGTGTTCGCTCTTTTCGCACATAGCAAAAAGTGAAGGAAACACATCATATACAAAGTAACTTGATAGTAATATAACTACAAAGTAACCAACCTGCAGCACGTAGTATATCTGGATGAGCCTGCACACTCCAATCAGTGTGGGGGGCACAGTGGGCAGTCGGATAGGCTGTTCCAGGGTCGAGTCGTACTTGCCTTGCGAGTTCGCAGCGATCGGAGACGACCCAAAATGATATCGTTTACACATTTGCACATTTATCTTTTTCTACATATCTACATCATTCGTTGATTGATGATAGTGACTCAATATTACTAATGTTCTCTGTTCCTTACATCCCATAATCTCTTCCGGATTAGTTGTTCGAACTCTGGAGGCACAGAGAGAAAAAAAAAGTGAATTCCTACACGTACATAACGTCGGAAAGGGAGAAGTCATGTGCATTTTTTTTGCATTTGCATGCAACACTTATACAAAACAAACCCACTTGTTCTCGAAGACTGTGCACGTGACAGACTTGTTCTCGCCCAGCACTCCTTTGTCGATGAAATACTCCACGTGCTGGAATCAATCGATAAACCAATTAATACAGAGTGCATCTCACCTGAATCAGCCGCACCACGATGGTCTGCTGGGAGCGCTGTCGGTTTTCCACCTACAGAGGAGGGAGATGAGAGAGGAGAGAGGAGAGAGGAGAGAGGAGAGAGGAGAGAGGAGAGAGGAGAGAGGAGAGAGGAGAGAGGAGAGAGGAGAGAGGAGAGAGGAGAGAGGAGAGAGGAGAGAGGAGAGAGGAGAGAAGAGAGAGAGAGAGAGAGAGAGAGAGGGACCCACCTGTGCGCGCACTCGCAGGTTCTCGCCGCACACGTATGCTGTTCTGTCGAGGGATACTCGGAGAGCGAGTGCCCCTCGACGACAGCACCAACAACACGTAGTCTTACGGTCCTGCGCAGTCAGGGCGGTCTGTAACAAGCACATCTCTCTCTCTCTCTCTCTCCCCTCTCTCTCTTTTTCCAATCCGATTTTTCATCTCACTCAAACAATCCTTTTTATCTCATCCCATGTTGATCCCACTACTGATCCCTTATTTACTGATACTGTTGTGACGAAGTTTTCTATCTTGCATTACATAAGAGTGCTCTTAAATCTGCTAAACTTTACACGATTCTGTATAGGAATAAAGACAGCTTATCTCTATTTAATAAAGTAATATAATAGTAATTAGCCCACCAAGTACTTCTCCTCCATCACATCGGCATGCGGACCGATGATTGTGAAATACTTGATGCCCTGAGGCGAGGAGGCATACGGGATGTCGATGATCACCTATAAACACGTCATCTTTAATCTGTTTCGAAGCATATACTAAATATGAGTAGAGAGAGAGAGAGAGAGAGAGAGAGAGAGAGAGAGAGACTCACTTTTATATAGTACCGTATGGTTCCGTGGCGGCTCTCGAACGAGCATGGCAGTGCTGACTGTGGCAATTCGAATTGGAACGGCAGTTGGTGCATGCCCCGCGGGAGAATCGGACACTCTGAGTCGTCTGTCTTGTCTGGAAGGAAAGGCACACTTATAATCTTGCCATCTTTCTACTATTACATGTACACTACAGTACATTACTACTACTACATTCTAACTCTACTACACTACTACTACACTATTACATGTAGAAATTATGTACATGTGGATCGAATAGATTTTTTCATGATGGTAACATTGCAGTGACAGTTCGGAAGTGTGACTGCTGAACTGGTATGTATGCTGCTCGCTCACCTTTTCCCCAAATGAGCACCTTCTCATCGAGAACGTATTGATCGTCCCGCACCGTGCGACGCTCACCCGACTTGACCACCTTCAAGTCCATGTTCAAGTTCAATCGCAATATTACGTCTGAGTATATCAAAAAATCATCCGGAAACACTTTCGAAACTCCATGTGGAGTGGAGAGAGAACAGTAGAGAAGAATAGTCGAATAGACTTTGTGGTCAGTCTCTTCGAAACAGCCCCTTCAAAACGCTTTCGGAACACGCTGTTTGGTCGTGTTTCGAAAGCGTTTCGAAGAGACTGACCGCTACTTAATAGACTGATCCGCACCTTGAGTGTGGCGTGTGCTTTTCCCCTCAGAAGCACCCGGATGCCCTTTATCTTGATGTTTTCCGTGTTTTCCAGCACCACCGTGCCCTGGATCGACTCGCCAGCGTAGTACACATCCTAAACAACACATTTAAAAAGTCCGATATCATTTCTGCTTTTATTTCACTGGCTACATTAATTAAAATCTCGTGGTACATCGGATAAACATTACATCTCGTTATATTTGAAAAATAGTTTGGTTTTTATTTCAGTTTTCTGTAATGTGATTCAAATGTTTTGGAGTTTTGGTATGCGCATACGAGAATGTTTTCATTTGGTTATCGTGGAATGAGCTTGCAATGCATCCAGAGCCAAAACAGATTATCGATTTATCGATTTCCCTCTATCGATTACCTTTCCGAGCCGGATGTCGAACGCGGATATGTAGTCCATTGCCGAGATTGGCTCGGCCACCTGCAAACACAACAGTAAAACGAGAACCACAAACATATTCGTCACTCTGTACTCGCGGACAGTTTTATTGCACTAACACATAAGGTAGCTGGATTCTCTAAGAATACACTCGGAATATTTTATTTTATGCCACGCATTCCCGCAATCTAAGAAGGGCGGATTGATTGCGTTTGGAGACGCGAGGGAGAGAGGGAGAGAGGGAGAGAGAGAGAGAGAGATGGGGAAAGAGAGAAGTGCGCCTACATTCCGCTCCTATAAGATTGCGTTTCCTGTGTCCTAACCTAACTAACAGAGTGCCTTGTCGAGATAAGAAACACAGAGACAGAAATGTACAGTGCACGCTTTTTCAAACAACCAAGAACAGTGGTCGAATATGGCGGCATTCTGATAAATTAGCAGCTTTGGTGAAACCGAGTCGTGCAAAACACTACACTCTAGGTGAGTGAAAATCTAAATGAGATTGTGCAGATTATCTTCACTCTTCATAATCTTATAGTTCTTATAGACAAGCGCTCGCAAGAGTGGATATGAAGAAGATTTGTAGAAGATCGTAAGATCGACCGAAAAGAAAACATGGATATGCGAAATAGAAAGGCTGCCATACAATCACCAATACCTAATTCCCAGAGTGCGAGAATGTATGTATATGGGAGGAGAAAGGAAGGGAAGTAGAAAGAAAGAGACAGGAGTGAGAGAGAACGAGAGAGAAAGTGTGGATGGTTGATTCCACATTCTGCAGACATCAAGCATTCTCCTCCCTCCCTCTCCCCTTCTACCCTCGGACCGCCATCGCTAATTAATTTAATAAATAAATCATCGAATTCGCGATGGCGCGTTGTTGCAAAATTAAAATTGAGGATGCGAGAAAAATGGCGATCACCGAGTTCTCTGAAAAGACCACGACGCTCTAACGAGAAAGAGAGGAATAACGAACATTTACGGGAGCAGAAAATGTATTACTTCGAAAAAGGAGCCGCGCTGATTCCCACATGCAGAGAAGAAGTGAAGTAATAGTCTCCAGGCAACCAAACGAGAGAGCGAGGGGGGGGGAGAAAGAGACTAATACTCCATACGAACATCAAATAAAACATGCATAAATTAGAGAGAGGACGCGAGAGTGGTGATGATACGCGTATGCTATACACGCATCATAGTCGTCCCACCAAATGAGTTATCGAGCAGCACTGACACTCATTCCCGGAAGTATTAGCCAGCGGGTGGTGGGCAGTCAAATATGGAACGGAACTCTGTCCGCTTTGAGTGGAGAGACGCCAAAACGAGGGTCATCGATCCGAGAGAGAGGGCACACACAAAAACGAAGCGCGTGGCGGCGGCGGCGTGAAAAATGAGCCGTCGAGAGATGAGTTTGACGGCGTCGAGGGTCAGAGAGCGGCGAGAGAGCGCACAGCCACGAGAGGGCGCAGACAAAGGCCGACAGGGGAAACGGCAACACACGCAGACAGAACGCCTTTCTGATTGTGAGAGCAGTGCCCGGACAGAGTGGAAGACAATCCATCCGCCTTCGCCCCTAGACCGGAAGTGCATTCGACCGGACACCAGAGGCTGATACGCAGCGCTTGCTACGCAGCCAATCTGTCACCTCACTGCGCAATTATGCGAGCACGACATTGTAGTAACACATAGATATGGTGAGTAGGGAGTATGAGAGAGAGACACTCACTCTCCATACAGAATCAATAGACTCTCAGTCTCAGGAGTGCAAGAGAGAGGGAGAGAGGGAGGAAAGAGAGGAAGAGAGAGGAGGGAAGAGGGGTATGGGATGAATTAGACGAGACAGGATGTCGCCAGCAGAGTGCGCAGACGGACACTGATTTCCGGCGAGAGAGTGTTGCAATTCGAGAGAGAGAGAGAGAGAGAGAGAGAGGGGGGGAAAGAGAGAGAGGGGAGAGAGAGAAAGGGGAACGAGGAAATTGAGAAACGCGATTATCAAATGATAGACGCCAGCCAAGGAGGCCTCGCGGAAATTTAGGAGAGCAGCGTCTCCTCGCAAGATTCCCTCCAGTAAACTCTGGTAATTGCGAGTAGCCCCGTCTCTCTCCCTCTCCCTCCCTCCCTCCCTCCCTCCCTCCCTCCCTCCCTCCCTCCCTCTCTCCCTCCCTCCCTCTCTCTCTATTTCTCTCTCTCTCTATTTCTCTCTCTCTCTCTATTTCTCTCTCTCTATTTCTCTCTCTCTCTCTCTCTCTCTCTCTCTCTTTCTCAGAGGGAAAGACGTCTGACTGCGGCAATCAGCCCCAGGCGTGGAGATATATAGAGAAAACAAAGAATGGCGGCGGATTGCAATCGAAATGTCAGATAGGCTCTTTTTGCTCTGACATTCGATGCGGCCACATCTTGCGAACCCGAGAATCGAAAGAAGAGGCAGAGAAGAAAGTGACGGATTGCCCCGCAGCTATGTGTACTAACACTAACATTACTAACTTTCTGACCTTTTATATATCACTTTTTTATCTAAGTTAGTGAGTGCATGTTTATTTATAGTTTGAGAACTCACAAAACGACGCACATCCTAATTTCTTTTTACCCAGTGTAAAAGCAAAAGTACAGTTCTGCGAATGTGCGAATCGAAAACACGGGATAGTGTTTTCTAGATTGAGTTCCCTTCGCTCATTGCCTGTTTTTGGCGTTTTCCCCAGAATGAGGGATATAGTTTCCACTGGAACTAGATACTCTATCCCTTCTCTGTCTCTCTCTCCTCTCTCTCTCTCTCTATCTTTGCGAATCATAGCGCAACACAATACCTCGATGAATAAGAATAATAATTAGTAACTATGAATATACTTTACCTGTATGAAGTGGTGTATGAAACATTGGCAGTGTGACGGATGAATGATAGCATTTGTGGGACTTATAAAAGCCCTATCGATATTAGCCATCTTCCGCAACAAACTCATAGTTACCGAAACTGAGCTGTTTGCCAATTAGAGATATTCACACACACGCTTCATATACCTGTCCCGCAAACGCCTAATTAGTAGTATACAGACGTCGAGTTCCGTAGAATAGGAATACGGTAGTTACAGTATACCTGTGAGTTGAGACCGCACTCTTCCGGCCAGTTTTTGCACAATGTGGGAGCCGTATAGCGTATATACCTGAAATTATAGTAATTCGTACCATTATCGTAGCGTTAAAAATGTACTTTCGCATAAACGAAATACGAAGAGGAAACACAAATGCGTGAAAACGACGCAACAAAAGAACATAAGAACTTCTGTGTTTTATAGTTACGACAGAGAGTTGTAATTATCATTATATCAGTCTAAAGAAAATCAGAGGTTTTCTATCTATCTATGCCCTAGGGTATCATTAGAAAAAAAAGTCGATTCGGCTGAAATGGCAAGTTGCTGTGGCTACTGAACAGACAGGAAGGAAGAGTTGTGAAATGTAAATGGGGTTGAGCGTATTTGAAAAAAAAAACAAATGCAAGAATAAACATAGATAGTTTGTACTATCATTGCATTGGCTACTACACCAAAGAGCGCAGAACATTAAAAAAACGTTTTCTCGTAAGCGTAAGAACAGTGGATCTCCAAAGCGACTATGACGACGTTTGATAGATGACTGACCGATGTCTGAAGTGGAGCACATTGTGGACATACGAGTCGAGGTCTGTGAGCTTCTCCTTCAAGTCATCCACTGAGAGACGCATCGGCTCGTATCTGAAGAGAGAGAGAGGGGGAGAGAGAGAGAGAGAGAGCGGGAGGGGAAAGAGAGAAATGAGATAGAGGAGAGAGCGGGAGAGAGGGGGGAAGAGAGAGAGAGAGAGAGAGAGAGAGAGAGAGAGAGAAAGTACCTGTCATTGTCCCCGTCTAGAACATCGTAGATGACGGTAGGAGTTATAAAGGACTGGAAGTGCAGTATACAAAGTCATATGCATTATTCATTGCACTTTCTACTTTATAGAATAGAAGTGCACTAACCCTGGTCCTCCTCTTGCCCCTCTCCTCCTCTGCTATGAGCGCAGAATGGATCTGCTCCATCCCTGCTCCTTCTCCTCCTTCTCCCTCCACATCAGTAGCAGTCGTGTCCTTGCTGCTCAGGTGTTCCAGGATTCGAGGATGCACCTATACACCCATGAGTTGAAATGGTTCATAGTGTAGTCTTAGCTATTACAAGATACAAGTAACAGAATTACACTGTTCATAGTATCTATCATTTACGAACCCTCTGAAACGTACCCTGGGAAAATCGATTTCCTTTCCTTCATACGCATCCACCATGTCTCCATCGTCGTCGAGGAAAACCTAGGTATACTGTAATTGTGAAACCTACTGTAGGACAGTGAATCATACAGTACACCTCACCTTCCTCCTGACCAGAGGTGCCCGGCTGACAATGGGTGTTGGGTGAATTGGCTGATCTGCCAGGTCGATCGAGATGGATGGAATGCGAGTACTACAAATGTTCGTTATCTTTCACTATAAACAGTCAAAAAGGTAAAATTAGCCCCCGATTCAAGTCACTACTCTGCGGTGAGGCGAAGGAAGACTTTATGTTATGCCTAACAATTTTCCAATATTCACGATTTTCATTAAAAGAATTAATTTGTTCACATAAGTTTCACTCGCACAATAAATAGAAGAGGAACATATTTTTTCAATACGACGAAATCGGGTTTCCAAAATTCCAAATGTAACATATCCGCACACCGTTGCATCCGTCCTTCATCCGCGTGCAGACCGGGCCTATCCGTCGATGTTCCATCACACACCACACTCCGCCGATCACTGACAGCAAGAGCTGACTTTCCATGTAAGTTGCGTACCTTGCATTACTATCCAGTCGCGTCCTGGCACTCACTTGATTGAGATCGAGTGAGAAGGAGCTGGTGCGAGAGGAGTCGAACAGACGAGCCGAGTCAGTCTCCACCTGGGAAGAGGTTCGGGGGAGGGAGGAAGAAGGGGGGAGAGGGAAGGAGACGGCCTGACCTGTGAGAGATTGGAGTGGAAGTCGAGTGGCAGTTGGACAGTCGTCATCATTGGTGACATCACTCGCGCACGCCAATGAGATTCCAGCGACGGGGGCCTGATGTGATGTAATGTTCATTGTAATCGTACATGGACATGGGAGCAATGAATATACAAAAGTACGAACTCAAGGGTGTACAGATATAACATTTGTGTGAATCTTCTCATAACCCACCTAGTAGCGATCGCAGACGTGTGCGCAGTCTCATCTTCTTCCAGTTCGTCTTCGAATGAGACATGGTGTGGGTGGGGGTGGAAGGTACGGTACATGCTGGAAGGAACTTTTAATAGTAATAGTTCATTACCGTGTTGAGTGCTTGACATAGGCATCATAGGAAACATAACAGAGCCTACGGTAGGATAATAAACATATTTATGTATTATGTAAACTTATATTTAGTTTATAGAAAATAGAACTATACAACAAGTATAAATAGAAAGCGGTCAGAGAAAAGGCGTGTGTGTGCAAATATATACGCAGCCATACTATCCACATCCACACAAAAACACAAAAACACATTCGGCATATTACTTTGTTGCTCTGTTCTCTGTCCGTTTTCCAGTGACCTGACACCATTTGAGTGGCAGACACAAATAGGACGGGTATTAAATGTCATAACAAGTGGTTTCGTTTTGAAATGCACACATGAGGGTTTTGATGAAGACATCATTGTGTGTGATATGGATAAAAGTGGCTTTGTGTGCATTATAAGAGTACAAACACTCCGATTGCATCGGTGAAAAGACATGTGCGCTCTCTCTCTCTCTCTCTCTCTCTCTCTCTCTCTCTCTTCTCTCTCTTTCTTTCTTTCTTTCTTTCTTTCTTTCTTTCTTTCTTTCTTTCTTTCTTTCTTTCTTTCTTTCTTTCTTTCTTTCTTTCTTTCTTTCTTTCTTTCTTTCTTTCTTTCTTTCTTTCTTTCTTTCTTTCTTTCTTTCTTTCTTTCTTTCTTTCTTTCTTTCTTTCTTTCTTTCTTTCTTTCTTTCTTTCTTTCTTTCTTTCTTTCTTTCTTTCTTTCTTTCTTTCTTTCTTTCTTTCTTTCTTTCTTTCTTTCTTTCTTTCTTTCTTTCTTTCTTTCTTTCTTTCTTTCTTTCTTTCTTTCTTTCTTTCTTTCTTTCTTTCTTTCTTTCTTTCTTTCTTTCTTTCTTTCTTTCTCTCTCTTTCTTTCTTTCTTTCTTTCTCCGTGTGATTATGTTCGCGGAACCACGCGAATCGCGCGTCCATTCATATCAGTGATAGTGTGACTACACTATGCGCGCAATTCTATCAAATCGGTTGTGCGAATGACGTCACGTGGGTTTGCCAGCAATCGATCGTTCTCTCACTCTCGCAACGTTGCGCAACACACACACACACTCTGTTTTCATTCTGTTGGTTGTTGTTTTTTTCAGAACGTCTCTTTTAACGCTTTACCAAAACAAAAACAAAGCTGGAAGGAGTGAACTCGACCGAGACACCGTCGGATGAAGCGGAGGTACGTGTAGAAATGTTTATCACAATTGTTTTGTCTTTCAGTCCTCGTCCCTCCCTGCCGAATTATGGCTTCGCATAGCTCAATTTCTCGCGCCCGCCGACCTACCGGCATTTCAGGTAAAACCCATTTCAGGTAAAATAAACTATATTCACTTGTATAAGCGTTGCTGTTGCAGTCAGTGAGTCGACTGCACCGAGACATAGTGAAGGAGTTCAGTGAGAAGCTGAAGAGATTCGAGGTAGCGAGGATCACCATAAAGAGAGACAACAAGGTATATCCGCTGTCCGAGTGCCTCTCTCATTCGTATTCCAGAATGACGTAGTACTGAAAGGCGCTGCCCCATCGAACAACGAACACTGCGAGGTCACATGGCGAGTATTGAGGAGGGCCCGCCCCTCATCTCTCTCTCCCTCCCTCTCTCTCCCTCCCTCTCTCTCTCTCCCTCTCTCCCTCTCTCTCTCTCTCTCTCTCTCTCTCTCTCTATCACATCAGTGTTTCACTAGTATATTTTCAGGAGCATCACCTTCAGTGATAAGGGAGTGTTGGTGGACCGAGTGCTGATGTCTGAGAGAGCCGACTACGTGAAGGACTACCCTCGACGCGTCTTCCCCTACTCAACTGACCTCATGCAAGCCATTCTGAACAGTATACTCAACAAGACACGCATTGAAGCATGCGCCATTGTGAGAACATTTCTTGTCCAACAGTACTTACTTTCGTCTTGCAGGATCATTTCTGTGGTCGCGACTATTTCTGTGACAACTACTATGACGTGTTCACTCCGTTCGTAGCCCACATCGAGAATCTTCATGTCGTCATGGACAACAGTCAGCCTAGTAAGCAAGCCAGTAACATTTCATGTTACATAATTTCCAGGGCACGTGTTTCCGGTGAATGTGGAGAGGTTGAAGAGGCTGACAGTGTGTCTGCCGTCCGATCAGACAACATTTCAGTGGTTGAAGGTGGGAGTAGAAGAAAAGGCCTTATCAATAACGTTTATCTACATAACATACACGAATATGTGAATATAGCGGCAAATATGGAGCTGGTCCTAATTGGTGTAAACAATCAGCTACTTATGAGGAGCAATGTATGAGTAAATGGCGCGCTGCGCGCGCCACAGATCATAACAAACGAGAGTGTTCCTCCTTGCAGACGACCGCCCTCACCCAAGTGGACGATGCGTTCTTCGAGGCTTTTTCGGGGGATGTGTTCCGATTGCCTCGGCTGGTCACCACCAAAATATCCGTGCCAGCCATCAACAGGCTTCTCAAGGTAGTTGAACGTATAACTACTTTAATTCATCTCAATTCAGGCCGTCTACAGTGACGAGCGAGTGTTCTCGATGCCCGCTGCCGTCACACTGCCGTTTGCTTCCGGCGGATTGTACCCACAGGTATGGTCATTGCGTATGAGGCATAGCAAAATCAAATACGAGGAGATTCAAGTCCTTTTAGAAAAAATCGTAAAGTTTAACAAATCTTGTCTCCCTTCAGGACGCGGCAGCTGCGGTTCTGGAAGGGATTCCGTTCACGCGTCTGCCAGAGGCCATCTATCCCAAGTACGCATTCACGAGCGCCGCCGGGTGCAGATACCTCGTCAACATGTCAGACTGCCACGAGGGATACCTGTGAGTATCCTGTATAACTTATCTATTCAGATATTAGATCCCCTCAACAGCTGTCAATCTGTCGACGATTACATGATGAATGACACTTCTTGCAGATTCTTCCAGCTGTCCCGCCACTACTCCCCTTCCAGAACAACGCCCGCCTATCATGTAAACAGTGACGCTGGATCTGAAACAATCACTGAATACAATGTTTCCCATATTTCTTTTTCTTTTTCGTTCACGGTTTCCCAATCGTTCCAGAAGATAGGGAAAGGCGTACATACTTGAAAGGCGTACATAAAGCAACGTAGGACGAAGAGGATAAAGACATATTTAAAGACAAGTTTCAAAGACATGAGAGAGGATAAAGACATACTTTTTTTTCTTTCAGTCCTTTTCTTTTCATAGTCAGGCATGATCCCGACATGTTGCATGAGAAACGGAATGTCTGTGTTTACAGAGGTTAAAAACAAGCTGGAAAAGTCAAGTCTGTTTAATTGTTCAAAAACAACACGCATTGGAAAGACAATTTATTGACGTTACGCTTGGGTTGTTCAAGGGTTGTACTCGATGGGGAGGTTCTTGCGGCGGACCATTCCGTCGCCCTGGAACCACTCGCGGCGGAAGGTCTTGGCGGCGCCGTCGGGGGTGTTGGTCCACTCGATGGTGATGCGGTCGTTGTTGGTGTCCTCCTGACCGTACTGGAAGGCGTCGCAAGAGACGGCCATCAGCACGGCCTCCTTGGGGTCGAGCACTCCGCACGGCGGGTCGACGCCGAGGCGCTTCATGTTGGTGGTCTTGATGGCCCATCCGATGCGGCGACCTCCAGCGTTAGTGATCTGAACGGGACACAGTGAGAATCAATCGATATCAGTCGACATCGACAGCAGCGTACCTTGATGTGGTAGGTGTGCTTGTCATCGTAGGGGGCGTTGAAGACGATCTTGGTACCCGGCTGGGTGTTGATATCTCCGGGAGGGACGGACTGAGCCATAGCGAATGGATGCCGGCAGCCCGCCGCGCGCGCCTTTTATTCGCCCCTCCAGACATGCTAATCAACGAGTTGCGATTAGCTGATGAATTACCGACGCCGAATGACTAATTTCGGTAGTCCTCATGAAATTATGCGAATTTTGACGACACATGACGGTGAAATGTTGTTTCGGGGGAGCGTCACGAAAGAAAAGTGTAGTAATAATGTTTATCTGCCGTGACATAATAAACATGAATATGTGAAATAGTGAACAGGATATGGCAAATATTGAGCTGGCCCTAGGCTAATTGGTGTAAACAATCATCTACTTATGGGGGCTCATACCTATAAAAAAACAGATAAAACGGGGTGTGGAGGGGAGGGGGAGGGGGAGAATGTTTAAATAATGAAAGAAAAATACAATAAACAAAACTAAGAAAGAAACGGGGGTGAGATACCAAATACTGAAGTACGAGCAATTAAGAAAGCGCAACGCTATTTAACCCGATTAAACGTGTGTTTATCCGATGAGCATGCCCTAGTAATGCCAGACTACCTCCGGTTGAAGATGTTAGGGCTCACTACTCTATCCGGCGCAGTCATAGTGTCACACATTCCGCGTATCAATTAAACGTATTTAGGACAGGTGGAACCTAGGAGCTGCATGTGTGCACATGTAGGTTTTCAACGATGTTGTATAAAGTGGTTCTGTGGTTTTGATCCATTTTTTAAACTTGATAAGGCTCTCCACTAACCAGAGGAGAGAGAGCCATCCTCCGTAGATGAAGTTTAGTGTATGGTGAACAAACTAACTGACACATATGATTACTTTAATGTTGTTGTTTGAGTTTGATGCTTAATTTCTATCAACAAACATTGTTTTGTTCGAACTAATGTGAATAGATAGTGATTAGTGAGTGCTGGGTGTATGGTGTGGTGTGGGACCTCGTTCGAAAGCTCCCATCTCACTCTATACAACGGACACAACCTCCCGTACCTCAATGGTCTACTACATACGATAGAGTACGTAGAAACTAGTACACGTGTTCTTGTTCCAACTCGGCTGTGCAAATGACCTCATCAGGAATGCCCCGCCCACTTTTGTGGGCATAAATAGTGTCGGTCGGGGCTTGTGTTATTGCTGTTCGTTGTTCCGATGGCGCGTTGCCGTGCTGGAATGAGGGTCATGTTGTGAGTGGACTCGCTTCCTCCCACACTACCCGCCTACTCGGCCACTCTTCCCATTGCTGCTGTCTCTCCCCCTCTCTGTCGCCTGCCCTTCCCGTCCCGCTCTGTCCAACCCTCCCTCCCCTCACACTCTCTCTTCCCCCCACTCTCCACTCTTCACCTTTCTTTCCAGATTTCTGTTCTTACTCTCTGCACTGGTCATCGCCACATCAGCTGTCGACGGAAAGAGTGGGTGGGATCGATCGATACTCGATCGATAACTGTTCGATATCAGGCTGTAATGTCCCGAGGAAGGACGATCCTCGAATGGAGTATGGGACGCTGACAGCTTGGATGGAGCAAGCGTGGAATGACAGGGAGAAGGAACACGTGGCAATCGAAGGGACGCGACTCGCAGCTCTTGTCAAGGTATCAGCCTCCCCCATTCATATCCACAATCTATCCAGGATGTGTTCGACAACTGTAAGAACAACTGTTCTATCGGCGGATATCTGAAGCACTTCCAGTACACTGGATCGGTACGTCTCCCTCCCTCCCTTCCTCTCCCTCCCTCTCCCTCTCTCATCCCCTCTCTTCTTTTCAGGATGGCTACGTCTTGGGTGGTCTCGTTGTGTACGTGGTGTGTGTTGTATATGCCGTGTTGGTGATTTGTCGAGTGGTCGTCCGCCCTCACAAATGGCACACCAAGACCACCTACGTCGAGTCGGAAATAGAAGAGGACGACGGCGCCACTGATCTACAGGCTGATCTACAGGCACAGATCGATGAGGTACTGTCAAGTCACTTAGGTATACGATAGAGTACAGTAGCCTGTTTAGGCAGACAAGAAGGGAGCGGAGGGTCGTCGGCCGGCGGCGGGTGGAGATAAGAAGAGCGGTTCGAAGGGTTCGAAGGGGGCGGGGTCAGATGGACCAGAAGGGGCGGTAGAAGGCAAGACAACTGCACCCAGCAAGAGCGGGAGCACCGAGCAGCCAAAGACTAAGCGGAGGAAGAAGAAGGCAGGCGGATCGATAAGCGATCGATAATGTGGTGTGGTGGTTGTAGGGGAAGGGAGTGATGTTAGTGAAGGACGTGGCTGCACAAGAGGCGGCGGCGGCAGC
Organism: Rhabditoides inermis; assembly: GCA_963966185.1. Lineage (NCBI taxonomy): Eukaryota > Metazoa > Nematoda > Chromadorea > Rhabditida > Rhabditidae > Rhabditoides > Rhabditoides inermis. The sequence goes on from CAWZYM010000308.1 coordinate 568,411, forward strand.
AGCGTCTTCGGCTGAGACTGCCGACCAGGGAGGGAGTATAGTGAGGAGGAGAGTGCGCAAGCACATCTGGGTCACCATCATGAAGTGGAGACGCAACGAGGCCATCAAGGTATCCACCACCAAGGTTCCTCATGATGACGAGTCTTTCCAGAGGGCAAAAACCCTTCTCTCCCTCATTCTTCTCGCTTACATGGCTCTTTCCTTCGCTCTCTTTGCCTCTTCCTTCTCCACTCTCTATTACATGGAACTGAAAATGCCCGAAAGAATCGCGGATGTGGGAGCGAGTGAGTCATCCGATTATCGATTGGTTGTCGATTGGTTACCGATTGCTTGTTTCAGACGTGAATAAGGAAGCTGATAGACTGGTGTGTAAGGGATACCAATACAAACAGCTCGCGGATAAAATGCATGAGATGCCAGAGATACAGGTATACAAGTTATTACAATTACAACACTTTTTTGTTTTGTTTTAGAGCAATAACGTGACAAAAACTATCCAGCAGGATGTTTTTGAGGAAATCGAAAAGAAGTTGAGAGCAATCGAAACGCAAAATGTTAGTAAAACCTCAATTATATATGTCATAATTATGCAAATTATACACGTATTTTCAGAGCTATCTGGATCCGGCGTATAGAACGACAAGGCCTAAAATGGAAGACAAGTTTGAACTGTACAGTGACGCGAACAGCATATTATCAAACCTGATACAAGACCACTACGATAACATAACAATGAAAGCTACTTTTGAAAAACTACGTAAACTTGTGAAAAAGGAAGAACCGAACTCTCTTCCGGTCTGTTTGAAAAGGATGAAGGAACGATTGGATAATAACTTCGCGGCCGGAGAGGTTTTTTTCCCGAATTGTGAATACTTTTACGATATTTTATACATTACAGGGCAAATCTGCTATTGGAAAAATTAGGCTTGAGTTAGGCAATCCAGATACTCAATATGTGGTCAGTTTCTTTATTGATTCATCTTCTATTGATCATCGTTATTTGAATTTTAAAAGTTTTTTTTAGAAAGTGAGAAGTCCTTTATCAACGACAAAAAGTTCTTTGTTGGAAGAGGTTTTGAAATTAAGAAATCGATGACACACTGGCTTTGTTTTCAGGTGAAACAGATTGGGACAGATGTCGAAAAAAGATTCAAGGATATTTCACGAACGGTCATCATTTTATTGTTTTGTTACTATACGTTTAGTATAACATTATAGATTTCTCATTTGGCTCGCGGTGAGATGGAGATTTGGATGGCTGCAGTTTCCCCCATCTTGATTTGTGTTCTATGCGTCATCAACTTCATACTATCCTTCTGTGTCAAAAGTGATATTTCCAATCTCGAAATGTTTAATTTCTTCTGTTTCAGATCCGAGGTGTTTTTACACTCTGGCTATTATTTCGTTTGCCAGCGTTCTTCTACCGTATTCCATAATGCTCTTGTGGGTTATGTAGAAAACATTCACTGACTATATGTTTTGTTTCAGATATTCTCCACGCAACCTCCAAAATGCATGTTACTACTTGTCGAATAATAATGACCTGGTTGCAAGTGAATTCGTCAAACATATATCCAACGATATCTCATCTAGGTACATTTGATTTGGTTAGAGTACTGCTTTTACTGCTTTGTTTCAGTGAGATTGTTGCTAAATGCGATGAAAAAGGGTCGTATTGGGAAGTGTTCAAAAATATATCGATGAAACATTTGGAGAATGGTTTATTTATTTGAAACAAATGACAAAAAAGTGATTTATTTTAGATATGGAACAAGTGAAGAAAGAAGTGGAAATGATAAAAGACATCGTTCAATTGGATGAAAACATTAACACCAAAATTGGCATCATAGTCAACGAACTAGAGGTAATCGGTATAACCGAAGTAAGTGTTTCGTAATCGTTTTTCTAGACTATAGCGGAGGATTTTGCCAACGAAACTTGTTACACTGAAATTATGAAAATAACTGACGACTGCGACGGATATAAATTATGCGGATTGTATAGTAATGCTGGTAACAACACAAGACATTACTTCACACTAATGGTATGTGAACTCGAATCTCTACATGTGTATTGACCTTGCAAGTTTAGATGGGAATGTTCCGCGGAAATCCTGTGAAAAAGATGATTGCTAATCTGAAAGCAGTGAAGCAAATCGAATTCGTCAATAATGACCACATAGATTCGTTCAAGAAACAAATCGACGCTACGAAAGATAAATTGGAGGTAGATTATTGAATCAATGAAAGTACTAATGATATGTGTTCAGAAGAAACTAGGGGAAATGTTTGCGGATAAGTGTCGAGTGGTGACATTCTATCGACAAATAATACATGCAATCTGCGATCCATTCACAGCACCAGTACAAGTCATCAATAGACTACACTGTAAGCAAGCAGAGTGGGGAGAGAGATGGGGAGAGAAGGAGAGAGAGAGGGGAGAGAGAGGGGGAGAGATGACAGGAATCCGTTTCAGTCGTCTTCATCACTTGCTTCATATTGATCGGTACCCTCTGTTTGCTACACGGAACGGTGCTCACAAGAGAGAAGCGACAGAAGGACAAGTGAGCTGTCTCATATCTCACTCATCTTTCTCCTCCTCCTTCTCCTCCTCCTTCTCCTGCTCCTCCTGCTCCTCCTACTCCTCCTCCTACTCATTCTCCTATAATGCCAATTGTTACAGGAAACACCAAGAGTCTCTCCAATCCGCTATCGAAACGATCGAAGTAATCAATGGATGATTCCAAATGATACTTATCGATCTGCTTTCAGATCTTTGATCAAGAGAATGTTCGTGAATTCCTCAAACAGATGTGGCCTAAATGCTCGGCGCCTGTTTATGGAATTGTGAGCTCTCTCTCTCTCTCTCTCCCTCCCTCCCTCTCTCTCTCCCTCTCTTACTCTCTTCCTCTCTCACTCTCTCTCCCCCTCTCTCCCTCTCTCCCTCTCCCTCTCTCTCTCTGCCCTCACCTTCTGTTGCCTCAGGGTATCTCAACAGTGCATGGTCTGTATCGCAAGCTCACTCCTGCCTATTTGGATGAATTCATTCGGGATGGATCCACATTCAATGCATGGCAGCAGGAGCAGTTCAGAAAGAGTGGCGCCAAGAAGAATAGGTGGGGAAAGAGAGAGAGACAGAGAGAGAGACAGAGAGAGAGACAGAGAGAGAGACAGAGAGAGAGACAGAGAGAGAGACAGAGAGAGAGACAGAGAGAGAGAGGAAGGGAGGAGAAGAGATTTGGGTTGCAGGTTCGCTACGCTCAAGTGTGTGGACCAGACGCGAGTGAAACTGGAGAACCGTCCAGCCTATGAGGACTATATTCATGCCAACTATGTCACCTTCGCTGACGGAAGCAGCACGTGAGTCGAAGGGATACGGTAGAAAGGAGGCATACGGTAGAATACAGTATCGTCTATGTCTTCAGCATCTGCACTCAACCGCCGGTTCGGGATGAGGAAAGGGATTCGGTGTTTGATTTCTGGTATATGGTGTTCCAAGAGAAGATCGAGGTCATTACTATGCTGTGCAAGATGACTGAAGGTCTGTCTCCCCCCTCCCTCTAAACCTCCCTCTTTCAGTGGTCCGCCCGAACCTGACGGACCCTCCCCCATGGCAGGAGTATGAGAAGGAGATGTGCTTCCAGTACTTTCCCCTGAACGAGGGCGAAACCATGAAGATCATCAATCCGAACAACAACACAGAGCACTTTCGAGTGAGCCCGGCCTCGATTCGTCCCTTTCTGACCACTTGTTCAGGTCACTATGAAGACGATTGCAATGAATGGACCATTCACAGAGCACAGAGTGCTGCACATTGAGAAGTGAGGCATTCCTCCCCTCCCACCCTCTCATCTCTCCCTTTCCAGCCACCAAGGCAAGTCTATCGAGACTGATCACATCTGGTTCACTGGCTGGCGCGAGAAGACCACTCCCGAGGATCCCACCCAGTTTGCAAGTGAGGGAGGGAGCCAAGGGGGATGTGCGTACATCTCTCTGTTGCAGAGCTGCTCAAGTACCTGTTGTACAACCAGGCGGGCAAGCGTGATTTGGTGCACTGTTCGACGGGCACTGGACGGACCATGACCCTCGTCGGAGCAAAGTACATCATACTCCAGATGAAACAGACGCCCGACATCAACTTCGACGACGTGCAGAGGGTGCGCGTCTCCTATCACATCTCCCCTATCCGATGACGTCATTGTAGGAGATCCGCCAGCAACGTCACTGCGCCCTCGACTACATGTTCGGATTCTCGTTCATGATTCTGGTGGTTCTGGAGCTGATGAAGCAGGTAGAAGAGGAGAGAGAGAGAGAGAGAGAGGAGAGAGAGAGAGAGAGTGCGAGAGTGAGAGAGAGGAAAGAGAGGGGGAGAGAGGGGGAGAGAGAGAGTTGTTTCCATTTCAGGAAGCGATGATGAGTGATAAGGACGAGGAAAATCTCGCGTATCTCCGGAAGGACTACATTGACTCTATCCAGACTCCCATCTATGAGCCCATTTATCAGTAATCCCTCTCTAGTTTCCCACTTACACTAACATTCATCTTTCATATCATATTCGTAGTCTCGGTTCTCTTCTTTACACCCTTCCCTCAAGTTCTGTGACAGTGCCCCTCCTTCAGTTTCTATACTCGTTCTTCTTACACAAGCCGCTTATTTTCTTCCCGTTTGTATTTTAATGTGATATAATCATAAAAGGGTTTACTTTTACTCTCGCACAATCTTCTTTGCAACCACCTCACCTCAGAAGGCGAAGGCGTCTGTATCTCTGACACGCACTGTCTCTCGCTCGCGCACCCTCCGTCTCCACGAGTAAAAAGCGCTGGGTTACTACTTGTCATCATACATACATTTTGTTGTGAATAGTCGTGATAGGTAGAACAATTAGGACAAATAAATCAATAATTAAAAGAATAAGATTGCCTGAAGTGGGCGGAGCTTAATCAGCATGCGAACGGTTGAAAATGTGCACTAGTTGCGGCTATTGACTCCGCCCTCTTTTTGTTGTTCTGTTGTATTGTTGTTTTTGTTTTGTTTTTGTTGTTTGTTTGGGTTTTATATTTTTGTAATGTGAACTGTTCAGATGGCTCCTTCTTCTGGTTCTGCCAAGACCTGTAACCTAGAAAAACTTGTATCCCGCTTGCCAAATGCCGTTTTGGAGAACGTCGATGAGTCATCAGCTGAATGTTAGTGTTTACATTACAAATTGAGTCAAGCAACCTATCGTATTCTAGGCGTGATCGTTTTCCTTCGCTTCTCTTTGTTGGCATATGCATTGATTGGTGGTCGCGGGGAAGGACGGACGAAGGAGGAGTGAGTGTTGTTGTTGCTGTGTGACCTGATGCGTTGACCTTTCCCACAGGGCGCGAGCTGCCGCCTACCGATCGCTCGCCACCCGACTTTGTCAACTCGGAGTGCTCAACACACACATCATACGACTCATCGACAAGCACGGAGAGGTGAGTTTGGTTACTGAAGTCGATGTCATGTATTTTGTACATGCTTTCAGGAAGCGATCAACATTTTCGCTGCGGATGTGATCATGCTGTTTGAGCATGTAACAGAGTATGTGGAGAGCAAGAGAGGTGATATGATTTCTATAGACAGATGTATTCTTTTTTCTTCAGTGCCGGTGAGGGTGCGTATCTCGAAGAGTTGGGACGAGTCGCTGTTCCCTGCCGAGAAGGAGCAGCTCACACAGAAGATGGCGGCATCGATCGGCGACTTCTGGGAGGAGCAGTGGCCGGACAACCTGCCGGATGGCATGAATGAGAAGCACACTGTCGACATTGTGACCATCAAGAATGAAGAGAGCGACGCGGACGAGTACATGACGTCTTCTTCTCGCCTGTCTAGCAGCGAGGTTTTCAACTTATTATTTAATGTACTATACTAATCTAGCAGACCGCTTCGCTGGCGTCGATGAACACTGATGTCGATGTGACGTCGTTTGTGGAATCTAGGAGTCAAGTTGCACCCGACCCGAGGGATCCCCGAGAGAGAGCGCGACGAGAGGGGGGAAGGAGCGAGAAGCGAGCTCGTCTGGAGAGGGAGGCGGAGCCAGTGGAGGAGCAGCATCGAGCCGCCCTAGAAGCCGTCGCGCTCACACTCGGCACTAAGCTCGTACAAGGTAGCAGGTAGTCGCGATCGATGAAAATGAGAAGATGTCGTTTCAGAAGGCGACTGGGTGCGGTTCCAAGGTGTCAACACGTCGTTTCTGGGTGCGCGAAAGTGTGACGGGTGAGCCTTGTGTGTTGAATGTTGGTTTTATATGTCTGTGTTCAGGCAGCCTCTCGTCCGCATCATCGATCAGCTGATGGAATGGAATCTGCTGCCCCAAACTGCCTCCCAAACCTCAAATGATGTAAAATCATTTAGAATTTTTCAAAACATTTCATCTCTATTTCAGTCGAACATTGCTGAGTACCTGTCGTCGTTGTGGGCCGTTCTCGGGTCTCTAGTGTACCGATATGGAGACGGTGCGAGGGAACATTGCTTTGAAAGTTGAAACGTATCCCCTATTGCTGCAGGCAGTCACGAACAGGCTAGCTGGATGCGCAGAGATCAGGGATATCGGCGCTCGTTTCTGGATGCGGCCCGCCAAGCTGCTCGTAGAACAGTTCTCGGTGTGCGCGTTTCCATTTCATCAGTGTGTATGTGGTCTTTGCAGGTGGTGATCCCTATATGCGAGAGTGGAACGGCGGTGGTCGAGTCAGCGTGCCGGCAGTTCGTGTCCGAGTTTGCCCACAAGGCAGTCCTCCAAGTCGTCAGCCAACAGCAGGGTCGGCCACTACGCCTCCACTCTGCCTCGTGTAACTACTCTGATTCTAGGAGAGCTGGTCCTTCTGCACTTCCTCTCCTTTCCCATCCAACTGTTTGGCGATACGACGTTTGTCGATAGGAGGTCGCTATTTTTCAATTACGAAAAAAATTGTAGTAGTTTAGTGTGATGTTCTCGTCGTTTGTGCGTGGTATGTGTTCCGTTGGCCTGCTGCCTTCGTGGAATGAGCTCATCTACCTCATCCACTTCAACCAGGTACAAGATTTTATTGTTTTTTAAACATCTGTTTGTTGAGCATTGGTGTGAGTGGCGTTCGTCTCTCGTCACTGCTCTGTGTGGAGTCATCAGATCGCTTCGCGCAGACTACCTCATGCACGGTTAGTTATCGAATGATTAGTAATTACGTGTATCAATTAATAAATATTTAAATAATGTAAGTCTGGGATAAACTTATGTGTCATGTTGTTCCTAGAATCGGCGGCATTCTTGTCTCATTGGAATGATGATGCGAAGGTGAAGGAGCAGAGGGAGAAGATGAGGGTGTACTTGTTGAACAAGTGGAGCACCATGGTTGTCAAGGTGCCTGTAGGCACGACCAGCGAGGTGAGTGTCGCGAGGTGAGGTCGGCATTGCACTCTTTTTCTCTTCTCCAGTACCGCCTCCCGTTTGGTGTGGAAGACGGGAATGGTCGTCCGGTGGGGCAAGACGCTCCGATTGTGACAGAGCAGGACTGGAAGGCGCGCGTGATGATCCGCATGATTGAAGTGGGGTGGGTAATAGGGTAATCTGCTAGTAGAATTGATTGCTTGATTGTTCAGTATTAGTTCCACGGAGGCCCCTCCCCGTGTGGATGCGACTGTTGGTCGGTGTGCGGCCGGGGCTGTGGGAGGCACGCGGAAGGAGCTTCGTGCTGACAGAGACAATGTGGTTAGTGGAGGGAGAGGTATTCTGGGATGTGGTTGAGGATTGCTGTGTGCAGGCTGTCGCTCGCCCGTCGCTCCTCCCCCTCCCCCTTGTCCCCCCTGTCCCTCTTCGTCCGCCTCGCCGTGCCCCGGTGGAGAGACGTGTTGTCGACTGCAGTCTCTCCCACTCGGTTCATCTCCGCCGCATCAACGACATAGAGGGTAAGTTCAACTTACTAAGTATCGTTTTCGCTAGGTTTGACGCATTGATTTCAGGTCGCGTTCGCCGATGTGCCGAGTCACTGTGCGCGGTGATGGGATGGCATCTGGAGGTGGGCGTTTGGTGTTGTTATTGATTGATCGTTGTTTGTTGTTTTGAGATGCGCAAGGACGTTGACGGCGGCGTTGATGTGTTGTGTTTCTCTGCTCTGCCCACCCGACTGGCTCGCGGACTGTGTGAAGGAAGAGAGGGAGTGTGAGTAGAGTAGATGTCTATAGTGTTTTATTGTTTTATGTATATATTCGTTCAGGTACGAGAGTCTGATGAACCGTCTCCACCGGCTGTGGTTCATTCCGCCCGCCATGCATGGAGTGGTAGGTTTTATATATTTTAATTTACTGTTGACGTTTGATTGTGTCAGGTGATGGATGCGTCGTCCGCCGAGTGTCACACACTGCGCTGTCTCTACGCCGTGCTCAGGGAGACGATCGATGCGGCTGAGAGAGGTGCGAGGAGGAATGTGGACCATATATGGTGGAATTGCAGACACGGCGTCTGTGGTGGAGGAGGTGACTCGAGTGGGCTTCCACTTCTGGCACTCTCCCCTGCCCGCCCCTGTGAGAGTGCGTGTGATGGGGATGAGCGAGTGGCTGGCCGGCACACTGCACGACAGGGTCAACTCGTGAGTGGGAGAGGGAGAGGGAGGGAGAGGGATGATGCGGGGGTTTCAGGGATGTGTCGCGCGTCTACCGCTGGCTGTTGATGAGGATCGCTGGCAAGGTGCGCACCAAGCTCGTCAAGGCAGAGACTGCCGGTGGGTGGAGGGGAGGGAGGAGTGTAAGGGTGTACCCGGTTGAGATGGCGTGCAGCTGCTGTGGTTCCGAACGCTGCCCATCGATCGACACGGAGTCGCCGCGCCTCCGGGAAGGTGCGCTTTCGGACTCGTGTACTGTGTGTACAGAGATTTAGGTGCGTGTACCAGTTTGCTCTTGAGAGGTTCTACCTTGCCGAGCCGATCGCCAAGATGCAGTCTCTCCCAGGCAACTCGGTATGTTTGTATTGATTGATTGATTGATTGATTGATTTATCCACCGCTTGATTGGTTATAGTATCGTCTGCGTGGGTTCCTGAACCGTGCCGCTCAGTTGATGGGATGCGAAGTTGAGGAGGAGGAGGAGCAGGAGGAGGAGGAGGAGTATCCCTCTGAGTACTGGCGTCGTGTCTAAGGTCTTTGTAGTGTTTAAATTCTTTGTATCTTGCTATATACTTACTCTATTACTAACGGGCGAGATTGATTATTTTGAAATGTATTTTTCCTTTTGTCATGCAGTGTTGCAGTGTGTACATAGCATTATTCGGTTTCAGTGTACTGTTGTTGAACAATTTGTTATATGTTCTTGTTTCATCATTTGAAGTTTGAATAAATAATTTGAAGAAATTGTGTGTGGAAGTTGAACTGATCGAAACGCGTTTTCTCGTTCGCTTATGTACCTGTGGAAAATAGAGTGTAGTTGGCGAGGCAGATACGAGTGCAGGGGATGGAAGGGGTTGGAGGAGATAGAGGATGAGGAGGGGAGTGACAGACAGGAGTGAGTGAAGAGAGCGGTGTGTGACGTCTACGAGTGGAAGGGGAGGTTCGGGATGCGAATGGAGAAGAGGATCTACAGTGCTATGCTGTTTTGTGCGTTACGTTGTTGTTATGCGTGCCCAAAGTTTTGAAGACGTATTGGATGGATGTGTGACTTGCATGGGGAAAGCGTTGTCACCGCTGCTCATACTTTTGTGTGTTCTGTTATCTATTTTCTTTTCGTGGTTATGTGTTTTACAAGATACTCATTTCAAACATTGTTGTGGGACTACTTTGTTTATCGTGAGAGATGATAACAATAACATGAAATAGAACAAGTGAGTGTAACAAGGTGGATTAGTAAGCGGATATGTGTTAGTTGGGGTTATCAGTTGGGCCTGTCTCGCTTGGTAGCCGGCTGATCGGACGACAGCGTCTAGAACAGACAGAATGAAGAAAGAGGGGGAGAGGGAAGAGTCGACTCACCAGGCGTCCGCTCCTGCGCCTTCTCTCGCGCTCCCTGCGGATGGCCGACGTGTCTGCCGGCGGGCCTTCTCCCAATATCTCCACGTAGTCATCTTCCTCCTCCTTCTTCTGCCTCTTTCCGCTCTGGTCCTTTTCCTCCTTGTCCTCGTCTTGCTCTCCGTCCTTTTCATCCCCATCCTCGCTCACTTCGCTGTCGTCGTCGCTGTCTGAGTTGTAGTTGTTCAATCTATTCAAATGATCAGATGGGAGAACTCACCGTCAGTCTTGACGTGATAGCTGTCGAGGTGGTGCTGTCGGTTCACAACCAGAAAGTAGTTGAAGCGGTTTGAGAGCCTAGCGCAGTCGAAGTTGTGTTCAACAACGCCGTGCACAACTCACGTGATCCTCTCGTCCTCGCTCAGCGGCCACTTGAACTTCTTGACGAGGTAGAACAACTACAAAAGGAAGATATATAAATAAATAAAACATGTACTCACATCCTCAGGCTCAATCAGCTCGTTTTGCATAAGATAGGAGACCTTGGACAGACTGCGCATCCTAAACGAAACGTAACGGGTAAAGGTATGACACGTATGGAGCTGACTTTGACTGGAGGGAGGGGACGGAGCGCTGGCTGTCGGTCTCTTCTCGGAAGAGCTGCCACAGTCGGTTGCCACTCGGGTCGACCACGAATCCCTCACGGCACTTGCTGCATCACGTAATGATGAGGGAAGGAAGGGGGGCTGACTCACCTCACAATGTACTGGATCATCTCGCATTCGTCTTCCGCCGTATACGCCTGGCGAGTTGGAGTCGCCATTGGATACTCGCTGCGGATCGCTATAAATAATTAAGAAATTACAACTCTTAAATACTAAAATAATGCAAAAAAATAATGAATGAATTTGACATTTTTGCATTCGATAATAGTGAGCGTTGCAAATGTGCACGGCACGTCCTTGGCTCCGCCCACTTTCACCAATTCTCTCCGCTGGATTTTGAAACGTTGATGAATTGATTAATTATCTTTATGCTTGCAATTAGAGTATTTGTGTTTTTTTTTGCTAATGCTACCTCAAATATATTGTACACAACCATTACAGAATAAGCGTGTATTTTACACTCATATTTGTATCTCGATGTTGTTTATTTATTGAATAACGATCAAGTTCCATCCAGTAAAGCAAACAATCCACGGCAACACACAAATCAGTTTATCAGTTTACGGATGCGAGACTAGGAGAGTGGTGTAGAAAAATGAGCAGTGTTGTCGGCCGATGCGCAGGGAGGTGAGCGGTGGCATGTGGGTGATTATCCGTGGCCAGCAGCTGCTGTCAATTGTCCCCCCAGGAGGGTGCGGACTAGAGTAGTGAGGCTGGAGGGGGTATTATCGGGTCACGCGGCAGCACGCCCCCCGCCCCGCGTCAACGCCCTTTCAAGATCGCTCATTTGCATATCCGTGTTCGCCGCGTGCTCTGTTTTGATACATACGTTCCGGTGAAAGTGCAAGCGGAAACTGCATTCGCGTGCGTTCACAGTTCTAGAGGCAACATCCGGGCGCATTGTTTCTCTTTTCTCACTTGTCTATTTTATCTGTGTGAATATTTGTTGCGATGCTATGGTGTGTGGATCATATCCTTCTATCTTATGCCGGCTCATTGTTCTCTTCTGCCATCGTGTCTTCTCTCTCATCGCTTCGTTTCCAGTTGATATTGCGGCGATCGGTCTGACCATCTTACACTAATCCCAACCGCATCGGCCTCTCTCGCTCACACTAGCTCACTAGCTCACACTAGCCTCGCACCAGGTGTTCCTAGTTATGTGTGGCATGGGTTATCTCTATTTCTCTCTCGTTTCCTATTTCTTATGCTAATATATATATTGCGCGGTGTGCAGTGGAGTCAATGATGGACACCTCAGATTGCGCGATGGATTGCATAGAATGCGAGATCATGGGTGTTGAGTATGGCGTGCAAGCTCTTGCGCATCTCTCTCTCTCTCTCCCTCCCTCTATTTCTCTTTTCTCTATCTCTCTCTCTCTTTTGTCTTGTTTTTCACCCTTTCGCGGTTGGCACCGGAACAGTTTTCGCACAATGAGTGGGTGAGATTGATGTAGATACGGGATGGTTGCTCTCTTTTCTTGGCGTTTGACACATTTCATTTACTAGTATTATGTTGCGTGTGAATGTCGAATGTTCTCTTGTTCTCTTGTATGTCGTTTCGTCGTACGTCGTGTGACCCACAGTGCTCGCGTTTACGCGTTTGTGTGCAATTTTTATTGCATGTTTTGTGGGTCTCGTGAAGCTCATACATTATGACGATTTGTGTACGGTTGTCGATTGTATTCATTGAGATCGTCCGCTTCCCTTTTCGACAATTGTTTCCCTCACACCTTATACGCGACTATCCTCGTTGTTGTTTTTCGCTTGCTATGACCGTATCACATGTTTCAGAACTACTGTGATGTGAGCGTGTGTGTGACGATGTCTCTAGAAAACCTCGTCAAGCTGGTCGATGCACTTGGATATAGTGAACAACAACAGACGGTCATAGTCAAGTACAGAGCAGAGAAGTCGGGAGGTGAGATACAGTCTGATGTGTATGTGTGTACGATTGATTTCAGGTTGATTGTGTTTATTTTGATTTTCAGAAAGCTTTCGACAAAGTTAGTCACTCAAAATTACTTTACAAGCTTGAAAAATTCGGGATATCTTCGCAATCTAAAATTTACAAGTGGATAGCTCAGTTTCTAGTGGATCGCACAGCACATGTGCGTATTAATGATGTTCTATCCTCCCCTTTTCCAGTTATTAGCGGTGTGCCTCAAGGATCAGTGTTAGGCCCACTGCTTTTTCTTATATTCATAAATGACATAGTGGAATGCATGGAGTCTGGTACTCTGTGTAATATATTTGCCGATGACATCAAGGCGTACTCAAATGACTTTCCTGCTTTACAAAAAACAATAAACAATGTTGTTCTCTGGTCTGAAGAATGGCAGCTCCCACTTGCCAGTAACAAAACTCAAGTACTACAAATCAAAAGTAAATCAAGTTTAAGAAATTACACTATCAATGGTTCTCAACTGGAAAACTCAAAACAAGTTAGAGACTTAGGTATAATAGTCGATTCAGAGCTGAAGTTCCACAGTCATATAGAGAATATCACCAAATCCACGTGCGCAAAAGTTCAACATATTCTAAGAGCGTTTACTAGCACCGATATGTCCCTATACACTAAATTATTTCATACATACATACGTCCATGCATTGAGTATGGCACGGAAATATTCAACCCCATTAGTAAGAGTGCGCTAGCCAAACGCCTCGAGTCTCCATTGCGCAGATTTAGTAAAGAAGCATTTAAACGTTGTAATCCAATGTCAGAAATTCCAAGATACTCTATCAGGCTAGGATTGATGTCAACACAGTCTCTTTACGAGAGACGTTTTCATAAAGATATAATCAGTTTTTATAAGATTATCACTGGTGACATGTATGTGAATCCAACTCATACACCCCAATTCAAACAACGTTCGTATAATACGCGATCACACAATATGCAAGTTCTCATTCCATCTCACTTCAAAAATCAACATTGGTTCACACCAAGAGCATCGAAATTGTGGAATTCACTGCCATCACATCTTTCAAAAATAAACAATATTCAGGAATTGAAAGCACTGCTATCAAGTCTAAATTTCACAGAGTTTGGTATCCCACCCTCGTTTCTTTCTTAATTATTGTTTATTTATCTTGCTCTCATTATTACAACACCCCCCTCCCCCCCCCCCCCCCTCCACACCCCGTTTTATCTGTTTTGTAATAGGTATGAGCCCCCCATAAGTAGCTGATTGTTTACACCAATTAGCCTAGGGCCAGCTCCATATTTGCCATACCCTGTCCGGTATTTTCACTTATTCGTGTATGTTATGTCACGGCAGATAAACATTATTATTATTATTTCAGATGTGACTGCGTCGATCCGCTTTCCTCTCATATCGTTCGCACTGATTGGCGGTCTCGCCACTGCCGACAACAAGGAGGAGTGAGTGGTGGAAGGAGGGAGAGGAGAAGGAGAGGAGTGTATTGTGTATGTGTTGTGTTTGAGGGCGCGCCTGTTGTCGTACCGCAGGCTGGCGGACAGGCTGTGCCAGCTCGGAGTCCTCTCCCCACTCATCATCCACATGGTCCACACCCATGGAGAGGTGAGTGCGTGCTGATGCATGAAAGCATATGACAATGTGTTTGTGATTTTGTCATAACTAACAATTGATGAAAAATATATATTTTAATGGCTCTGTTTGCAGGCTGCTATCCGGATGATTGCAGCGGATGCGAAAGATCTTCTCGATCATGTGATAGAGTTTGTCACCAAGGCAAAGAAGAGTGAGTTCTTGTCTGTTTTGTGTTGATTATGAGTTTTAATTCATTTCGAATATGTGATCAGATGTTTGATTGTGTTATCGATTGATCGATCGATTGATTGATTGTGTATCAGATTGTCTTGATTTCAACTGCTGTTTTGAGTCTCTGCGCGTGCGCGTATATCGAAGGATGCGTTCAACGAGAGTCTGTTTCGAGAGGAGAGGGAGCTGCTGGACAGGGAGATGCACCACTCGGTGAGTGGAGGGAGGAGGGGTGGAAACAGGTATGTGGTTGCAGATTGGCTGTTTCTGGAAGGACACGGACGTGGAGTGGCCGGCGGGTCTTCGTCCATCAGCCGAGTCGTTCGAGACTGCCTCGCACCGCTCCTCCCTCCCTTCCATCGACTTCCCGCCCCACTGCCCCGATAACGCGTCCACCGCTTCCGCCGAGAAGGTCGAGATTGGGGTGGGTTCATTATGATCACAAATGTTATTGTGGATTTCAAACAGCAATATTCTTTTTCAGACAGCGACGCTGCAGATAAAGACTGAGCCTGGAGTACCGACGCCCAAAGAGGTGCGGATTGTTATGTTACTTACCAATACATGATTATGTCCAGGAGCGCGTTCCGGAGGTTCTGCGGACGCCGGCGTCTCTCCTGCGCCGCATCAAGACCGAACCCGGACTCCCCCAGCCAGTGCCAGAGAAGAAACCAGTCAGTTCTTCTTCTATTTTTCTCCATATATCTTCTCTTGTCTCCCTTTTTATATCAGTTACCGCTCTCCTGATGTGTGACATTGCAGTTGTCCGATTACGCGTCGACGTCTCTCCTGAAGCGGATCAAATCGGAGCCCGTGGAAGCGGAGGAGACGAGTCCGCCGGGGGAAGTGGAGCGGCGCGTGGCGAAGGATCAACCCGTGGAGCAGTGTGCTCCTCCTCCTCTGGCTGCTCCCCCTCCTCCTCCTTCGGTGGCCGAGCTGCCTCTGGTGTCTTCCCGTGCTCTCAAGCTGGAGGAGGACTGGCTGCGTCAGTTGGCAAACGAGTCGAGGGGAAGCATCGTCAACGAGAGGGGTAAGTGGAGTAACATTGATTCTATATTGGCTAGTGATACATATTTTCGGTTTCCGCAGACTCGGAGAGCACTGTAGACGAGCGCGACATTTTCTCTGCGAGAGAGATGATAATGAGAGAAAGAAGGAATACAAAACAAAACATGAGAAGTGTGATTGACGATCAGATATCAGGCGGCAGAGTGGAAGAAATATAAAGTGACAGCACTTCGATCAAAATGAAAACAAAATAACATTATGGATGAAGCATATTTGAAACATCTAACAATCTTGATTATACATTTTGTGAGCTGGCTCGTTTCAGTGGGAGTGCACTTCTCGTTCGTCCCGTCTCGCCTGGTGTGTGGTGGGGATCCTCCGGCGGGACTGATTGTGGCAGTGCGGAGGCGACTGGCCGGCAGGGGAATGACACCGGCAGACATACAAGTACAGGTGGCACTCTACTCGAGTGAGTCGCGTCTGTGCTGGTGGCTGGGTGTGATGGTTGTGTGTCAGAGACGTACTGGATCAGCTCCCTGGGAGACAGTCTCGTCGAGGCCGGAGTCCTCCTGCCAGGCATACAGCGGTATGTGAGATCTAAACAGGTGCGTGTTCTGAATAGAGAATAGCTTATTCAATAATTAGTAACACTTTGAATTTTGAAATATGCGCGAGTTGTGAGGTATGGTGTTTGAGTCGACTGTGCCGGTCCGCTCTCTCCTCTCTTCCCTGGTGGCTCGTCTCCTCTCGTCGGCTGCTATGCTCGCACAGCACACTCCAGGTAGGCAGCTGGTGGGGGACGATGGAAGAGATGAGGAATTACCATCCCCACATGGACATGTTTATTAGATGATCAATGAAACTTATACAATGTTGTTTTGTTATGTCAAGAACATGTGTTCACTAGATGAAGTGTATTTTGTTCTATGTGTTGTACTTGTACTGCACAGGCATATCTCGCGTGGAGTGGTTGTGTCTGACCCGCTCCCTCGCCCGCAAGTTCTACGCGGAGAATGCACTCGTGTTGCCGGAAGGAGAACAGGAGCAGACCGCACAACAGGTCCGTTTCTATTCTACTGGCAGCTTTCTTGCCCTATCCGTCCACTTAGCTCTTTCCACCTATGTGCATTGGTTGCAGCTCTCTAGTGTGTTGGGTGTGCGCTGTGTGGTGGCTGATCGAGAGACGACTCCCAGTCTGCCCCCTGTGCAGACAGTGGTCGATGGGGGAAGGAAGGAGCAGGAGGAGAAGGAGGGGGAGAGACAACCCACCCCGCCCATCGTACGAGAGACCAGGCACATGTTCGACGCGTCAGTTGGTTGTTTTATTAACCTTGTTTTATATTTGTTTTTGTTGGTGTTAAAAAAATGAAAAGTTTACAGGTACGCATACGAGGATAGTGCGGCGAAGGAGAGAGGAGAAGCGGGGGAGGAGGAGGAAGACGACGAGGAGGAGGGTCTGGATGTGACCAACCTCAACGTGAGTGAGAAAGAGGGAGAGGGAAGGAAGGGGAGGGAGAGGGAGGGATGGAGAGAGGGGGAAGGAAGGGGTGATGTTTGTGTTTGAGTCGACCACGCTGGGTTCCGTGATCCGTTCTCTGTCGGCTGTGAATGCGGAGAGGAAGGCTGGTCGGATGACTGCCTGGCTGGCCGAAGTCTACGCCACGAGGCTGGAGAGGAGTGGTGCGTACTGGGATATATACCTTCCTTTCTCCCTCCCTCCCTTCTCTCTCTCTCTCTCTCTCTCTCTCTCTCTCTCAATGTACTCATCTAGAAGATGGCGGTGTGTGGTTCGCGTCTGCTGACAAGGCTTTCATCAGCGGATCGGGGTGAGATTTAAATATTTTTGTTGATAGAATCTCACATTTTAACGCAATTTTAACGCATCTCCATTGATGCATGTAAATTAATTGTTTGATGCATATTATTTGTGAAACATATCTTCAGTCTGGTGAAAAATGTTAGGCGAAGCATGATTTGACTGTGTTAGTGTGACTATTCACTCACATTCAGATGTGTGGCTCTGCTGACTCGTCTGTCCACACTTCACATCATTCCAGATAGATTCAAGGAGAGGGAGCCGGTGGGTGGAGAAAGAGAAAGAGAGAGAGAGAGGGAGGGAGCGAGAAAGAGAGAGAAAGAGAGAGAGAGGGAGCGAGAGAGAAAGAGAGAGAAGTGTACAGAACCGTTTTCCAGAATTCTTTCTCACTCGGCGAGCGCTCGTTTGTGGATCAGATATGGAGGCTGGTCTACCAGCTCATAGCCAACTGGACCAAGGGTCAGTCTCTCTCTTTCTCTCTCTCCCCTCTCTCTTATCTCTCTCTCCCTCTCTTTCTCTCTCTCTCCACCTCCACTTCCTCCCTGCAGCCTCCCCGGATGTTCGTCGCTTCGTGGAGTTGGAGGTGTGTGATGTGTGTCGTCGCTTCTGGCGTCGACCCCGCATCATCCACAATGTGCCCATGCCGGTGGGTCGTCTTGCATCATTTTGTTCCAGCAATATGTATGATTATCTTTTAAAAGGACTTCCGTAAGAGAAGAGTTTGTGTTACTCAACGTAATGCAACAAAAGCTCATGCATTTTATCAATCGAAATAGTAAACAAACCTGCTCTTTCTGCAATAAAAACTAATGCGAGCAAATGTTGTATGTCGGCAAATTGATTTCGGTATCCGATCGATTATATATACCTTGTTGAACTATTGGAGCAGGTTTGTGTACTATTTCGATTGATAAAATGCATGAGCTGTCGTGTCTGTTCTCTGTGTGAGGAGAGGTGGCTCTGCTGAGCGAGTGATTCAGGTGTGCGTGCACACCGGTCCCCCAGCATCCCCTCTTGTGTGTGATCTCCCCCTGTGGGATTGATTTATTGATTGACCACAGTCTGTGTACGCAGTGTGTGTCGGGAGGAGTGAGATAGGCCACCGTCTGTGTTAAGCGGGTGTGACCTAGGAGGAGTGAGGCACTGTCTGTGTACGCGGGTGCGAGATCACTTGATAAGGAGGAGGCGCGGACCGCCCCTGTGGGGTCGATACAATTGAATGAAGGGGCGCGCATTGTTCAATACGCCGACGATACGGTGTATGTCTCTCGGTATCTTACCGATAGAGACAAGGAGAATGCACAAGAAGATGTGGAGAAACTGAGTGGGCTCTTCTCAGAGATGGGAATGAAGCTGAATGCGGAAAGTGCAAGGTGATTCGAATGGGAGTGTATGAGAAGGAACCAGATTTCGAGGTAAATCTGCACATTGGTGGAACAGAGCTCGAGTGCACTAGCCAGTACAAGTATCTCGGAGTGGCAATTGATCCTCTGATGAACTTCAGTGGTCACGTGGCTGAGAGAGTGACGAAGGCTCGCCAAGCCATTGGTGCTTTGGTGCGAACTATGAGGAAGTGGGCTCCTCGAAGCGCCCTCGAGAAAGTGTACAAGGCGTGTATTGAGCCAGGACTGCTATATGCAGCAGAAGGATGGTTTCCTGCAAACGAGACAGACAGGGCAAGACTCGAAAGAGTGAATGTGCATGCAGCGAGGCTAGTGCAGAATGATTTCACGTCATCGGATGACCGAGTGCTAGAGAAGGCCAAGTGGAATACGGTAAAGAAGACCGTGAGCGAGAGAAGGAGGGTGCTCATGTGGAATTATGTGCACGGAGTGAGAGCCCCTCCAGATGGAATGCTGGTCCTGGTGTCGGACAGCGGAGTGAGAAGGACAGCACGCGGTGGCCACTCACTGAGAGTGATGGAGCCTGTGGTGACAAGTGCGAGATTGCACGACTACCCGGTGAACGAGTTGAGAAGGCTATGGAATGCCCTACCGGAGAAGGCTGTATTGGAGGAGACCAAACAGTCGTTCAAGCGTGCTGTCAAGAATCTGTGAATTGTGACCGTCGGAGACGGTGTTTTATCCTACTAACAGTTGTTTTTATCGACTAGCGTGCTTATATAGCACGTTGGTTGAACTAATCTAGTTCTCACAGTCGTTATAATCCAAGGCTCTGTCTTGTTTTCGGCTGAGAACAATTGGTACGGCTATATCCTTGTTACTCTCTATGAGTAGTGAGATAAACGCAATACCAACAACAACAAAAAAGAGCTTTTGTTGCATTACGTTGAGTAACACAAACTCTTCTCTTACGGAAGTCCTTTTAAAAGATAATGAATGTACTTTTATTGGATTTCATATAAATCTATCTACATTAACATGAACCACAAAACTTTTTTTTTAGAAATCCAACAGTTCACCCACCTTGTTAAGTCCAAAATTGTATAAATTTTGCAAAAAAGAGTTTAGGTAATGCTGATGGGAAAATTTACAATTCCAATGTCATTTCTATGTAAAATCATATATTACAAAAGGTTTGCCACCAACCGGAACCGAACTCGAGCCATGCGTCTCAACGGGCGCAATCGCTAACCACAACACTACCGTGCGCACGGCAGGGTCCGTGATCTGAACGATATCAGTGCAATCCACAGGCAGTGCGGAATGTGCACCTCCTGTCTGCTGGGGGCAGCCGGTGCGCGCCACCCCCCCCCCCTAGAAAACCATCCGTACACGGGGGATTGCCTGCCCCTCAGGGCGCGCGCGCGTATCTCGCTTCCTACAACAGCTAGCGTTACCAAAATCGAAACCTAACCATTTTCTAACATCCTGATAACATCTATCAGCATCACATTGTTCTCGCAAAGATTCTAAGGGACCTTTCGTTCAGTCGCCTTTTGCCGATTCTAGCGCGCGACTAGTCTTAACACAAACCAACCAGCGCTGCCGCGCTGGTTGTAATGTATGATGCACATGATTTATCAAAGATATAATTATAGTTCCATCTATGTTCCTTGTTATGTGTTTGTTGTGTCAGTTGACGGATCTGTCTCCTCCGTCGGAGGAGCGTGCGTGTCAGCGTCTGGTGGAGAGGGTGTGCCAGCGAGCAGGCATCGAACTGCTCAGGGAGCGACAGGGTGGGTGGGGCAGGGAGGGGCAGAGTAGGATGTGACTTTGTTTGACTGTTATTTGACGTGCCTTGTTCTATTCAGGTGCGTTGTCCCGCCTGGAGTTCCTCTCTTTCCCAGTCGAACTCGTCGGCGCCAGCCACTTCACCCACAAGTGGTACGTTCTTTCCAGTGTTTCCATCTGTCAGCTGATTGGTATCTGATTAATGACTACATAGAAACGGCGGTGTTGGAGTGGTGTAAAACATATTGTTGGTTGGATTTCCACTCTTGTTATTTTCAGTGACGAGTTCTCCTCGTTTGTGCGTGCCCTGTGCTTACTGCGCATCTTCCCTCCCTGGCACGAGCTCATGTATATGATGATGGGAGCCGTGAGTGGTTTCAAATATAACTTCGAAGTTTCGCAACGGTGACGTGTTGGTCAATCTGTTGATTGCTACGTGAAACCTATGACATGCTTGTTTGCAGGATCGCGGTGCGTGGATCGTGGAGCTGGGGGAGCGAGTGGCGTCGGCATCGAAGGGAGGAGTACTCACCACCATCAGACCACACTACCTCAAGCAGTGTGAGTGGGGTTGCCAGACGAAGTGGTAAGAAAGTAAAGATGGACTTGTTGAAATGGAAATGTAGATGCTATGAGTTACACATGTGTAACTGTTCGTGTCTGTTCAGGGGCGGACTTCCTGGATGCGCATTGGGACTCGCCATCCGACTGGGCCAAGGTGCGCGCCTGTCAGACCAACTGCATCCGAGACGCGGTACGTGATATTTATAAGGCGATCTTTTTTCTTAAGTTTTGTGTTATGGGCCTTTTATTTGTTATGGCTCTCACCCTCATGTTTTCAGTGGCGGAAGCGTGTGTTGTATGTGGGTGACGATGTTCGGTGCGAGTACTCTCTGTCGGTGCGAGTGGAGAGGAGGAGTCGGCCCGGACAGACTGCCTGGCCGCACGGCGCCCCGCCACTCACTGAGGAGGCATGGACACTGCGCAACGAACACAACATGATGTGGGTGGGGCTGAACGCAACAGATAGTCAGTACGTAGTAGATCTTGCATGTGTTGGAGTGTGCTGGGTTGTTTGACATTTTCTTTGCAGGCGTCAGGCGCAGCAGTCTGCGATGATGACACCCCACCGGGGAGGCGCGTCGCCCTTCTCTGCCTGGCCAGCTGGTGAGTCGCGGGCTGACTCGTCCCCCTATCCACCCTTGTCACTTCAGCCACTCCGCACCACGGCGGCTTCTCGGCTGGCGGAGGAACTCCCATGCACATGGGCACTCCCATCGGCACTCCCATGTATGGGGGAGGGGGAGGGCCCTCCACTCCCCACCACGATCCATATGCCATGCTCAACAGGGCTGCCTTCGGAGGAGGAGGAGGAGGTAAGTAGTTTTGTTCCGAAGATCATATGTTTCACTTTGTTATGCTAGTAGCTGGGAGAGTTGTGTTGTCAATGATCTCCTCTCTCCCAGCTCTATGTTTTTCGCACAGTAATTGTTAGCAACATGGATATTGTTTTTTTTTGCCCGCCGAATGATCGGTCATCGACAAGAATCCTTCCCGAGTAACCAGTGAGGCGGCGGGAAGTACCCTCATGTGGAAGCAGCTATGGCGCGAGGAGATACTAATTGGCACGGAAGCAAAGGAAACATTGGAACTCTTCACGTCAAGAATGGTACTATAATGGTCCAGGAATGATTTTCGGTCAAGTATCGTCTTCCCACCACTAACCTTGTCAGCCTACCTGTCTTTCCCCGGCGTTAGCCTATTATGTATCTAGCATCTTAGGCACTACTGTATGCCTGTATCATTATGATTGTGTTGTCATATTCAGATATAACGATTCCGGATAAACGATTGATTGATTGATTGATGGATATTGTATAATTATTCTGAGATCTTTTTTTATGATTCCATTCCAGCTGCCGTGGTTGTGTCGCAGGATGCGTTCAGTGAGATGCGTCGAATGCAGGAGGAGATGGCAGCAGAGGAGAGGGCAGAGAGGGAGAGGAGGGAGAAGGAGAGGGAGGCGCGGGAAAGGAGGGCACACGTGAGTGGCAGGTTGAGGGGGAGCGAGGAGAGAGAGAATGACGTGTTTCCAGAAGCGCAGTCTTCTCTCCACACCTGTCATCCCTCCCAAACAGCCCCACCAAGCACAGCCTGTCTACGTGAGTACCCTCTTTTTTCTAACGTGTCCTGTGAATTGTGTTGATTTGGTTAGCTTGTTTCAGAAGAATGTGATTCCGATGCCGCATCCGGTTCCGAGGAATGCGTACAGTAACTGGGAAGCGAGGCAGGCGGAGGAAAGGCAGAAGAAGGATAAGATGAGAATGGAGAGGGAGAGACAGTCAGTGAGGAGGGGACAGTAGGGGTAGTCGAGTCAGGGAGGAGAAGAAGCAGGGACTATGTAGCTGTAGACTCATTGCAATCCATTGATCTGTTATCTGTTCGCACTGCCGGTCTCGTGTGTCTATCTGGGTCACATTAATAAGTCATTTATCTATGTAATATTACTCGATTTGTATTAATTAATAAGGTCAAACTTAATGTCTTTACGTGAGTTGCCGCTGTTTTGATGTGAAAAAGAATTTATAGAAAATTATTTATGTAACTGTAAATAAATTCTTCATCCTTTGGGGTGCTTTGAGATGTGTTATGTGTTTTCCCAAACAGTTTAATATGACGAAGCCTGGATTACCGAAATGTTCACCCACACACTTATTTATTTATTCATATATATTACTTCTGCACTAAGTTTTTCACCAACATCGGTACGAAACACCTCGTGAAATATAATGTAATTCTTGGTAGTGAATGCATTTATAAAACACCAGGTGCAGGAGCGACCAGAACACAGTTGTATGGTCATCTTTGTGTCTTTGTGGGTTGCTTCTTGAGTGACAGTTCCAATTTTTTGAAGATGTTTTCCGTTCGATAAGGTATGCTTTATTAAAGATTCCATCACCTGTTCATCTCACCTGGAATATGGTGAACTTCCTTCCACTTGTCTGTTGTTTTGTGGTCTCGTGGGCTGAAAACGACGTCTACCTGCGTTATCGCTTCGATGGCCAATCGACGTCCTTCAATCCATCTGGAAACAGCGCCGTCAGAATTCAGGCTGATGTTCACGCCGTCTTCGACTTCAACTATGGAAACCATGTGCAATCAGGAATATATGTATCATTGAACTCTATTGCTTGTTTCAGACCATCTTTCACATGCAACTCTCCGATGTACTCATTGGGAATGCGTCCTCAGCAACCGATTCGGAAATGGACAGTCTCAACTGTTTCGACAAAGCTGATCTCTCAAAGGCTGTTCGTAATGTACCACTCGTGAATGAGCGGAAGTCTTCCAGGTTGTACACTATCTCGAATTGGCGTGGCAGTTCGAATGGTCTTTCGGGGAACAGAACTGGTTCGAGTTCGCATCTATGGACCATGACTGGAGCAGGAACATCAAGCGAGCCGTCTCCAACATGATTCAGGCAACACCTTTCTCGTACATATATCTACGGCCACGTCATTTTTTAGCACAGTTACGATCACAACTTCGAGTACCCAATCATCAAGAACTCTCTCCTTCGTAGTTATTTGAGGAATCCAAGAACTTGGAAGTTTGCGTTGCCTGAAGTAAGTTTGTCGCGTACACGGTACATCATCCACGTACACATTTTTCCCCAGAAAACAATCGAAGGCAAATGCATGTGTTTTTTTCTATGTACATACTCTAGGAAAGCCCGCTGAAATCATCCAAATAATCGACTACTCCACTTGTAATGTGAGATAATCGTACACTAACTCATCTATTAAATTAAAATTAAATTTATTACACCACGAGGATGCTTCACACATGAAAATGCCTGTGAACAATGACAATGGAGGAATGCAGTAGAGTACTAGATGTTATGGTTCTAGAAAACCAGTTATGAGAATCCACGGTGACGGTGTGTCTTCTGGCTAGCGGCTGACAACGTGTCAGGGTGGTCGCCAACCCACCGCGGTAGCGGAACTTCTTTCGGTTCGCTGGCGGCATCGAACCAGCGACCTTTCGATTGATAGCCGCGCACACATCCACTGCGCTATCTATTACATTATACAAAGAAGAAAGAACAGAGATGTAGAACAAATCGATTTTTAGGCTACTGCCACGATTCCCACAACATTGTCAGACATTCTGATTCTGAGTTGCGTGTACATATCGAGAGTGTTTACCTCACCGATAGCTTCGCCAAGTTCCCTCTAATGTATGCGAAAGTGCGATTTGCTGAGCGAACTGCCATCTACTCAGTGGGAAGGTCGGAGACAAAGGTAGAAACATGCATGCCTTCATCTGTTGAACAGCTTGCAGATCACATTGCGCATCGACCTTCTGCGTGTCTCCATCTCCAAACAGAACGTGATTCCTTCTCCTCACTACCCTATCCGGACTGACATCATCTATTCGCAAAGCAAGAGCAAGGTACATAAATATAAGAATGGGATAAATTTTACTTATGTCGAATATTTCAGATCGGTTCTCTTCCGAGCATCATTGGCCTTCCACTAATTTATAAAGAGCATCACAAAACTCTCAAAATCGAATTTCCAGAATCGTTGATTCGCTGATTCGTTTTTATGATATGTACAGGCGTATTGCACTAGAATATATATTACAACTTCTGAATGAAACAACAGTGTCTCGTGGCTGTCTACTTTCCGATTCCGAATCCGGCTCCAGTGTTCATCTCCACGTCTCCCATTCCACCCGGCAGATTCACCGCGTCCCGGTCCACCTGCAATATCGATTGATTAGGGGGCGTGGCCTGCGGGGGCGGTACCTTTCCGAATGCGAGCGGTGCATTCTTGTTGACTGCTCCGTATCCAGGCTCGAATCCTCCCTGTTTTCTGTTGGTCGGTCGGTTGCCGCCTAGCTTTTGGAAGACTGAAATACGAATATTTGATGCGTGCTGGTTCAATGCCGCTCAAGCCACGAGTTCAGTCTTGAGTTTCGCGGTTGGAGTAAGCTTATAATTGCATTTCAAGATTCGGCTTTCTTTCTCTGTACCATGCCCTTATTTTTAGTGACTTAAAGATACAAGGGCCTATTCAAATAGCATGCTGATCGTAATTTTTCAAATTTCGCGCGTTTCTTTGCTCGCCAAGAAAACACACGGTACCAGTTGAAAAGTGGGTTGAAATCATGTGAATTACACAAAAAAACATGCGGGTGTGGTGGGAATTAAACCCGGTTTAGTCACATCAGCAGCCGCGCATGCTATTCACAACACCACGAGATATAGTTGCAAAAGAAATATTGAGTGCGGTGGATATACTCAAGACACGCGCAGCTATCGATACAAACCGGGTTTACTATGTTTTTTCAAGCGGGAATTTGAAATTCTGCGATCAGAGTTGTCGATGAGCGTTTCTCAATCACGATGAACCTTTGTTTCTCCGTTCCAATTAAAGTTTGTTTGTGTTTGTGTGGACTAAAAATTGTAAAAAAAAAGGCCACTGTGTCTTTAAAAATAATGAGACACTCACGCTTCCCGAGTCCCGCAACGTTCGGGATACCGAATGATCTAAAATAAACATGTGTGAATGATTTATGAGATCCTTGTCACCTGAGGGTCTCCTGCGCAGCCTTCTGGTCGGCCTTCGTAGGCTCGCCATCGCCCACAAGACCGAGGGTAGGGTATCTGGAGGGAAACTCTCTCTCTCTCTCTCTCTCTCTCTCTCTCTCTCTCCCTCTCTCTCTCTCCCTCTCTCTCCTCCTGTCTCCCACTCTCTCTCTCTCTCTCCCCTCTCTCCCCTCTCTCCCCCCTCTCCCTCCTTCCCTACCCGTGTGACAGTGCATTCATGCTCCTTGCCGGTCCCTTTCCTATCCTTCTTCCCATCACTCCCACATCCTGTCCTGTGTTGAACATCAGACCGCCAATCTGAAAGTAGACCATAAATTTGGTTGCCTCATCAGCTGAAGAGCAAATGTGATGGATACGTTCACAATCTTTTGCTCTATACTTTCAAAAAGCGTACCATTTAAGTATGTATAACGACAGTGTTCATAACTCATATAATTCGGTACTCTACCTGATTGAGTCCTGGCAGGTTTTCGTTTCCGATGTCGGCTCCCTGACTCGACACCATCTCGAAGCCTGCAACCGTAATCGATCAACATCAATCCATCACATGTGTATGTGTCCCTCTAACCGGGCAGTGCTCCGAGTCCGAACGCGAACGAGCGGCCGAAACCCAGGTTGCCGTTCTTCTGCTTCTGACCGTATCTGCAAGAAACCAATATAGTAATACTGTAATTTGAATGCACAGTACCCCTTGGGTCGTCCGTCGTCCTCTCTTCCGACCACCGACTGATAGAGATTCGTGTTCGGCACTCCACAGTTGTCTGAGAACTCTTGGCAGAACAACTGAAAAGCACTTTCACACATATTTTCGATAGAATAACGTACCTGCAGATCGTATCGCAGCTTCTTTCCCGGCTGGCACGTCACCTGGAATCGATCGATAAATCGATTGGCACATCAATAGTGATACCTGGAAGGTGTACTGGTTGAGTGGGCAGTACTGCTTCCAGTGACGCTTTTCCTAAAATACGTGTTATTTTCAGTGCTTCATTGAATCTGAAATAACATACCTGTAGAATGGGGAATATAGTGTAAAGGTGGTTCTGCCTGGGTCTCGGGGTGGTCTTGTGGTGTCTCCGCAGCTTGGGATACGGAGTGGGAGGCTCCTCCAGGAGCTCGATCTGCAAAGCAAATGTCGAATATATCGATGCGCTATCAGTCAACTACTCTCACCTCCTCCTCCTCACTGTC
The DNA here is from genome assembly GCA_963966185.1 of Rhabditoides inermis. NCBI lineage: Eukaryota > Metazoa > Nematoda > Chromadorea > Rhabditida > Rhabditidae > Rhabditoides > Rhabditoides inermis. The sequence goes on from CAWZYM010000308.1 coordinate 595,516, forward strand.
CTCCTTCGATGCGCGGGGCTCGAACCGTTTCTGGAAGGGGTCCGACGGGGCATCGACGTCCGATCTCTACAAACATGTACATTGTACAGGAGGTGGAACAGGTAACAACGAACTAGCAATGAAACGTATCGATTTGTCCACTCACACTTCTCGTCCTCGTCCGTTCTCCCATTGCCTTCGCCCGTTTCTCGCTCTTACAGAAAGGAAGCGACGGATTTCGCTCACATGCCATAGACACGAGATCTGGAAGAAAACGCAAAAGTATACAGTATACATCCAATCTCGGCACAACAAAACTCACCTCCAAAAACCACTGCTGCCAGTGATAGTAATAGTAAGGATGTCCGCATTCTGAAAGAGACAGAATCAAAAAAGATCCAGAAACACAAAACAGAGGTGCTTTTGAGAATCGTCACAGTCACACACAGCGGGGGATATTGTGCAGCCGATTCCCACTTCACCCCGCTTCTCTGCCGCTCTCTCCAATTATCACACTCTCTCTGCTTCGAAATCCCATCCTGTCTCGAATCCCGTTTCGGATTGCGAAAGGTCAGCCAATCACATAATCCAGAAGAACTGGAATCCACTGATTAGCATTCATTAGATGCGATTATCACAAAAGTGTGAAATATATTTATTATGACTGAAATCGCCCTGTTATACAAGGATCGCAACAAGTATGTTGCTGAATAAAATAATGTACAACGGTACAAAATATGATGTCAGACATACGACAATAATTACTTCAAACCAGAATAATAAAATGAAAGTATTTCAATTGCAATAGGCACGTAGAGCCGACGTAAAACACGAAGTAGTAAAAATGAAAGTAATATCGCAAGACAATATTCAGGTAGTTGATCAAAGTGAGTAAAACAAAAACGCCCAAATCTCTCAAAAGTAGTAGTAGCGCAACTGAAAAGTAGTGACTTGACACAATCGTAGCCTCTGTCTAGCATATCAAAAGGCTGAAGGGAAAGGGCAGTGTTGGTATGGCAGTGGCAATGACAGTAGACTCGTAGACTCGTTTTTTCAGGCAGTGAAGTTGCATTTGTTGGCGAGTTGGTGGGAGAGGCTGTCTATGGTTGCCTTCTCGAAGAAGTCGGCAGATCCATCCGACCGGAAGCGTCCCCCACACGACGATCCAGACATCATCGACATGTCGTCGCGGGTGCTGCAAGCCGAGGAGGATTATCAACTATCAAGTAATGCAACAAATACTTTCAATAAATGCCCATTATGGGAAATTTTGTTGGTAACTACCAATGGTCTTGAACCGCTAAAATTCTATTTTGATATATTGAGATCATCCTAAGTAAAACGTACATCACCGAACGAAAATACTTTTGCTACACCTACACCATCTATGCATTGAAATCGTTTCGATACTCACTATCTATCATCTATTCTTTGCCAGCTCACAACAACAGTATCACTACTCACAAAATTCTATTATGCCATATTGAAGTGATCCTAGTGTAAATAAAACTCACACCGAAAACAGCGTCTACTATGCACTTTTTCTATACCTACAGCATCGATATACTCACTTTTTTTCATATCACAACACATTGTCAGTTCAAGTGGAGTGAACGTGATAACAAAACACCAGTTGAGTGTGGACTGACTTGTGGTAGTTGATCTGGTCCCTTGCCCTCTCGGCCACTTGCTGGGCAGACATGAGCACACCCGGGATGCGAGTCGATCCAGCGACCACACCCAGAGTGAAGCACAGAGCGTGCGACACCTGAAACGTCCAATTTTAGAATCCGTTCCACTACTTTCGGCGTCCCCGTTCCTCCTCCTCACCATCTTGATCTGCGTCGCATCGATCGGCTGCCGGGAGTCATCGCTGAGGATCACATAGTGAGACGTCTTCGATGTACCCTGCAAACAGATAACACTATGGAAAATTCCCTTCCCAGCATTATTTCTTTAAATTACGCCATACTTAAACATACAATAACTGCTTGGTTCGTACCTGTATTCCCTTCTGGCTGGTCATGAGCCACTCGACCCTCCTCGGGTCGACGGCGCCTCTGTCTATGCAGGTGCCAGGCTGGCAGTTCTGCTCGAATGGCTTGGCGCCCGGGCGAGGCGCCTCCGCGGGAACCATCCGCACACCGCCGTGCATCTCAACAACAAAGTCATCACTGTCTAAAACAAACACATGATTGTTTTGAATTGTGAATTGTTTTTTTGTTATGTAATTTCAAGTTTCAAAATAAGCAGTAATGACTTACGAGTACAGCGATGACGGTGAGTGCGGGGGCGCACTTGTCGGGATGGACCTGGGCGGCTGCCTCCCGAATAGCACACTCCATGTGCACACGCTCACCCCGAGCCTCAACAACGGGAGACATTCTCGGGTTAGCATAGTGATAGACGCGGATATTAACCACTCTTCCACTCAATAATACCCAAGAAATCAAGAACAGTCAGGAAGCGACACGCGATATTCTCTCTCTCTCTCTCTCTCTCTCTCCCCACCCACCCACCTTGTCCATTTCTCCCTCGCTGAGTCCTCCTCTGTAGACGACTATCCTCTTCGGCATTCTCTTGTTGCGAGAGTGGAACGAGAGGAGAGCATCGCGGAACCTACAATCATACCATACACAATATTATACTATCGATTGTTCAGTTTCAAGCGCGTATTCGTGGATGAGTATGTTTCACACTTGAAGTAGAAAAACATAAAATATTTAGTTAATAAATGTAGTGGTGATTGTTCCATAAAAAGAAGAAAACAGTAATAATAATGAATGTATGTATGGACTGACTTGCTGACGAGGCTGTCGACGAGCTGTTGCCTGGGGGACTGCAGCCACATCGAGGAGGCAAAGTCGGACGCGCATCGAACAGAATACGACAACTGAAACGAGAAACAACACATCATACTTGAATAAGATGAAAAGATCAAATGATACAATCATGATTATTAATTCTCAATTAATTCAATCAGATTATACAGTACATCAACACCTAACGTTTCTGTCCACCCCCTCCCCCACTCACCCCCACAGTACTGGGCTCCTCCCCCGCCCCCGTCTCCTTATCGTATCTGTGCTGCGGACCGGGATGCGAGACGGCCAGGCCCACATACATGTAGTCAGCGAAGAACCACTCCCTGCAAAACACCCACAATAACCATGCGAAATGTCTGTCGACATTTGAAATGGATCAAAATTATGAGCCGACGTCAAAATATGGAGGTGTAAAAATGAAATCAAAATTACGTTAAATTGGCTCGAACAGATTCTAATATTTCGAACAGAAATAACAGAAATTGTGCCCCCCCGTATTCTACCGCAACCTTGCCGTAATTTAAATAATTGTACTGTGCTACTTGATTTGAAATAAATATTCTGAATCCTTCTGAACCCTTCTGTGCCCCCCAGTCAAACACACAAAATCCCAACACCACTCAACTATGCCTCCTCCCATATAACGCCTCTTCCCTCTCACCTCAGCTTCTTCAGGTCTTCTCCTCTGCCTATCCACTCCGAGTTCGGAGCAACAGCGATGTTGATACCACCCAACTTCTCATTTAACTTCATAAGAACACCGTCCAGCGTCTAGAAAATGAATATATCAGTAAATTAACAGCACTCTGTTCAACAAAACACAACAACCAAAAAAAATAACATGGGAATACAAAAACTATTGTTAAAAGTTAAAACGTTACTTCAAATATACAGCATTCCAATCTATGCGTACCGTGGCGCCTCCCTGTCTCTGGGCGATCTTGTTGAATGTATCCTTTGAGATATGCTGAGTGGCCACTCCAATCTGCTCACAGTACTTCATGTCGTCTGAAATACCACACTACGTTTTGTATTCGTAAATCACATGTTGATACGTGTCCTATAATATACATACATTTGTAATTTATATAATCAAACACAATCTACTTAAAATTACAGAACGTAGCACGCCACTCATCAGATCCAACAAGTGAAACATAACACATTACTTACAACACCAGTCGGAGTCGCGCCTACGGCGCTCCTCCTCCTGGTTATAGTGGGCGGGGCTTAAAAATAGTGCAAACCCGGCGCGTCTCACATGCTAGCTCCGACCTGGTATTTAGAGAGCGCCGCATCAGCGTCACTTACAGACAGAAGGACATTGCGTTTTCTATAAACTCGTTAAATGACTCACGATGGACGTCGTCCTTCTTATCTTGCGTGACTCCCATGACAAGGTTCACACCAGACGACCTCCACTCCTCGAATCGGCGAGACAGACCGGCATGGTCCTCACTGCAAGGGAGAACGAGGAGTGGTGAGTCGAGTACTGGACATTGTGTTGCGGCCACGTTGGCAAATAATGACTGGTGACTGGCAAATATCGAGTAATTATTGTTTCTGCCTGATCAATTTCATATCACAACATGTTTCCCAGGTGTGCTACCTGGCGCAGTCGACGACCTGGACGGCCCGCGCGTCCCTGCATCCAGCAATGCCCCTCTTGTCAGCACCCTCCAGCAGACTGCGCACAAACTCACTGCAAATACACACATCAATTATAACTCCGCTACGCTACGGTATAACGCGAATTTTACCCCGTTCCAAGCATTCAACCAGACAGGGGGGAAGGGTCCTTTATCTGAGTCGCCACAATGCATCAACACGCTACAGTACAATGGTTTGACGGTCGTTCCGGACGAGGCGACCCCTCGAGGGTTGGGCGCTCGTTGTTCATCGCCCGCGTAGTCGACCGCTCCTGTAGCCTTGTGGGGTGGAGGTGCTGACGCATCCGCTGAAAACGCAACCATGTGCGATGTGCTGAAAGGATTAAACTGCACGCAAACACATCACACTTGCTATATTTCAGCGTTTATTGTCATTGAACGTGAAATATTACCACATACAATACGACACTCGCAATGAATACATGCTACCGTAATCACGTGGCTGCTGATAGCCACTGTACGACTATTACTTGTATTCAACTATCGTGTGTCTACCGTGTATGTGGCTACCTACTCTATGGGTAGCTGGTTGGTGGGGCGACGGTCGTCTGCGAGTAGTCCGTCCAGGCGCGGCCACCCCTCGCGCCTATCCTCGCCTCTCCCGTGCAAACTGAAATCATCGCACATCATCATCAAAGCGTCCACATATGTCCTTATAGGTTATTCCGCTTGACATTACACACTGGGTGGGTGGGTGGTAGTGTGTCTCATAGATGCAAGCTTTTTAGTGGGTGGGTGGGCGGCCAAAAAGCGAGCCCTAGAATGGGGATCGATCGCCGCGATCCGCCATTATCACACAGGCTCCGCCCACTGACTCGCCAACTTGGCAACCTGAGCGCACTCACCCCGGCTCCCCGTTGATGCATTGGAACTACCGCAAAATTATACATTATAACTCCGCTACGCTACGGTATAACGCGAATTTTACCCCGTTCCAAGCATTCAACCAGACAGGGGGGAAGGGTCCTAGAGAACAGCAAAGTAGCAAGGGGAGGAGAGAGCAGCTGTCGAGGGTCTCTAGAAATCTGGCTATCGCACAGGTATCAAAATGTTCAGTCCGTTCTAATCAGGGCATACGATCATCCCTTCTGACAGCAGAAACGTAACCAGTGTGGTGTGCTAGCAACAGCAGGGTAATGTAACCAATCACCCAGAACAAGAGCTGCAGACCACAGACCATCGAATTGCGAGCTGCAAGGTAGATCTTAAACCATCGCTCTGGCGCAGGCTAGGACAGTGCTAGGACAAGTGAGTCATGTACGTAACTCTATCGCTGATAGATTCGACTCTACTCTGGGTCCGACTAGAATCTCCGACTAATACAGGTTCCATGACAAATAGTCGTACCAACTTTCCACTATAGATTGTGCTTTTCTCACTACGTTCTAATATCAAAAAGCGTGAGAGTGCGAACCCCACGCAGAACCGCCCTTCCACTCACTCAATCGAAACCGGGAATACAAACTGGAACAGGGTGTCGCGACTAGGAAATCAATGTTGTTCCAAGTGCCAACATCCAACATAAATAAATGTCTGGACATGTATTAGCGCTTTTGCGCTTGCTTTCCATTCTGACGGGTTTCAAGTGAGTGGGTCGGGTTATGGTGACACGAGCATCGAACGCATTTAATAACCGCGCTTATTTCATAAAATGCCGCAAACATGTTCCGTGGAATAGAGGGTTCACTCACGGTAGTAGGGAGCACTGCTCCAGCTTCTGGGACGGGGAGAGCCGTCGTTCCAACCCTGCTCTCTTCTCAGTCACACGTCACCGCGGCCTCGGATAGCACTCTAGAAAACCACTAGTGATCGGTCTGTCATGATAGATGCAGCACAGTAACACGCTCTTGGTACGCGGTACGAGCGCATACCTGATCGATCAGCCGGGTCGATGCCACATCGCATCGTGGGCCTGGACCGCTGCTGCGTTACACATCCTGACATCCACATATTAGACTGACAGTCAGTTATATAACTGCTATGCGGAAATGAAACCCAAGCGTGCGTGTTGACACACCGATAACTAACCCGCCGTTTCCGGAGTCCGCTACTCCCTCGCGGTTGCGCTTTTCCCGTACAGCACTCATCCGGCCTGGAATCAGCTTTTAGCTGGGCCAATTCATATCTAATAGACGATTATAAACGCGATAAGCGATTCGCACCTTGATTTTGCTTCGATGCATATCCGTGGCACATTCACCTCGCGGCCGCCGGCCGTCCGGTGCACACTGCATCCTCCGTCCGACAAGGACCCTCTGTAAGCAACAGAGTCAATACCATGGAAATCAAGGTGCCACGCACACAATCCGACCACCTGGACAAGGTGTCAGTACTAACAACACCGTGTGAGGTGTGACACAGCCACCTGGGCAAGGTGTTCATTCCGGGGGGCAGCGGTTCGAATACTCGAACCCCGCCACTCCACGTTCATGAGTAACCACGAAAAACGGACTATGTTCATTCATAACATGTCAACCGGTATTCATAATACAACCGTGTACGAACCAATATGATTCGGTGAGCGCATCGCTCCAACGGGAACCATCATTGATGACGAAATTTGTGAAACTGCGAAATAAGAAACAACGTCTAGACATGATGCGAAGACGAATATATTGAATACATTAGTGTGTATGAAAAACAGAATCAGATGCTAGAACACGCACACGTTGTGTAGAACAGCATTCGAAACGTATGGATTTTCGAAAATCGAACACTGCTCACCTCGAGCAGAACCCACCGATTGCGGCGTAAACACTATACATACACACTATAGAATACATAGACATAACGAAAACACAAAAAAATCGAAAAACAATTAACAAATTTCGGCGACTCGGGCAAAAAGCGAGCCCTAGAATGGGGATCGATCGCCGCGATCCGCCATTATCACACAGGCTCCGCCCACTGACTCGCCAACTTGGCAACCTGAGCGCACTCACCCCGGCTCCCCGTTGATGCATTGGAACTACCGCAAAATTATACATTAGTCGAAGACGAGCATACATTAGAAACAATGTTCACACAATTCTACCAATTCCCGCATTGAAACGTAGCATACACAATTGATAGCATGTGACTGACCCGGCTTGTCTGGGGTCGACGCACTGGTCGAACACGATGAACACCATCCGCCGGATCTCGCCCGGAATGAAGAACTGCTCGTGGCCGCGCGGACGCCAGTTGCTGCAACAACACAATAGGTACCCGACACGGAGACCCGAGACCATGGAATCTTCTGTTACAGAGCGTAGCCCAGTTCTCACCTTGCCGACATCTTCTCTCCCCGTCCGTATTCGATGTGCGGGGCGGGGATGAGGGACGCCCGGACCACCACCTGCAAACATTAGCATCACTCCCTCTTTCTCGATTACATCCTCTACCTAAACGCTTAAACCTTCCCTAGCTTCATTAATCTCTCTCTCTCTCTCTTTCCCTCCCTCTCTTTCTCTTCCTATCCCTCCTTCCCTCCCTCCACCCACCGGTTGAGTGTCGACTCCGATTCCGAAAGCCGCCAGCCACGGATTCTCGTTGCCGCGCAGGCAGGCAGAGTCGATCTGAAATTGGAAGTAAATTGGAAGAAAAAAATTGTTTCACAGTAGAAGCCTTCTACATTTAAGTTATGAATGACCAAAATTCTCTTTAATTCATTTTTATAACGGCAATAGAAGTTCAAAAACAAGTGAAAAAACGTTAAGAGTACCATGTGCTGGATATCCTGCATCATCTTCTGTGGCGGCTGGCGAGTGATCGTGATCATGCGCTCTTGCTGAATAATCAAAGTTAATAAATCGATATCAATCGATACCAAACCGACCTCCTGTCCGCTGAGCGCACTGTTTGGCACCAGCTGTCCAGGTGCGACGCGTAGCATCTCAAATTATCAAATCGATAACTAATCGATAGAGTAGTCCTCGACTCACCTCGATGGGATAGTAACAGTCGTATCCGGCAGATCTTTTTTCCGTTATCAGAGGAATGTGGGGATACCTGAAACACGTGCACTCTTAATAACTAAAAAATATCATAACAGTCATGAACTCGATCAAAATAAGAAAAAAAAATCACCTGAGCCTCTTCTGATGGGTGATCTCGAAGTACTTCTCCACAGATATCGTCTCCATGTCGGGACGCTGCAGATACTCCCTGAAATCATACAATACACCTCTCTCTTTCTCTTTCTCCCCTGCCTCCCCTCTCTCTCTCTCACTCTCTCTCTTTTTCTTTCTCTCTCTTCCCCTCCCTTTCCCACTCACTCCTTGGCCGACTTGTGGTGGATGCCATGAATGGCGAAGAACTTGCAGTCCAGGTGCGTCGCTATCACAACCACACCTGAGGAAAAAACATTCAAATTAGTTTATCTTCGCCAGGTACAGAATTACTTATTACAAAAAAAAACTGTCGCGAAAAAGTATGCGTGTAAACTGACCCCTGAGTAGCTTGACGATCTTCTTGCTCTTCTTCCTGTCCTTGAGCATGTCCTCCACATCCCTCGAATCCCTCGCCCCACACTCCGCCTTCAGGAAATCCAGGAGGGGAAGGTCGGAGAAGAACGGAGACTTGCGGCCTGCACAAAATCAAATTCAAATCAAAAGTTTTATCTAGGATCTCTATACACAATCAGTGACTCCGGAGTTTCAATATATATAACACGCTGTTTCAATATTTCTTCGATTCAGAAAGTGATAATAAAAAGACGAATACACACACGAATACCATTGCATATAAGTTTTACTGTGAAAATATATCTAATAAACATTTCGTTAATTAATAACTTACCAGTCAAATTGATGCAATGTGTAGTATAAATGACCCTTATATAATATAATTAGGATAGTATATTTCCCACTCACAGTCTACATTGAGTTGTGGCTCGAGCTTTCCGTCCCTGCCCTCCACGTATCGGACAGACTTCTCGAAACCCATCTTCACCACCTAAAACAAGCATCAATTAGATTCATAGCGCTTCACAGCTTTTAGACAATTAATCAAGCAATTAAATTGTTCCTCTCCGACTCATAGTGAAACATATATATGCAACATCCAAATTAAAGAACATTTTGGTTGTCTCACGCATGCCAACAAAGAAACGTATATAATCCATACCACAACAACGCTCCCAGCACCCACCTTGCTGCCCGTCTCCCCTCCTCCTCCTCCTCCTCTTCCTCCATCCCTGTCTCCCCTGCCGCCGCCTCCATGGTACCCTCCCCTCCCTCCACCGCCGAAGCCACCCCGGCCTGCAACAACACAATCACAAAGTGCATTTTTTTTTCAATTTCGCTAACCGATTCGCGGTTATGTACTACACTCCGATTCTCGCTACCGCCCTTCCCCATACCACATCGCATATCCTCTCTTTCTCTCTCCACCCACTCACCTCCCCTCCCTCCTCCTCCTCCACCCACTCACCTCCCCTCCCTCCTCCTCCTCCTCCACCCGAGATGGGAGTGTCGTGTCGTGAGTCTCGCTCGTAGAAACTGTTCTTGTTTTGCGTGTGATTGTTCCTGAAAGAAAATTCATTCAATGACCTAATAAGTTGTAACAAAAACAACACACAAACAGTCACTCACATCTTGTAGAGCATCTGGCTGGTGAGTATCTCGAGGAACTGTTGTATCTCCTGTGTCGAGGAGATGGCACAGTCAGCCTGCAAACAAGAGGTGATCAAGATCAGGGATACTTATCAAATCAAATCAATTCAAAATCAATTCGATTCAATGTGGCTACCACATTTCAATCTTATTGTTAAGTGAAAGAACTGACCCTGGGATTGAGGGATATAGTATACTGGAAGCTGACTTCAGCCCTGTCCAGACGAGAACCTCCCCAGTAGTCGATGACATCACGGGGAAGCTCCGAGGGGAGCACCGTGAACACCTTCTGGAACGGAGAGGGGAATGAGAGAAGAGAGAGAGAGAGAGAGAGAGAGAGAGAGAGATACCAACCCACCTTTCCGTCTCCCTCCCTGATAGCGCACGACTTGGAGAAGAGACAGTTGCCGCGGTCCGACACATGCGCATACCTCAAAATATATACGCTTCAATACCACAATGTCAAATGTATAGTTATGATGAGTGAAAATAAAACATTCGCAATCAGTCTTTCTCCCCAACAACTATGAGTTAAAACATAGCAACACATACTATACTAGTAATCATAAAGGTAAAGATAAAGGTATCCCCCCGAACCCCCTCCTCCATTCAAGAGATTCACTCTGCGGAGGGGTTCGATACTAGTAATCATAAACTTAATGAACCCCCTTACTGACTCGTCTCCTCCGAACACGTCCCTCTCTCGTTGGATGACCACCTGCAGACACGAGTGGATGGCACGACGACGCAGCTGCTGGCCCAGACTACAAGGTATACGGTATGGAAATCATAGTACTATAAAACATGATCCCAACGCCAACGCTGGTAAAACGAGTTGTTACAGTAACAACCATGAAGGCATGAAGCAGAAGCATGCTAGTTGTGGAGTGCGCGCACCTGTGTCTGGGCCCGGCGACGGCGTTCTTCTCCTTCATCTTCTCCGGCTGTCCGTCCCTGCCGGGTATGCGCAGCAAGTACACCGTCTCCACCTCAACACACAACATTCACACAAAGTATATTCGATGTAGACATTGATCTACTGTGTATACTAGTCGCAAAATAGTAATTTACATCGATACAAAATGGTAACACACCTGATACTTGCTGATTTGAGTGGCGCATCGGCTCATATCGATGCGGTAGTTGTTCACGCACACATCCACGTTCCGACCCAGGTTCAGACGCTGCGAATGGAAATGGACACGTTTCACAACCGATAAGCGTATATGACAAAAATGAAGTTGTCAATCACTAAATATCGAACGTACCATGTTGGAGGTTGTGGTAGTGGAACTGGATGGACCGGAGGTGTCCATCGGCTCGTGCTTCGCGCCCCGCTCATACTTCACATCACGAGAGACTGCATGGATAAGAAGTAAATGCAAATACAGACAATACACTACTACATATTGTCATGTTCGTCAACAGTTAACATACTGAATCAGTACGTACCTGGCGCTCCCCTGTCCCACGCGTTGGTGGGTCGGGGCTGTCCAAAGCCGCCCGGTCCCTGCGAGCCGGTCTGCTCCCGTCTCAAATACATTTATATTCATACACAAATTATCTATAAAACAAAATGTGGTGCACTCACCTGTCGTCCCTTGTGTGCTGACTGTGATGCGTGTGTCCGTCTCGAGGCGCGCGGTTCTCAATCGCCGGAGGAGAGGGACGACTCGCACCTGCACGGTTGGTGGTGCAAAACAGAGACACTAAAGGATTTCCCCCAAAATTGGCATTTTCAACCGATTCTTTTCAACAAGTTCGCTATTTTGGAAGTAAGCCGGGTCAAAAAACTGACCGCTGGCCCCGGGTGCGGGTCTCTTGGAGAGGTGGTCTGGCTGCGGGGGCAGACGCCGCTTCTCTGCCCCCTGCACAGGCACGGACGGAGACGCAGCGCTCACTGCCGGAGCCGTCTTCTTCGGAATGCGAAACGACGACGAGGCAGCGGCGGCTGGTTTCGGCTTCGGAATCTACGAAAGAGCAGTTACAGTAATAACAATATGATTGAACAAATTCGAAGAGATAAAGATTACTCACGACTTTGCCGCGCTCCTTGTCCATCCCGCTGGTGATTGTATCGAGGAGATCCATGGTGGATCAGAGGTGAGGGAGCCAGAGGTCACGTGACACACTGCCAACCAGCTGGCACCTGTAATTGCAAAGAATATACAACGAACAGCAGAAATAGAACGTTGCCGGTATAGAGATAACATCAAATTGAAGCAGTGATAAGAAATTGTGAGAGAATGCAAGTTATACAGATGCGACGAACTCGTAAGATACAGTCCAGGGAATATTTAGTTCCGCCACCACTCCGCTCGGCCGTCGTGCATTTGAAAATTGCGCGCGCGCGAAAGTTTAAATGTGAATTTATTCGCGTCCTCTCGCATGTCTATCGAATTTTGCCGCCTCGCACTCTGCGCTCTCTGCGCTCTCTACTGGCGGCTGACTGATTTGCCCATCCACTGTAAAGTCAAGCACAAGAAGCATTTCAATAGCGTTCAAACATACAAGCCGCAACATGTTGAATCGTGTTCAATCAAGCCGTCTCTCTCGTTACTTCCTGTAGAGAAACGTATGCCACGTTGTTTGCGTAGATTGTTTTGATTAGATTAGCGGCATGATGAGTAAACAAACATGTGGGGTGCGGTGCGCGAGCTCATAAACATTATCGCACAAGTGGGCAATGATGCGAGTCGGTGAAGTGAAATATATATCTAGATGAGATATGGAAAGCATAATCCGATAGAATGCTTATCATCCGATAACGACAATGGAAGCAGGGAAAAGGATAAATGTTGCGAGTGGATCGTCGCGTGCACGGGTGTCGTGTGTTTTGCACCTATCGATCGGCGTCACGTGGAGAGAGTGAGGAGAGCGCAGACAGGCATAGGTCACAACACGCGAGGGCGCGTTCACTAGATATGAGTACATGAAGATAAAACGACAGTAGTGGGTTGAATTGAATATTGTACGAAGTCACTTTACAAAGTTTACAAAGTGATCTTGTCTCATCTTTGTACGAATGTATCAGTCTCCCAAACTAATGGCGCTTTCACTTTTCAAACTGAGAGATAAATGCGATGAAAAAGGAGAAAGAAATATATTTGATGAGAGAACGTATGTGTGTGGTGAATATGACATTTCAGCAACGGAGACATCTCACTCACGCAACATCTCACAGCCCTACTACCAACCACACAGTGTAATATATATCTGCTCGTATGAATAGGGTCAGAGAGAGTGGACAATGACGATGAGTGGCGAGATAAAAGGGGAGTGAGATGAGCGGAAAGAAATATTACGAGATATCACAGTATCATAGAAAATGTTGCATATCATTGGGCGTGTATTCAACATCGATTGTCTCCGAGTGTCGTAAAGGAACGGTGCGCGTGAGATACGATCGCCCCTCCTTTCTAATCCTGTCGGCTTCCCTATCATAAATCGGCTGGCCACAAGCCATGTTCGCAGGTCATCATGAATAGATACGATGGAATAGATGCAGTCGGGAACGTCGCTACCACAACGGGCTATTGACGATGCTCATCAAGCACGGACATCCGTCCATTGCCCTTGGATACGACAATATGTAAATGGAGTGGTTGAACGACCATATACGAGATATATGGGCGGTTCGCGGAAACAAAAACACGACAGAAGTATAATACATCATTGGTGACCGCAACCACTTCATTATTCGGAACCTTGTTGAATTATTCAGAGATCTGAAGACAAAACCCGACAAACACTGACGCTGTCAACAATGGCTGACGCACACAGATCACAAAAGATAGATGGGTAAGACTTCAATAAGTCACAGAGAGACGCATGTTCTTAAGAATATAGAACAAGAGTAATAGATCTACAATTAAAAAAAAACTATAGTACTATCCGTAATATAGTGCCAAGTTGTGGAAGTTTTGAAATACGAGAGAAAAAATGTTAATACGAAAACATGTTAATACGTATACGAGTAAAACAATTGTTTTTGACCAGAAAATTTGATGCGAAAAAAAATTCCATGACCATGTGAACAGTATTCGCCATATCTTTAACTATAGACTAGTGAAAATCGATTTTCAAAAATGTCACGTTCTAGAACGGTGTCAACGATGTCAACGATCTTTGCGTCAAGGAACTAAGTCGCTTATTTCGAATTGTTTTAAAACGCAGTTTTCGCAGAATATTAGAGAAAAATATTGCCTACCTTTCCTGCATGGTCACTTTTCATAAAAATGCATAGTAGCGGAGAGATTTTTATGCGACGACACTATTCGCACGCCTTCAGAACTGGAGAAATGGAGAGGAGTTTAACAAGTGTACATATATAAACTATAACATTGCAGATGCCGCACGCGTTTCAGATTTATCTTATTCTGATTAAACATCTAATCACTTTATCTTGGAAGGCAATCAAGATGGACGGTCATCACACATACCCATATCAGTGGCGGGGGAGAAACGAGGAGACATCTAGCACCAATACACAACTGACAATATCAAAATCACGAAATGGAAGAAGTGATGTGAAGTGGAGTTGCAGAGATCGGTCGCGCATTCGCAGAAAGAAGACTGTACCATAGGTCCATTCGAGGCAAGACTGAAAAAAACCGTATTTACGTTAATATAACACCATACGACGATACGACAGTGAAAAGAAAAAAAAATTGTTTGAAAAGTAAGCTCACATTTTGGCTAGTCTCCAGTCGCACTCCTGTTCCGGTGGGATCTTGGCCGGTCCAAATTGAGAGAGACAATCCCGAATCACCACTCGCTCTCCTAAAGGATATTGCATTTTTGTTTCAATAGCAAAACTACAAAAAAAACTCACCGTGAACAATTCCCGTCCACTTTCCGCATTGCGCGCCAAATTCGCAGATTCTAAAATACTTTTTTTTTCAAAACTTTTTTTTTCAAAACTAGAAAGATGCATCTATGCTATGAATATTCAAGATATCGAGAGCTTAGGAATTGTAATAACAAACATAATTAAACTTTCTTAATGAAACAACAGCAGGAACGAGTGAGTAGCCGTAAAGATGGAGAGTACCTGACAGGAGTGTGGAAGAATGTCGGTCGATCCGTCTGCGAGACGTCCACACAGTTGTCGGCCAGGGGAGGCAGAGGCAAGCGCGCCTACACATTTTAAAGTTCATTTTCATATTCTGAGTAACGCAGAAATGTTGCAAGACTTATATGGTTTCGAATTGCTCCAAACGACTCCATCTAAACGACTTCCAATTACTTGCGAACGCCCTTCAATCCCTTCGAATAACGTCGGATTACTTCTGATATATTTTCGATGACACTGACCGCGCCTTCACGTTAAATGTTTCACGTTTTGAAACGTTCTCTACGCTCTAAAACCACATCTTCACTATTTTGACTATTCCGCACTATGCGCGTGTGAGGTGAGGAGCCCCACTGTTCGCGCGACAACCCAATTGCCCCTCGGGTTCTCCTCTCCCTCTCTCCCTTTCCTCCCCTCTCTCTCACGTCTGGACTATCCCTGCCTGGGTATACAATTGAGTTGACACACAGACAGTGGAGACACCCAAACATGGGTGGCCAGCCGTCCAGACTCCCCCGCAGTTCCATTGCGCCATACTGCATCAGACATGGAGAAACGTGGAGGGGAGGTATTGGCTACGAACGATCAAAGGCTACGCGTGTGTGGAGTGTGGAGTCTGGTTTCGCCAAGCATGCAACAAACCTTTCCAATCTCTCCCGCTATTTCGCTCAAATTCCCCAAATCCAGCGGAAGTGGGAGTGGTTGGAAGCGGGGATGGACGACGCTCCTGAAAGAAAGCATGCGTATGACTGCATATCAAGAATATGTCTATAATCTACATAAAAATACTAGTAACAAGAAAGAAGCTGACTTATAGTTGAGTGACCAGCAGGAGTAGCACATGACTGATTCCCTTCCAGATGATTCAACAGCTCCCAATAGAGCGACAAATAGGATGCGGAGACATTCTGAAATTTGAGATGAGTGCTGTTGAGTAATATTATTGATTCGAGATGATGTATGTTATTGCATCATTGCAATATTGTTTTTATTGTTCAAATTACTATTTCCAATTCAGTCATTCAGTGTCTGGTATCTCACCTAACTCCATCCGTGCGAAATCGAAAATGCGAAAGAGCAGAAACAGCAGCAGTCGCAGTGGCTACATAAAATACCGAGGTACGCTAAAACGAAAATTGAAAGTTATGCAACCACAACAACATAACTTATACATCGTGACACGTTGCAGTCAAAAGTAGTACATTTAGGAACGCATTGGAGTGGCGAAGGAAAGCCGCGGTTGCTGCGAAGGCACAATTCGATTACCACACTCTAGAGACACTGAAACACGCTGTGAGCGGAAGCAAACACTGGGAATACGAAGACATAGGGTAGAGAGAAGGAGAAGGAGGAGAAGGAGCAGCAAGCACTGTCAAGATGCCTTTCCTTAATCGATGGCGACTCCCCGTTTCAAACGTCTTCAATAGCTGAATAGGTTAGCAGTCCATTCAGCCAACAAAAAGGCAGTGACTCAAAAAGCTGAAGGCAATTTGTGAAATGCGACACATTCATAGATCAAATGACTGAGGAGGGAGGAGGATGGAAAGCATCCGCTTGCAACTCATGAATAGCTAATCAAAGGTGGGTCAAATAGCTTGCAAATCCCTTCAACCATGTCTCCCTAGCAATGAAAGAAGATGAAAGAGAAGAACAAGTGGTTCAAGTAACAAGAAAAAGACGAAGAGAAAGAGAGAGAGAGAAAGGGAGAGAGAGGGGGGAAGAGAGCGGGAGGGAGAGATAGATAGAGAGAGAGAGAGAGAGATAGATAGAGAGACAAAGGAAAAAGAAGTGGGAAACGGCATCTATCACATATTCCAATAGAGCCCATTGTGAGTAATGTGTGCGGGAAACGAAAGTCGAGTCGGGGCGAGCGAGGAATTACGGGTAACAAGCCTTTCCCGGGTTTAGGAAAGAGAGAGAGAGAGAGAGAGAGAGAGAGAGAGGGAGATTGAGGGAGGGAGAGAGAGGGGGGGGGGGAGAGAGACGCTCTCAAGGACGTCACGACCCTCTCGAGCAAAATCGAAAAGGGGCAAGGATTCTCCCGCAATAAAACTATAACTCAAAAATTGATAGAGATAGATGCATTTCGATTACATGTAGAGCAAATAGTACTACGTATGTATGAGGTGGATATTAGATGGAGGAAAAGAGAGGGGATAGAGAGGACAATTAATCCCCAATTCATGGATCATCCCAATAGAGACATTGCGGCAAGGAAGGAAAAGGGAGTGGCGGGAGAGGAGAGGAGAGAGGAGAGAGAAGAGAGGAGAGAGGAGAGAGGAGAGAGGAGAGAGGAGAGAGGAGAGAGGAGAGAGGAGAGAGGAGAGAGGAGAGAGGAGAGAGGAGAGAGGAGAGAGGAGAGAGGAGAGAGGAGAGAGGAGAGAGGAGAGAGGAGAGAGGAGAGAGGAGAGAGGAGAGAGGAGAGAGGAGAGAGGAGAGAGGAGAGAGGAGAGAGGAGAGAGGAGAGAGGAGAGAGGAGAGAGGAGAGAGGAGAGAGGAGAGAGGAGAGAGAAGAGAGGAGAGAGGAGAGAGGAGAGAGGAGAGAGGAGAGAGGAGAGAGGAGAGAGGAGAGAGGAGAGAGGAGAGAGAGAGGAGAGAGGAGAGAGGAGAGAGGAGAAGCACTAGAGCAGTAGACAGGATACTAGTGAAATCAGCAACAGCCGTGCCTAGTAGTATTGAAGAAGAAAGCGGAAGCTCCACCCTCTCAGAAAGCAACGCGTTCCATTCATGTTTCATGTCCACCTGTTTCGAATAAAAACAACTCGTTACGCGTTGACGAATGCGAATGCGTGTGTGTGTGAAATATATGAATCGTATACTCATAAATGTGTTGGGCAGGTGAATTCGACTGCCTTCGAAATAGTACATCCGGTGCCGGATATTTTGTCCGTATTCCAGGTGCGTGCATTTTGATAGACACACACATACACCACTGCTGGCCACTAGCCGTCTCTCTCTCTCTCTTTTTTGTCGTCTTGGTGTAATTCCACTGCTGCTGCCGGGTCATTCCAAATGACTGCCCGACAAAAAGGAGCTGTCCCGTCTTCCTTCCGCCACTGCAGATGCACACAATTGACAAGCAGTGAGTCACAATCGACTGACTCACTGGAAGTAATCAGTAATCAGTGATCGTTCGGCGAGTGCGCGGAAAGAGAGTGAGAGAGAGAGAGAGAGAGAGATGCTGTAACTATTGTTCTACCGGGGCAGCCCTATATGAATCGGGGCGGAACAGTAAATCAGCTCGTCAATGTCACTTGAGAGAAGGTCGGTGACCATTAGACGGAATGACAACGCGGCCGCTCGGCTGCCTAGCAGCTATATTATTGATTTCTACCCTATTTGTACATAGTTCTCATGCAAAGTGAGTTATTTACCTATTATGAAATCAATTCATTTTCAAGTATGTAAATGTTTTCTAGGCAATATACTCGTTTTGATCTCACAGAAGTCACTGCGGATGGAAATGTAGGCGCTGTGTCTGACAGGTGATTGTGATTGTTTTCTTATTAGATCCTTATATATATATGAACTTTTTGTTTTTGTTGTTGTTGTGAAGCGTGTTATGTTCACAGAAATAACTTCTTTTTTCAGGACTGTTCGCCAAATCGTGCCGTCTATCCTAGGAATGTTTCAACCGAACCCGTGGGGACCTGGTCCCGGCGCGTGGGGTCCCGGTCCCGGCCCTTGGGGGCCCGGACCGTGGGGCCCGCGTCGTCATCGATGGAGTCCGCGCTGGGGTGGCGGGCCCGGTAGATGGGGCAACGAGGGTGGGTGGGGCGGTGGTCGCCGAGGATGGAATGGAGGAGGAAGAGGAGGAGCAGAGGAATGGAATGAGCAACAGTGGCAGGGACAGCAGATGGCGGGGCAGGGACGCAACACGCAGGCTCCCCAGTGGACACCCAGAGGAGGCGGCAGCCCGCGAGTCACTCAGAGACCGCCCGGTGCGCCCGGAGTGGCAGAAGAGACACTCTCTCCCAGAGGAGGGTCGGTGCGACCGGGGGGCATGCCCGCATTCAACGAACCTACAGTGCCCGCACCCGCGCCCACCAGAGCACCCCCTCCCCCTCCCACGCGAGCCCCCGCCCCTCCCCCAACCCCTCGACCCAACCAGCCACCCACGACCAGGGCCCGTCCCCCTCCTCCTCCTCCCCCTCCTTCTCCTCCTCCCCCTCCTCCTCCTCCTCCTCCCCCTCCTCCTCCTCCTCCTCCTCCTCCTCCTCCTACTCTCCCTCCCACTCTCCCTCCCCCTCCTCCACCCAGAGTCGACCCGAACTCTGTTGTCACTCTCCCTCCTGGTTTCACTCTACCCCCCGAAGCCTCCATCCCCGATATTCCCATGCCACCTGGAAAGTGATTTATATAGTGATAAAATTTGGAAACTACTTTGTGTTTCTACAAATCCCACACGCTATCTATCACACAAATATAAAGTGGGTCCCCCGTTTTGGCGGCTGGGAATCGTCATTCTTTTATTATGCACAGGCGTATACATGATGAGTCGAACGGTTGCTATCTAGTTCATTGCGCGCTATCTGAACCGGTGGACCGGTGTCATTTTTGAAAGAAACTCATGGAAATGGTATGCAAAATTACTCATTTGCTACCATCTTCAGGATTCGAGATCGAATTGCGTTGAACTTGATTTGAAAATAACTTCGTTCAAAGTTGGTGAAATCATACCAAAATTTCATGAGAGGTGCATCGATACCATAATAACAACTCTATGATCTCAGTTTTTGAAATTTGGTTTTTATAATGAAGTTATTCAGTGAAATGTGGATTATTTAGTGAAATGTGGATTGAATGAGGCGCATTTACAATATTTTCTCATCTGTCTTCGTCATTTCTTCGGTCGAACATAATTCGCCTACCGCCAAAACGGGGGACCCACTATATAGGTATAGGCCATCCTTCTTTTCATCTTGACGGCATTATCACGGGTCGAATCAGACAATGAGGAAATAACGAAATAACGAAGAAAAAATATGTGGTGACAATTCGCGATTTTTGTCCTGAATTACTGTACAATAACAAAACTTCTCGAAAACCAGCGATTTTAGTGAAGAAGAAACCAATTTAACATCAAACGAAGTTATTTCCAAAACCGACCAAAACCGAAAATTTGTATCAAGTGTTTCATTCCAACGAAGTCTTTTACATACGATTTCACTGTGAAGAACGCTAACGAGCCTTTGATCTTTGAGACTAACTAGCGAAAAGCCACCGTCGCCGAAATGTCTTTGACCGGCGCTAAACAAACAAAATCATCAAAAGGTGTCTGGGAAACACTAGGAAAAGGCAACTGTAGTACGGGAACGGTCTATATCATATCAATCCACATGTAAATGACGCAGCCATTCTTGTTTACCGTGGACATATTTGGGAAGCCACGTAAGAGCACGCGCTCTGTTATCAGTTTGAGAGAGCGATGGAAAGAGAGAGTCAGGAAGTGAGGGTGTTTCAAAGGTCTTGAATACACATGGCCCCCTAGACTCTACTTTACCTCTTAGATGTAGATACAGTATGCAATGTGCTGGCCACGCTGTCCTTTTATCACCCGCATCCCTCTCATATGCCTTTTATCAATCGAGTCAACGTTGTCGTCGTTGTGTTGTCAGTTGTGTCTTTTAGTTTGATTCCATTGCAGAGACAACCCCCAAACTAGACTATTCAACAATCAATTATGTATATAAGCATTCCCTAATTCCCCAGAAACTCGTTGCTGTTTTTTCACTTATTACTTTTTCACACAAAATCAAAATGCACTGTTTTCGCGATTGACACCGCTAATCTTCTTTCATGAACTTTTGTGAAAGTTCCCACTTCGTGAAAGTTCCCACTCGTTCGTGAAAGTTCCGACTAAATCCGATCAGTTGCAATGTCGTTTCACTGTCTCTTCCCTCTTGATCTTCTCTTTCTAGATGGCAGTATGGGTGTGGGTGGTCGCTGCCGCGGCTGTCGGGGCCGCCATGTACTACCAACGCATCGTCGACTTCGTACAGAAGAGGAGGAGACTAGTGGGCATGGTAAGAGTTCATTGTATTCGTCAGAATGCTCCACTTATTCGTTTTGCAATGTTCATTGCCTTTTTTCGTGAATTATAGATTGTTGCTTCAAAAAGGATATTGAAAAATAATGTTGCAGGTAGACAAGCTGCCCGGGCCATTCTCGATCCCCATCCTCGGAACTACTTGGTGTTTCAAATGGCAGATTGCAGGTGCGAAAATGTGTTTATGTAATGTATCGTAGTTTTAAATGGTTTATTTTGTTTGCAATTTGTTAAACCGATCTAAATCATATTTTGATACATCCTTCCACGCGGTCCATATCTGAAAGAAACGTCTATACTAAACGTGTCAAAACAGTGCGATAAGAAGTCATGTGCATTACTGATAGACATATAATGCGATATCACACAATACGAAGACATTGCGCAACAAGAGTGTAGCGGAGAGAGGTAGTTGAGAGAGGTCAGTTGCAGCCCTCTCTGAGCAGCTGCTCGAATGGGGAGACTGGTACGCGGAGAGGGGATGCGGGTTCGTGCGGCTATGGATGTCGTTCATTCCCATGATCGGATTCATTCGACCAGAAGCCGTCAAGGTACACTCCATTCAGCACATCATACATCACACCGCTTTGAGCACGAATTCACATTTGATCGTTCACGATCGCAAAAGACTAACTTGTACTGTTTGAGGTATTGTTCGACAGCAGTGTGTTTATCACCAAGTCGAAGGAATACGACATTCTCCGGCCCTGGTTGGGAGACGGACTTCTCACCAGCACTGGAGACAAGTGGCGGTCGAGAAGGAAGATGATCACTCCCTCGTTCCACTTCAACGTCCTCAACGACTTCCTCGTCACCCACGACTACCAGGCAAAGATCCTCATGGAGCAGCTGGAGACACACGCTGGCACGGGGGTCGAGTTCAACATCTTCCCCTACCTCAAACGGTGCGCGCTGGACATCATCTGCGAGACGTCGATGGGCACGACAGTGCAAGCGCAGATCAACCACAACCACCCCTATGTGATGGCAGTGCAGAGGATGAACGAGCTGAGCTTCGCATACGAGCGCATGCCGTGGCTGTGGATCAAGGCGATCTGGTACATGACTGGATACGGATTCGAGTACGATAAAAACCTCAAGATCGTCACTGACTTCACCCGGAAGGTGATCGCGGAGAAGGGAGAGGAGTACGCGCGCATGGATATGAGCCACATCGATAAGAGCAGGAAGAAGGTGAGGAGAACTGTTATCAGTCGATGGAGCACATGTATGTTCAGGCGTTCCTGGACATGTTGATGGAAATCAAACTGGAAGGGAAGCTGAACGACGAGGACATCCGAGAAGAAGTGGACACATTCATGTTCGAAGGACACGACACCACCTCCTCTTCTATGGGATGGACTCTGTGGTGCATATCACACAACCCCGACGTACAGGAGAAAATCATAGCAGAAATGGACGAGATCTTTGGTAAGCATCTATTTATTCACCATTTCGATATGAACGTCTCATTTCTCTTTTTAGGAACGTCTGGCCGCGACTGCACGAACGAGGATCTGAAGCAGATGAAGTACCTGGAGAGGTGTGTCAAGGACTCGATGCGGCTGTTTCCGCCCGTTCCCATGATGGGACGAGAGCTGTTCGACGACCTCGACATCAGTCAGTGCACCATTGATGGTATTCGGTCAACTCGAGTTTCAGACGGCACCATCCTCCCTAAGGGCAGCACTGCGCTCATTCTGCCTATCCTCATTCATCGCAACAAGACCGTGTGGGAGAACCCGAACACTTTCAACCCCGATAACTTCCTGGAGGAGAACATCAGCAAGCGCCACCCGTACTCGTATGTGCCCTTCTCTGCTGGACCCAGAAACTGCATTGGTATGTGTGTGACAAGATTGCGGGATTGAACTATCAACGAATAGATGAGGAGGTCATTTAGATAACGAAATATTACAGGTCAGAAGTTCGCAATGATGGAGGAGAAGACAGTGTTGTCGTGGTTCTTCCGTCGATACCGCTGCTTCGCCACCATTCCATTCGAGGACAACAAGCCGTGTCCGGAGCTGATCATGAAACCTTCGATCGGATTTCCCATGAGAGTCGAGAAGCGATGAAACGGGTGCTCACAGCTCACACTCTGCATTGTTGTGGATCATTGCCACATTGTAAATATGACGTATGAATTAATAAATAAAACGTATGCATCAGATGCAAGTTTATCACACGAAAGTACAAGATCAACTACGCGGATGTGTCTTACATAAGCTAAGTCTTCAACGTGATAGGTCGAAGCACAATCACGGTCATTAGTAAATCATACAACATACAACATACCATCATACAATCATACAATCATACCACCATACCACCATACCATGGTATCATACCATCATACCATCATACCACCATACTATTAGACAACATCAGAACACGACCCGGCCGTAGTGTCACTCATTTGTTCACTGACCGGTGAACTCAGACGCACGCCACGCATCAGCTCCGTGACGCGGTTGGCTCAAGCAATTTAGCAAAACTAGTGGCAGCGAACGGAATCGAACCTGCGATGGACAGATCACTGACCGCGCTCGCTAGCCACTAGACCATGAGACCATGTTCGGGTCTCTCAGAAATCGACAATGATGATGAGCTTATTTTTCTTTAACCTGGGAGACGTGTTGCATGTGCGTCGTTTTGAAATTAGATGATGTCATTCAGCTTAGTCTGCGTACTTATCTCCTTTTCTTAAGGACGAATATGGTAGAGAAGAGTGACTATGGCACTATGGCGATATACTTAACTTTCCTTGAGTACGTTGTGGCTTCCAAGAGCATTATATTGTCCTATTATCGATGTTCTCTTTCTCATGGAAGAGCCCAAAACGTCTGGATTTTCATACTCTTGATTGACTGGAAGAGTATATGGTAAATTACAACCAGCTAAATTACAAATAGTCACGCGCTAGAATCTGCAAGAGGCGATATAGAGAAAGGTCCCTTAGAATCTGCAAGAACAACGTAATGCTAAAAGATGTTATCAAGATAATACAAAATGAAATGGTTTTTTTTGGTATCGCTAGCTCTTCTCGGAAGCGAGATACGCGCGCGCGCGCCCGAGCTCGGGCTAGTCACCGGTTGACGAATGGTTTTCTAGGGGGGGGGGGGGGGGGTGACGCGCACTGGCAGCCCTCTCAGAGCCGCTCTCTCACTCTCGTCAATCGCATCGAGCGGCTTTCCCGCAGTGCTATGTAGTGTTGTGAATAGCGAGCGCGCATGCAGACCGGACTTTCCGGAGTTCGAGTCCGGGAGAGGGCAAAAGTTGCGCTTTTTCTATTGACTTTTGGATGATATGGCGATAGTAACACAGCCAGTTTGATTTTGTGGAATTTTATTTTTCCCATTTTTTACACATTTTTAGACTAGAACCGTTTCGGAAACCGATTGTTTTGCTCATAAAAGTAGTTGTGGTACATGTACTCCACATAGATTTCTATGAAATCCAATAAAAGTGCATTCATTATCTTTTAAAAGGACTAGCATAAGAAGATAGTTTGTTTTATCCGACGTCATGCAACAAAAGCTCATGCATTTTATCAATCGCAGAAGTAAACAAACCTGCTCCGATAGTTTGAAACGTTTTTTTTAAGTTTGAAAGTTGATTAAATCCAAACTTCAATGTCAATTTACAAACGTGACACAATGACCTACGATCCTACGAATGATTATGCAGAAAGAGCAGGTTTGTTTACTAGTTCGATTGATAAAATGCATGAGCTTTTGTTGCATTACGTCGGATGAAACAAACTATACTCTTTTGCTAGTCCTTTTACTAAAAAGATAATATGTATAATATATGTAAATTTTATCAGTCGTAACCAAAGTAATGAAAGTAAAGGGGGGTAAGAGGGATGACGCATTGGAAAAAGAGAAGAAAAGGACGAGAGAAGTGTGCTTCATCAGAAAGAACACAAGCAGCATCCAGAGTTGGCGAACAGCCAGCAGCTCCGGCAGGGGCGGCTTTATCTTCAGTCTCTGTTGTGCGCATGTACCTATTTCTAGATTCGCGAAATCGAAAGGACTATACAATATCATATTTGAATTCGTCTGCAAAAAAATTCTCATGAACCTGTTTTAAAAATCTGTTTTTTTTTCTCTGATTTCGAGCCCTTTATGTTGGCGCAGCGAGGCTCGAATTGGCGTGCGATCGATAAAGAACAGGCGATGTTTCTGCTTGAACATTTGCTTTCTGAAGATTGACTTTGAGTCAAGAAGACGTCGTATAGATGACACGGTGAGCGTGATCAAACCTAAATCAGAGCTGTGTGGCTCAACGGAGAGCCTAGAAATAGGTTCGCTTCCAATTCGTCTAAATTCGATCAAAATTTGTCGGAGGGAGGCTGTCGATTGAACTGTTTGAATAAGTAGACAATCAGCAAACACCGAACGACCGAACAGCAACAGCTTCCGACATACCACATATACATCATTTTATTGGATTAGTTGCGTTTCTTCATTTCAGATTGAATGTGAGAGGCATTCTTGATATGAAATTTGATGTTTGCGTCTCTCACATTCAAAACAAAAAGGAAAAAAAGAAAAGATGGAACATGTGGAACACTGAAAATCTATATGAAACAAAAAAAGCGAGTGAAATGAAAACGCGCGCGAAAGCATTTCGAAACCACCGTGGTATGGTGGTATAGTGGTATGGTGGTATGGTAGTATGGTTGTTTGATTGTATGATGCTATGCTGGTATGATGGTATGATGGTATGATGGTATGATGGTATGATGTTATGATGGTATGATGGTATGATGGTATGATGGTATGATGGTATGATGGTATGATGGTATGATGGTATGATGGTATGATGGTATGATAGTATGATGGTAGTCTTCTCACATTATTTTTTACCGTAGAGTGGGAATAAAGTAAAGTCGGATGAATGCGATGATAGCAAGAGAGAACGCGAATGGCGAATCATCCCAACTCTTTATCACAACATCATGACATGAAACATGCGGAAAAGGTGGGAAATTAAAGCAGCGGCGGATGCAGATCACTCTTTTCTATCCAGATCACTCTTTTCTATCCAGATCACTCTGTCCATATCGCGAGCACTCGCTTTTCATATCTCAGAGCTGTCTCTCATTACAGTAGAAAGCGTTTATTCATTTCCTCTCCTGTAAATAATTTGTACGTAATACAAAATAGATAAACTAGGACTCACCTCCGTTCATTCCGGGGTTGGAAGCATTGATGATGACGTCAGATTGAAACTACATCATGTCGTTTACACGTGTGCAATTTTCATCATATGTCATATCATATGATTTAGTGCACAGTGCGGATTCTCGTTATCAGTTTATTATTCAACTTGTTTAGATTTTTGGAGTTCTGAGACTGGCGTGCATACTAGAATATGATAAATGCACCGATTTAATGAACGACGATCACCGACCTTTCCATTCTCTTAGAGCCTGACGTTCCATTTTCTGATTACAGATGGCTGTGTGGATCTATATCGTGTTGGCTTTGTTGACCGCGGCTTTGCTTTATTCCAAGCACATCATCGACTTTATTCAAAGAAGACAACGCCTTGTTAGCATGGTCGACAAACTACCAGGACCGTTTTCCATACCCGTATTGGGCACAACGTGGATGTTCAAATGGCAGATTGCAGGTGAGTGTCAGCGTTCATAATCTGTTCATGATCATTCATTTCTCAGCCCTCGCTCAGCAACTGTTGGACTGGGGTGAGTACTATTCGGAGCAGGGCTTTGGATTAGTCCGAATCTGGATGTCATTCATTCCAATGGTCGGATTCATTCGACCCGAAGCGGCCAAGGTAATATAAAAATCAGACTGAAACATGATGGAACATGTTGTTCAGGTGCTGTTTGACAGCAATGAGTTTATCACGAAGGGCAAGGAGTATGATATTCTCCGTCCGTGGCTGGGAGATGGTCTGCTGACAAGTACCGGACCCAAGTGGAGATCGAGGAGAAAGATGCTCACACCGTCGTTCCATTTCAATGTCCTCAACGATTTCCTTATCACCCACGACTATCAGGTATGCCATCTGCCATTATTCTCATTTTCTACAGACAACAGACAGAGAACCTTTTAGTCGAAAATTCTTCTGGGTCAACTGGAACCGTTTGCGGGAACTGGAAATGAGTTTAACATCTTCCCGTACCTGAAGCGATGCGCTCTTGATATCATTTGCGGTAAACGATTCGGTGCAAGATGCAAATATGATCATTCCATTGTAGAGACAGCAATGGGAACAACAGTTGAGGCGCAGGTGAACCACAATCATCCCTATGTGATGGCAGTACAGAGAATGAACGAGCTTGCATTCATCTTTCAACGGTTACATTCCGTGGTTTTCGTTTTCCTTACTGTAAATTGTGTTCAGTATGCCGTGGCTGTGGATCAAGGCAATCTGGTACATGACTGGATACGGATTCGAGTACGATAATAACCTCAAGATTGTCACGGATTTCACTAAGAAAGTGATCGCGGAGAAAGGAGAGGAGTACGCTCGCATGGATAGAAACACCATTGATAGGAAAAAGAATAAGGTGAGAAAGAATGTTGCTGCCGCTTTGTCCACAGAACCTTATCCACAGAACCATCTTGTTCAGGCGTTCCTGGACATGTTGATGGAAATCAAACTGGAAGGGAAGCTGAACGACGAGGACATCCGAGAAGAAGTGGACACATTTATGTTCGAAGGACACGACACCACCTCCTCTTCTATGGGATGGACTCTGTGGTGCATATCGCACAACCCCGACGTACAGGAGAAAATCATAGCAGAAATGGACGAGATCTTTGGTAAGAACAACATGGTCATGAATCAATAAAAAAAACTGTTCAGGAACATCTGATCGTGACTGCACGAACGAAGACTTGAAGTTGATGAAGTATCTTGAGAGATGTATAAAAGTCAGTCGAAGTGAGTGAACAACCCTGAATCTCGATATTTTAGGAATCGATGCGCATGTTTCCCCCAGTACCCGTGATGAGCCGCGCAATCTTTGAAGATCTGGATATCAGTGAGTAATATGACAGCTTCATTGATGTGATCCATTGTTGCAGACGGGACGATAGTACCGAAGGACTCGGTGGCACTCATCGCTCCCATTCTCATCCACCGCAATAAGACTGTGTGGGAGAACCCCAACACATACAATCCAGACAATTTTCTCGAAGACAACATCACCAAGCGGCATCCGTACGCGTTCGTGCCATTCTCAGTCGGACCGAGGAACTGTATCGGACAGAAGTTCGCAATGATGGAGGAGAAGACAGTGTTGTCGTGGTTCTTCCGTCGATACCGCTGCTTCGCCACCATTCCATTCGAGGACAACAAGCCGTGCCCAGAAATCATCATGAAACCCTCCATCGGATTCCCAGTTCGGCTCGAGAAACGTTAATTCTCATCTCATTCATTGTTGGGCTCTGTCGACGCTCATCGCTTGACTCGCAATCGATTTCATAAATTATTCTCCGAAAATATTTTATTACTAATTTATTAATTCACCACAGATCTGACACAGACTCTGTCCGAGATCTGTGTGGAGTCTGTGACAGATCTGTGGGGAGCAGATCTGTCACAGATGTTTTACAGATCTGCTACAGATCTGTCACAGATGATTTTTCAAGTCGAATGTTCACCCGTTTCTTCTTTTAGCTGCCCTGATCATACCGCCATGTAAACCAAAAATCACACCATTATCTAACAACAGTCCGTCCTCATAACAAAGTCGTCTTCAAGTAACAAACATCGATATTGATAATACGATTTATTTTGAGACAACCTTTCAATATGAAACAACAATATATCGAAGATATCTTGAATTGCCGATCTCGCAGCCTTTCTTCTTCTACTTCTTCCTTCTTCTTCCCTCCTTGCCAGCTTCATTTAATCGGCAGACGCCTCGCGCTCACGAAATCTGTAATGATAAGTTCAACATCGTACACATAATGAATAATACATTATACATAAAGTTGAGTATCAAAACTACGACGACTTTTACACAAATCATTCACACAAAACAATAAATTTCTGCTCACCATTAGTGTTCCTGGTACAACCGCAGACGGCATCACCACCACGGCAGATAATGGATGTTCGTCTACAATAAGAGACATGTAACGATATTATACAGTCTACATAGATACTCACAACATAAGTGAATTAAATATCACAAAGTTATAAAAAAAACATAAGAAAACACTTATAGCAACAAACATGGTAGCTGATAACGTTGCCAAAACCGGCTACAGTCATCAAAATCATAAATGTTTTCGTTCTAACGAGGGAGGTGTTATAGATCCTCCACTCG
Source organism: Rhabditoides inermis (assembly GCA_963966185.1). NCBI lineage: Eukaryota > Metazoa > Nematoda > Chromadorea > Rhabditida > Rhabditidae > Rhabditoides > Rhabditoides inermis. Next base: position 625,024 of record CAWZYM010000308.1, read on the forward strand.
GATTCACAATCTGAAGGCACCATTCGAAAGCTCTTGATCTCCTTAACAACATATCAAAAATTCAGCTGCCCTCGTGTCCATTAAAGTACCGTAATCTTCGTTTGAAGTTGATATCAGATTACTGTACTTTGTGTTACGTATGTTGCACTATTCTTATCGGAGTGGGTCCCTAATAGTTATAGAAGGCTTTCATAAAAACTTTGAAATATGCGATTTCATCGATTTAGAGCCGAGTTATGGTCAAAAACGTCGATGACTGCCTCCAGCGAGTGTCTGGAGTTTGAAATTTTTGACTGTTACTTTCTATGTAAAGTATGCCTAAACCGAAACGAGGGCAGCTGATTTTTCGATATGTTAAACAGTAGGTTAAGGGCTTTCAATTTCTATCTTATGAAGTAAATCCGACTGGAGGACCTATAACACGTCCCTCGTAAGACCAATTTTAAAATCGAAACTATGACTAATAAATTAGTTGCAAAATTTTACTACTAATTTATTAGTGCTAAATTAGTAGTAGGAATCCGCAATGATTCATGACTAATAAATGAGCTTAAACTTTTTTTACTAATAAATGAAGCTGATTTATTACTATCAAATATTTATTAGTAATAAGTTACTAATTTATTACCCGGCGTGAATATCCAAAGAGAGTGTGAACAATCGTGAAACGACACGATAGTGTTGCATATGTATTCCTGTGCAGTTGTCTCGCCCGGGCCTGCCCACTCCACCACCCGTCTTGTCCACTCCTCAGCTCACTCCAGATACCCCCATTGACTCTGTCCCCGTCAAGCACAACCAGGTAAGAATAACTGCTTGCATACATGCATCTCACTTGTTCAGACTCCCTGCACCTCCAAGCCTGTCGAGAAACGCCCCGTGGCTGTCTCTCCGGCTTGCTCCGAGCCTCCGGATGGGAAGCGAGCGCGGATGGCGGGACGTGCGGACAGGGTGGACAGGCCGGGTGGAGACATGCAGGGGGCAGTGCAGCCGAGTTGCCCCGTGCCCCCCGAGTGGGCGGACAGTCGCACCGCCCTCCTCGAACTAGCCAGTGTGTTCGGAGCCCGAGTCGAGGAGGGTCAGCACAGTTTGTATTATCATGCTCTCAAGAAAGGAAGCTTCCGTTTTCGCCAAATCTGGCCCATTTTGTCGGAAATAATTGTGTTTGACCATATCTGTATTATTGTTATCAACTAGTGTGTACTAGAGAAGAAGTCGGGGAGTTGGGGAAGCTCTGATATTATCTATTCATAACATGAAACACTTCGAAACACTTCGAGTCTATTTCCGACCGGTGTCACTGCTCTGTGGCAGAAAGATACGTGTTTGGAATGACGGTTGGAGAGATTCATTTAAAAGACGGAGGCGTGACAGTAGGCAGAAGATAACCGTTTCGGGGTGTAAAGTTGTGGTCATCGCAGCGAAGACGTAACAATAGACAGATGAGAGCATAGTACTGGCTCTGGATACTTGCAAGGACGAGAGAGAGAGAGAGAGAGAGAGAGAGAGAGAGAGAGAGAGAGAGAGAGAAAGAGAGAGAGAGAGAGAGACTGTGTAAGTGAGTAAAAGATGAAAAAGTGAAAAAGTAGTAGGAGAGAGATAGTTTGAAAGATAGAAAGTGAAAGAGAAACATGATACATTGAAGTGCTCTCCAGGGCATTGGGGTGTTGTAAAATACTATTGCTACCAAGTTTTAATAAAGCATATTAATACAGAGATGGCCCTTTGCGGCCGATTTGGCGCAAATCGGCTAAAACGGCTGCAAAGCTCCTTTCTCGGGGCTCCGTTCTCGGGTATTTCCTCACACTGCGTGTACAGACTACGCATGCGTGACGCAAAAGAGCCCGATTCTGCGTACACTCTGAGTGTACGCAGAATTGGGGGCTACGCATGTGAGATGTGCGTGAGCCTCTCACGCATGTTATCAGTGCGTAGCAGTAGTGATGTGATGGGGGTTGACGTTGCTTTTGTTCTCACTTGATCTTGCATATTCAATAGCGTAAGGACCATCACAACTAGAACGTTTATCTCGTATGCAAATATACAATGAAAAACTCGCATCATTTTACAGAAACACAAATTATTGTTAAGATCATAAGCGTATGGAACAGTTCGGGGGAACATTAACGGTGCCACCAGTCCCCGGTTGCGTCAGTTCTCGTCAGTCCTCGTCGGTCCTTGTGCCAGTCCCACCAGTCCTTCCGCCGCGTCGCACGTCGCTGCCACTGTGCTTCCACGCACCCTCCAGCTGCTTCCTCTCGCCGCTCTGAAACAGACCACATTGTAATCAGCAGTGAAGACAAGAACGTTCATCAAGCAACATTATATTTTACCAACACATCTTATAGCGAATACTCATATTGTTCAATTTGAACGTGATTCGAAAAAAAAGAAGAAAATTAGATGACAAAGAGGTTTACATCGCAGCTAGCCAAAAACATCGAGCGGATGAGGCTGCAACGATGAATCAGGTATCATAGAGATACAGTAACTTGAAGCATGTATGACAGTAACACAAATGAATCCGAGATCATAAAATACCGAACTCACTTAATTTGAACAATGGATGGGTCAGATGAAGTGATGGCATCAGCCGACTCTGTGCGGTACTGGCCATCATATCTGTGACATCATCGGGATCGGAGGCGAGGAGAACGCGCGCCCGACATGCGCATACCTAGATGAAATGGTTATGTGATCTTCCAGTATTATCAAAGTACGGTCAGTCTCTTCGAAACCAATTCCGTACTGTTTCGAAGAAATAGCAATGCATTACGAAATGTTCGGAAGTATTCGAGAGTATGCGGGAGTATGCGGGAGTATTCCGAAGGCGATTCGAAAAGTAATTCCGAAGTGTTTTGAAGGCATACGAAGGGTGTTTCAAAGAGACTGACCGCAACTTCAAGAACAAAAAGGGAGGTCTGATATCATTGTCACTACGCCATTGAAATTTCACTATTTACATTCAGAATATTAAGATTATGTTTACATAAAAACAATTCGGATGGACACTCACTCTATGGAAGGCAGCCTTGCTGCAGGTGTTGACTCCATTCCACCATGGTTCTTCCATTTCTGCTTCCTGGTAGACGACTGAATGATTCAAACGACATTCCAATTGTAGTACACAACGATATATTAACGAATATACACAATACAAGTACCAAATACAAGCAAAACAACAAAAAAAAAACAAAATTAAAAAAGAAAACAAAACAATTTTGCATCGGCGATTAGTATGTAGGCTAATATCTGCTAGCCAACGTAAGTGCGTGCTTTCTTGTCATTTGCATAGTGTACATTTATATTCTCACGCATGTGGGATTTGCGTGAGATCAGCCAGGCCATCGCGCACTTGCTTCACGCACTCCCGACAAGCGTAGCCTCGCCTCTCTCTCTCGTCCCCCGCGCGGGCTCGCCTCACACACTCGCCACATGCGTACGGTAGCCTCACGCACTTTCCACATGCGTACCGCTCTCTATTCTTGTTCACGCAGTGTGAGGATTTACCCGAGGTTGAGACAGAGAGTTCTAGTTTAGCGGATTCGAACGCTCTACTAGTGATCTATCAAACTGTATAGTTGGTTCCAGTTGAAAAAAATCAGAAGGTCTGCTTTCACACCCCTGATTTTGACCCCTTCTGAGCGGTCGGTGCTCTCGCATTTGCATATCCGGACTTGCAGGTTCCTGTGGCTGCTTCACTGCCCGTTCATCAATGACCATTGAGCATTGTCGCCGCTAATTACCCCCCTCTCGCTCGCACAGAGAAGTGATCCGTTTTTTCCACTGTCGTGTGTGGCCGATCACAGTTGAATAATGGCGCGCGCTTGTTCTATCCGTTGACGATTTGAAATGTGCATCTCAGTCTCAGTCTCCTAATTATAGAAACAAAAACTGAACAGGAAGATGCTGGAAAATGGGGGAGAATGAAAGTGCCGCACTTCGCCCTCTAAGTAGTACACAACAGGCTAATTTGGTGTCGTTTCGCAGTTTAATACTGCGATATTACCAGTACTTCCAAAACAGTTTTCGATTACTGGAATACGCTGTTTTAGACGTTATCGGTTGATAGACACTTTAGTTTTACGGTTGCCAAAATTGCAAAACAACCGTTCGTTGCGTAACTACTGCGAAAAGAACAAACTAAACTGATTGAACTGAGCTCTTTTTTCGAACAGAGTTAGTTTCAAAACCGAGCGCTCATTTTTGGCAACTTTATACATCTTCCGAAGTCATGCGATTGCGTCGGTCTTACGCCGCGGCCGCATCGGATTCAGAGTTGTGGCCACAGTGGAAAGAGAGGGCCACGCACGGTATACCGGGCCAGTGAGAGTATCTATTGAGTTGTCGTTAGTGTTTTCTGGTAGACAGGTGTCCAATTGATAAGTATGCATCATAAGAATAGACAGTTCTTATTGGAAGGTAGAAAGAATGGCCGGGCCGCATCGGATTCTTAGTTGTGGTCACTGTTTGAAAGTGAAATAGAGTTTTGTACACGAAAATATAGTGTTGTGAAATATAGTAATTTTTAGGTGAACTTGTGTTTAGATCATCATTCACATCTCGTTTATGCTTTGAAACAGAAGATAAGATACATAAATAATAATAACACACTATCAGGGCCACAGGGCCACGGGCCGCATTTTACCACTCAAGGGCCACGGGCCACAGGGCCGCGTTTTACCCGGTCCCGTGATCGTTAGGATAAAAGTTGTTTGTACGGAACCTTACCTGGTGTGTCGGTGTTGTGTAAAAAAAATCGCAGACTCGATGGTGTTTAATATTGTATTTGTTTTGTGTTGTATGATTTGTAATAAAAATTAATTGCAAGTAAGTCTGCCGCGGAGATCTACTCTAGTGTCTAGTGTTCACTTGATCATGTCACACATTCACACAACCACCGCTATTCTAAGAAGATTTATTCGAAACACTTGTCTCACGCAACACCTACGCACACTGTAATGATGAAAGACAGACTGAGATTGTAAGCACTTGTAACTAGGCGGACTTCTTTGGCGGGGTGAGCACTGCATCCTCGTCCTCCCCCTCCTCCATCGGCTTCGGCTTCGGAGGAGTGTGCGTGGTCGGAAGGGGAAGCTGCTCGGAAGGCGCCTCCGGGTAGGGGACCATGGTGCGCGGGATCGTCTTGGTCACATCCTCCTTCGGAGACGCGGCTGGTTGCGGGGCCGGGGCTGGCGGGACAGCGGCGGGGGAGGGAGAGGGGGCGGTGGTGGGAGAAGCGGCAGTAACGGAGTGGGCAGCGGGGGGCAGAGGGGGTGCGGCGACGGGGGACACGGCGATCACGGGGGCCGCACTCTTCGGGGAGGCGGCTGCCTGGGAGGCAGCCATGGCCATAGCCGAGCTCGGAGACAGCTCATACATGCGGGCGATAGCCGCCTGAGAGTGCTTCACACGTGTCTTCGGAGAGGCGGCAGTGGCGGCGGGGACATTCTGCGTGGGTGTTTCTGCCTTGGGAGAGACGGCAACGGGGACAGTGCTCTTGGGAGAGAGGACTGCGGGGAGGCGGGGCATGGTGGGCGGAGTCACAGCCACCGGCGACCTGGCCACTTCGTTCACCACTGCCGTCTGGAATACGTATTCTGTGTTAAGAACCCAATTGTTATCTAACCCAGTTCTTATCTACATGGGATGCAGGCGGGACAGCAGGCGCGTTGTTTACTCCGGACGAATTCTGAGCGACAGACTGCAACGCCGAAGCAGTCTTAATCGAATTAGCATAAATTTCACAATAAAAAACAGGTCCTTACGTGAACGGGAGTGGACGGGGGTCCGACGACGGCCGTGTTCACATCGCTCTTCTCCGCAGTCGAGACGGCAGAGTGAAAGGGGCGGGGCGTAGTGGGCGGGGCGGCGGTGAGCGAGGCGTTCGCCGTCGACGCGGTCAGCTCAGAGATGCCGTATGTCTTCTGCTCAGTCTTCACTTCGGTAGCCGGCTGCACAGTCTTCTCCGAGAGAGAAGACAGCATCGACTTGGCCGAATCTGGAAAGTAGTACTTACAGTAACCCCAGTGCTTACAGTAACTCAGTACCACTGGTGGGAGACGCCTTGTCGGACTCCTTGGTCTGCGAGGGAATGCATGTCTGCACCGACGATGTGTCCTGAAACGAATGTCTTGAGTACTGTAGTTTGTGCCACCTTGCATGTGGCGATGACAGTGAGTGGGCAGGTAGCGGGGACTTGTATGTGAAGGGGCTGTGTGGGAGGGGCAGATGCAGTGGGGAGGGCGGTGGGGGGAGGGGCGAGGGCAGTCGCCATAGAAGTGGTCCAAGTGCGCACTGGACCCGCCTTCTCACTGCAACGAGGGCATTGAGAGGGGGGGGAGTGGGATGGGTTCACCTGTTGCTGGCCGCGAAGATTGCCGAGGAGGAGTCGCTCCTCTCCACAGCCACCTTCTCCCCCTCTCCCACCACGTCCGCATAGTTGATCTTGTTCAGATTCATGTACTGCACGTTCGTGTACTGCTCGTCCTCCTACGTATACGGTAGACTGGGGTTACGGTAGCTACCCCGTACCTTCTTCTTCTTGGTCTCGGGTGCGTCGTGTGTGCCCTTAATGCTCAGCTCCACCGTCACACTCTTACTCGGCAGTTTCTCGGTTTTGGCGCGACGGCTCGCACTGGACGTATACGGTAGATTGCGGTAGCTACAGTACTCCGTACCGCGACGCCTTATTCTTCTTGCTCTTTTCGTTCTTCTCCTTCTTCACCCTCTTCTCCCTGAACGATGACACCGGGCGGTCATCCTGGAATACGGTATTTACAGAATTACGGTATTCTACCGTATACCTTGATCACCACCGCAGTCGGAGCGTCCTTCTTCTTGCCGTCCGTGAAGTACGAGTAGATCGCCTGGAGATCGGGGGTACTGCAATTACGGTAGACTACAGTACCTGTATGATGTGCAGGATGATCCCGAGGGAGGCGATGATGCATATTCCGGTGACGAGCTTGAGACTGGTGCCAGCCGAGTCGACCAGAGACTGCACGGCCGCCGTCAGTTGGTCCGGCCTGGAAGGGATTGGTGACTGAGATAAGGGAGGGGGGCAAGACTGGATGAAGACAGTAGGGGGGGAGGGCGAACTTTATCGTCATGCTTGCGTGCCTGCGCGATCCTGCAATGCGTTCCTTTCCCACCCCGCTCGGAAGGATGACATTTCTAGAGACGCGGTCTAGTCGGCGGGGGTGTGTGTAATGAGAGTTGCATGTAGATGCAGAGAGAACACTCGCACGCGTGCTTCTGCCGCCAGAGTCGATGCCCGCCCAAGCTTGTTTACGCGTCGTCCACTGGGGTTTTTCACTTTCACTGTCTGTTTTACTTTTTAAAATTCACAGGGATCTATTGGATCTATCTGTCATTGTTTACAAGTTTGTTTATGTTGCTGCTTCTCCAATGTAATGTTTGTAATCTGATCGGATCGCGAGTTCTCAGCGGGCGGTCAGCTGCTATTTAGCCGCAAGCGTCTCTCCCCAAGACTGGTTCCCCCATCCCCTTCCCCCGCCTCTTTTCGCCCTCTCACTCTCTCTCTCTCTCTCTCACTCTCACTCTCTCTCTCTCTCCTTTCTCTCTCTCTCTCACTCTCTCTCTCTCTCTCTCTCTCTCACTATTTCTCTCCTCCACTCTCACTTGCGCTCCACTCGCATGTTTTTTCGTTGTTTCCATTCACTCATGAGAATCATGACATGAGTTTGCATTTCTATCGAAAATCAAACTGTCGTAGCATTTTTTTGTGAATATACAGCTGGCCGCGTCAAGAATTTTTCTTCTTCTTTTCCCCGCGGCGTGCGGTCGGGTCCTCATTTTGCCCCACCGCCACCGAATGTTCGGTCATCGACAAGAATCCTTCCCGAGTAACCAGTGAGGCGGCGGGAAGTACCCTCATGTGGAAGCAGCTATGGCGCGAGGAGATACTGATTGGCATGGAAGCAAAGGAAAACCCGGAGCTCTACACGTCAAGAATGGTACTATGGTCCAGGAATGATTATCGATCGAGTATCGTCTTTCCACCACTAACCTTGTCAGCCGACCTGTCTTTCCCCGGCGTTAGCCTATTATGTATCTAGCATCTTAGGCACTACTGTATGCTTCATATCATTATGATTGTGTTGTCATGTTCAGATATTACGATTCCGGATAAACGATTGATTGATTGACAGCTGGCCGGCCATCTGTCATCTTTCTCGTTCATTTTTTTTATGATCGTGAGTATCTTTGCGGGTGCATTTGCGCACAGCAAAATGAAATGAAAATGTATAATCGCAATCTTTCTCATAGTTTTTTTTCTCGTTCGAGTCAGCTGTTGTCACACTCACTTGTTCCTTTCAAGTGCGCTGGCATTGTGTATACATAAACAAATCTCAGCAAATATGTCCTATTGTTATCTGGTTCTTTGTTTTTCCACAAAATGTAGATGTGACTGATCAATGAATCCTGACAATCGAAAACGAAATATCAATCGAAATAGTAAAGGTGCGGTCAGTCTCTTCGGAATCCATTCCGAAGTGTTTCGAAGGATTATCAAGGCATTCCGAAGTGTTCGGGAGTGTTCGGGAGTATTACGAAGGCAATTTGGGAGTGTCCTGGGGGCGATTCGAAAGGCAATTCTGAAGTGTTTCAAAGAGATTGACCGCAACTTTACTACTCGTCTATATAGAGAAGGTTGCGTTCCGTATCCGTTCCTATTTTCATTACCGATTTGTCGCTCCCATCTTTTTGCATGTGACGTTTCTGTTCTTCTTGTTTGCTCTTTCTCTCTTTCTTCCTCACTCTCTCTTTCTCTTTCTCTCTTTCTCTCTTTCTCTCTTTCTCTCTTTCTCTCTTTCTCCCTCCCTCTCTCTCTATCCCTCACTCTCTTTATCTCTCACACAAATTCATACACACTCACACTCACGCTTTCATCTCACTCACTCGCTCTTGTATAATCTGAAGATTCAAGAATTCTCATTCCAAAATATTTCCAAAATAGAAGAAAGAATAAACATTCTTATCATGTTAATTACTCCTTATCATATAGATTACTTGGTAGATCATATAGATTACTTGGTACTCCTGGTATAGTTTGATATAGTTTGATTAGTTTTAGCCCACATGGAAAGCTTTTTTTTATTTTCAACCAAAAAGTTTTCTTTCAGAGTTATTTTTTCCGCTATTGTGAATGTCCTGGTTCGAAATTTTAATCTACATTTATTCAAAAATATTTGTTCGAAGAATGTGAGTTGGTCGACTGTGCACTCTTATCTACTCCGGAGATCAACTGTGCACCGGTTGCGCAATTGAGATATCGCTAGCACCGCCCCTACCTCGATCTGCTCTCGCTGTTTTTTTGTGTTGATTTTGTCGGTTATTCGCGGTTTCAAAAAGGTTTGTTTACATTTCAAGTTAACTTTTCGTTCCAGATGTCACAACATGTGAGCCCAGAGGGTACGGCCAATCTGAAGCTGCTTCTCAAGCAATTTCCCAACACACTCATGGAAAACATCGAGAGAAACGAAGGAGGTCTGTTATTTCAAACCAATTAAATTCATTTCAGATGTGAAGCATTACTTCGAATCTGGAACGGTGTATTAACATGTCTAGTAGTGTCGTATGAAACGTTTCGTGATTCGTATGTTGCGAAAGAAAAGTGAAACGTATTCGCTGCAGGTGTGACCGTATCCGTCCGTTTTTCGATGCTCTCGTTTCCACTGCTTGGCGGTATTGGACAGGCCGCCAACGAACAAGAGTGAGTCAGAACAATACAAGTTTCAGGATTGTTAATATGTGCATTGCTTTATCACATTTCAAGTGCTCGATCAGCGGCGCTTCGCTCGTTCGCAGCTCGGCTCTGTGAGCTGTGCATCTTCAATGACAAGATTATTCGACTGGTGGAGAAGTACGGAAATGTAAATATTCCAAGCGGTAGTTTATCGTTATCACCTCTTATCAGGAGGCGATCTCGGTGTTCGCACCGGGTGCACTCGACTTGTTCACTCATCTCGTCGAGTTCATGACAAAGGGAAGACAGTGTAAGTCATTACTAGTAAACCACAAATAATGTTTGCCAGTGTCCGCCCGCGCACGCATTTCGAAGAGCTGGGACGGATCGCTGTTCCCGTCGGAGCGGGTGCAGCTCACTCGGGAGATGACGAGCACAGTGGGCACATACTGGGACGAGATGTGGCCAGAGCTAGACATTCCTTCGCACATGCAGCTAGAGACGGAAGAGGTGAGCGCCAACTCGATCTCGAACGAAACATAGTTGTGTTTGCAGGGTGCTCCCGTGACGAGTGAGAGTGTGATGAAGGAGGACGAGGCTGGAGGGCAGGAGTATGATCCAGCCGGCACTCCCACTACATGCTGCAGCGAGGTCACTACACAATGTTCATCACAACATCTCACAATACGCTACTCCGAACATATTCAACGTTGTCTGACTGAGTCTGATTATCGATGGCTATGATAATTGCTTTATGATCAAAGAGAGTGAACAATCGTGAAACGACACGATAGTGTTGCATATGTATTCCTGTGCAGTTGTCTCGCCCGGGCCTGCCCACTCCACCACCCGTCTTGTCCACTCCTCAGCTCACTCCAGATACCCCCATTGACTCTGTCCCCGTCAAGCACAACCAGGTAAGAATAACTGCTTGCATACATGCATCTCACTTGTTCAGACTCCCTGCACCTCCAAGCCTGTCGAGAAACGCCCCGTGGCTGTCTCTCCGGCTTGCTCCGAGCCTCCGGATGGGAAGCGAGCGCGGATGGCGGGACGTGCGGACAGGGTGGACAGGCCGGGTGGAGACATGCAGGGGGCAGTGCAGCCGAGTTGCCCCGTGCCCCCCGAGTGGGCGGACAGTCGCACCGCCCTTCTCGAACTAGCCAGTGTGTTCGGAGCCCGAGTCGAGGAGGGTCAGCACAGTTTGTCTCATCCATGTTGACGTTCCCTTTCAGATGCTTACATGGTCCGATTCGCCGGCATCGATCCGGCGTTTGTGTCCGGTCGCAAGGATCAGGGGTAAGTGACTGCGAATGGCGAATCTATATTTTAAACTAGTTAAATTTCAGTGATCCATACGTTACGGTGGTGAACGCGATTCTTGATTGGAAGCTGATAAACGCGGAGAGTGGAGAGGTGGGGGATTGATTTATCGATCTAATTATTGATTGTTTATCAGGCTAACATCACCAAATACGCTCCCACCCTATGGCGCGTTCTGCAGCCGCTCGTGCAAGAGTACGGAAGTGGTTAGTGTTTTGTAATGTATGACCTAAAAATACTAACATTGAGGATGCAATATGTTTACAACAAGTTTGTGAAACTATTGGTTGAGGCGAGAGTGTGGAGAGTGAATGGACGAAGAGGGTGATTCGCGACGTGGGAATGCGGTTCTGGAAACAGCCACGGCAGCTACAGCTCGTGCAGTTCCCGGTGGGTGGATGTCAACTTTCTACTCAACTAATCGATCAATCGTTTATCAGGAATCATTATATCTGAATATGACAACACAATCATGATGATATGAAGGATACAGTAGTGCCTAAGATGCCAGATCAACAGCACATTCTATTCTGTCTGCAGATGGTGTCTCCGTGTGATTCCGGCTCGGATGAGTCTGCGTGTGAGCTGTTGGTGAAGACACTCGGCAACAGAAATGTGTCCACTGTGGAGGAAGAGAACGGTGACAATACTTACCCACACTGCTACTCTCCTTGTACAGTACAGTACCCCAGTGGAAAAATATTTCATAGCTTGTACTTCAGACGGTTTGTATCGCTTGCATCTGCTTACTTTCCCCGTAGAGATGTTTGGAGAGAGGCGCTTTGTCGAGAAAGGGTGAGTATGATTATGATGTGAGATGTTTAATAATGTCCTGATTTCAGTGCCATGTTCTCCTCGTTTGTGCGTTGCCTGTGCTCGTCCGGCCTGCTTCCATCGTGGACGGAGCTCATGTATGTGCTCAAGGGAAAGGTGGGTGGAAATGGAAGGGGGAGGAGTGTGTGTGCCGTCCCCTGTGCAGCACTCGTCTGCCTGGCTGTCCCCTCTCGTGTCTGCCGTCACTGTCGTCATCCAACACTTGTACACACACTACTTCGACAACAGTCAGTTCTTGGTTATTTGAAAGATGCATACATACAAATCGAAAAATGTATTATTCACAGCTACGGTTTGGAACTGTTTGTATTTTATAATTATATCAAGAAGTGAAAATAAGAGAAGGCTTTCTATTGAAATACGTGAACCCGTGAACATGAACAAATGTTGCAGAGGCTGGTCTTCTGTCGTGTGGCGGAGAGGATCAGAGGGATAGAGTGAAGGCGTGTCTGGAGCAGATCTGGAAGCTGGACGAAGCGACCGTGGTGGTGCCGGATGCATGCCACAGCGGGGTACGTATTGTTTCTTTTGTTTATTAATTAAGGTAAGAACTGACTATATTACACCTCTGAAATTCTGCAATGTGTGATTCGCATTTTGACTTGTATTTGTTGTGTGTTTTTTTTGTTTATTATACTCCTATTGATAGATCACAGTGAGGCGAAAATCATTTTTGAGCATCTTTGCACAAAGTCGACGGAATTGATCGGTCAACTTACTTTTTCATATAACATTGAAACATGTATTCCAAATAGTTTCACAAATGGTAACATCTTAAGTTGAGTATTTGTGTGTTGCAGTACACTCTGTCGTTGCCAGTGCGTCGCATGGATGGGGGACAGCTGTGGAGGAAGGGCGCCCCGCCACTCACAGACCAACTATGGGCCATCAAACACTCGGTCAGCATCTTCAAAAAGGTACGCGCTCCCTCCTGTTCAGTAAGTAACTGTGAAGACGTAGTTGACACTTTGTCTTCAGACGTCGCCTGCCGCCTGTCGAATGCCTCCGATGCCTGTGACACCTTCGATGTATCCCCTCCAGTTTCCCTTGCCACAAACTCCACGGAGGGACGGGGAGGTGAGCGAGTGCGAGAGTGAGTGGGATGGAGAGAGAGAGAGAGATGGGGTCGTGTGGTTTCAGTCGCCGCAGCCAGTGCCCCCTCCCTCCTTCTCCTTCCCCGGTGTTTCCATGCACGTTGCTGCCCCCGCTGTTGTCGATGTCAGTCCCAGAGAAGGTGGGTTGTTGTTGCTGTTGTTGTTTTGCAATACATATTTGTTTCAGCCCGGTTTCGACGCGCTGCCGAGTCGCTGTGCAATGTGCTGGGTTGGCGGATAGAGGTTGGGGAGGAATCTACACTACAGTACTACTATGACGTCACATTTCAGACGATGGCGGACCTGCAGTTCGGAGAGGTCATCTACTTTTCCGGAATTCCCATGGCTATGGCATATTCGCGCACAGGCGCTGTTCAGTCGAATGACGATGACGGAGTGGTGCACAAGCCGTGAGTCGAGCGAGGGAGGGAGAGAGAGGAGAGAGAGGGGGGAGAGACGAGAGAGAGGGTGGTTGTAGGTACGAAAGGCTGATGTACCGTCTGCGCAACATGGGTCTGATTCCTATGGCGAATCACGGCGAGGTGAGTGTGTGTTGGTTGGAAGAATGTGGATGACTGACTGACTCTTCAGGTGTTTGTTCCCGGATTGCCGGTCTCGAACTGCATCTGCTGCCTATTCGCCATGCTAGATCTCACACACAACAATATCAGTGAGTACAGGAAGGGGAGAGAGGGGGATAAGGTATGAGGTGTGTTGTTTGAGCGGTGCCGACTGTGGCTCGTCTGTCTCGTGCGTTCTGGATGATGGCTGAGAAGCCGCACTTGCTTCGCGTGGTCGAGCAGCCAGCCTGGCAGCCGCGAACCGAGGTGGACAGCCAGCAGAGGTCGGTCCTCTCATCATTTGATCGATCGCTCGATTGGCTGCGTTCAGCTTCCGCGCGCGTCTCTGCGAGTTCCTCCTGTGCAAGATTGCCGCCCTCGCACACACTCGACTCGTGCTCGGGTCTACTGCGCGTGAGTCCATACATGTATTGGAAGATAGTATTATCGATTGATTGTTTTCAGGCCAGCAACCGATGCTGTGGTTCCGTGATCTGTCGATGAAGCACATCGGACTCGTGGTGACCACCGAAGAGTGAGTGGGCGGGATTATTGATTGATTAGAGATAGTATTGATTGGTTGCAGGTGTCCGTACTACTCGCTGCTCCGCTCCGTCATTCCCTCCACGGTGACTGTGAGCGATGAAGAACTGGATGTGATTATCGATGATACGGTGAGTGATAATCAGATGACGTCACAGTTCTGATTTGTTGTTTAGGATAAGCGAGAGCTTTTGAAGTGTGTAATCACTGGATCGGCATGTTTTGTGAAGGAGCTGATCCTGAAGGAGACGCAGGAGTACTATGACCACCACAAGGCAGGCAGGCAGGTCTCGGACAGATGAGGTGGATGGTGGAGGAGAGAGGGGTAACAAGAATTAGAGATTGCAGACATTCCGGTTTCATGTGCAAAGTTTTGTTGTTGTATATGGATATTAGAGTACTATATATTATTTGTGTCTTTTCACCAGGGCGATATGTGTTTGTGGGTCCCATTTACGTGTTTCTTTGAACTCTGATTGAAAATTGCTGTCAAAAATATGTTCCATATCGAGATTGTTGTTGTTTGTATATGACCATCGGTCGTTATGTAGTCCACATGAAGATATTTATTGTAAACTGTCAAGTTTCTAAATAAAGTTGTTTTAATAGTGTTTGCTTTATGGATTACGCGGGTGGGATATCGCATGTGAGACAATCTGTCAATGGCCATTGTCGGTTCTTGTCATGTTCTCTGCGGGTGGCATGCTTGTCTATTCGATGATAGCAGAGTCCCATGGTTGGTGACAGCAATTGTGTGACATACCATATTTTTGGATTGGCTAGTAGTACTCTTTTCACTATGAGGACAAATAGACAAATGTGAAGTAATATGTGTAAGGGTGACAACAACGGAGAATTATCAATTTCATACATCTGAACGTCTTAGGTGTCCAAGTCCATGTCTCTCGATATGACATCATCGATATAACACAGACTGTGGTCTGAAGTCTGATATCTCCCGTGTCCGGGTAGGGTTCTCTTATGATATTTCTGTAGAGATTATTGGTAATAACGTTTTGGACTTGGACCGATTGCATGACATGAAATAATATTAGCTCCGTGTGGTAAAGAAATAACCGTTTCATTGCGTGTGTGAACTATACTGTGCCGGTTCGAGTTTCTGACACGTATACCTCACTCTCAGTTGATACATACTTGTTCCCCCTACAATACACACTTCAACATGTTCGTCTACACAAGCATGGACTATGTCCATTACATAATCGTTTACGTGATTGCTGCATTTGCGTTGTGCACAAACTTGTCACTGTTGTGTTTCATCTTCTTCAAAGTAAGATCATACCACAATCATTTATTCCAATATAATTTTTGAGACGTCCTCGGATATTGGAAACTACAAATACTTGCTTATAGTTTTCGCAACATTCAATATATTTTACACAGGCGTATACGCGTTCATTATGCCGGTAATGCAGAAAAATATGACTGTTAACTGAACGAACGTCTAGATATTCCACACGGATGGATACGGTTACATGATATTTGCTGCGGGACCACTATCCAAGTCAAACCTCAGTGATGTTTTCGTAGCGTTGTATTGTTGTGTATACATACAAACTATACTATTGTTGGGATATCATTCTATTTACAGATATATCAGCTTGTGCAAGTATGTCTTAACTACACGAAAACTGTTATAATCTTAATATTAATTTCTAGTATATTGTCAAAACAAAATCATATTTCAGATCTCATCTAGTTTACGTTGTTCATTCAACAATCGGAATCTCTCTAATGGGTATTGCTTTTATTCTGATCAGTGTAGGCTGGTTTTTCGTGTCATATTTTCATATGATTGCTACTAAAGATTTACGGTCAGTGTTTCGAACGATACATTATTGAATTACTTTTTTATAATATAACTAACTACTCACATGTTATAAATCCAATGTTCTGTAAAAAAAAAGTTCACTTTTAGTATCGCAATGCACGACTCAATGGTCACTCTTTATGGTGTTGATACACTCAAAATCAGCTTCATTGGTCTTCTTTATTGGGTATACTACAAAACAAGTAGTTTATTCAGAACAAAAATTCAGACAAGAGATGTAGACGGTTCTATGGACTTTATGAACCGTTCATTTTACGGACTCATGATAATGTCGGGGATACTGTATACGTCAATTGGTAAGATAACTTCGATAAATGATATTATGAACGCCTATTTTCAGTCGGCATCGCTGTTCTCAGTCGGAACACCTATGCAAAAATGAATATTATAACGGTTTCCGAAACAACGAAACATTTACAAAAGCAATTGTTCAGGACACTAGTCGTACAGGTAAGAAGCTAATGAAAATGGATTGATACGTGTGAATTCATACGTGATACAGGCGATAATACCTCTCATCTTCCTGCATCTTCCTTGCATAGCTATCATCACTTGTCCCCTGTTCGGTATTCCTCTCGCGAACTGGCCAATGATAGGCTCTCACGCATTCGGAATCTACCCAGGTTTGTAACTGACTTGTTCGCATAGATTATAATCCATTCAGCGCTTGATCCACTCGTTGCAATTATATTTATTGGCGATTATCGCAGAGCTCTCATCAAGTAAGAAATTTCGATAGCATAATTTATTAAAATGACGAACATTCAGAATGTTTCGATGGTGGAAGAGAGAAGATCGGCCGGAAATAGCAGATAACAGACGAAACATTTCGATTCGACCCTGTTTGGATAAAATCCACACATTTGCAAAAAAACACAGTACATACTGTAAAAAATGAACACGGATGCATGATTTGAACAATAAACACACATCTGTGACTATGAACATCAAACCACATTTCAGTGTACTAAAAAATGCTTGTTCTCTCTACCCTTATATCTCTCTCCTCTCTTTTTCTCCTCTCTCTCTCCTCCTGCTTTCTCCTGCTTTCCTCTCTCTCCTTTTCCTCTTCTTTTTTTTTCAAGTGTCATGCTTATTTATGTTATGTGATCAAACAATAATTGACATTTTCATGCCATCACTTTATAATAGATTTGAATTTGCTCTGTAGACTTCAGAAAACCGGCTGGCCGTAACTCAGGCGGGAAACGAGAGAGTGAGAGAAACAGAGAGAGAGAGTGAGAGAGAGCACTACTCGATAAACTTTGTTTGCACAGTCTTTCCATTTCACCCATGCTGACCGCGCGTTATCTTTTTTCTAGTATCTTTTTTGTTATCTATAAGCACGTGTCTGTTCAACTTTGAATGTCCGCTATGAGAGGTGGCCTGCCCGCGGTATCGCTCCTCCTATGCGGACGCGCCAGTAACATATCGATCGCAGTCTGTTGCGAATCACTAATGCGCAATCGGCGCTGGGCAGAGGGTTCTTTATTCTATTCATCTCCACGCGACTGCCGACCGTTGTTGCCTTGCTTGTTAGTACTGCTTTTTTCACCGCGCGCTCCATCGATTTCCCCCACAGAGTTCCAGTTCTGTTGCACTATCCTACTCTGCGCGTTCCACAAGTGTATCATCCTCCAACATGCCTACGTTCATATTTCCACAGATTCGCGCTGTAGTCGCTTCACCGTTAATAGCAATAAACGTTTACAAACGTATCTATTTCAGTTATTATGTCATCAGATGAAAATCTGCACAGTTTACTGGCTTCCCTTCCTCTAATGATACTGGAAGAAGTAAAGGAGGAAAATGACGGTACGTTTTATCACACAGTTTAGAGACGTTAACTAGTTTGAGTAACATTGCAGACTACAGACTACATCGTGAACTATAATGAAAACGTGGCATTTGCAGAATGCCTCTCATCCGTCCGACTTGCTCTTCTTCCATTCTCGATAGTCGGAGGCAGGGGAAAGGCCGCGAATGTGAAAGAGTGAGTGCCAGAAAAGTTAAAGTACATGAAAACCGAACCGTACGCTAAAGAATTGTGTGTTGCACTATGCTATTATGAATAATGTGATTTCTGTGAAACGTGCCGTTGTATTGAGTGCGTGTCACCTCTCTCGCCGTGCAATCATCGATCGGCTCTGCGAATTGCACGTGTTCTCGAAGGAGATTGTCACACTAGCAGAGGAGTTCGGCAAGGTAAGAGGAAGGGGACTATTCGGAACTGTTGTCTTTTTCAGGATTCGATTGCTCTCTTCCACGAGGATATCCAGACCATCTTCGCGCATATGAAGGAAGTCATCACACACAACAAACAAAGTGAGTGGTTGTACTGTATTATCATATCATTATTACCATTCATATTTTCAGTATCCACACTGGTCCGCATCTCCAAGAAGTTTGATGAGAATGTGTACACGGTGAGATTCATACAATCAATTGTTTATCGATATTAATTGTATCTCAGAAAGAGCGGGACATTGTGACGTCGGAGATGCAAGCCTGCTCCGACTTCTGGGCAACACAGAGGGACCGACTGCCACACCACATGAAGCAATTCCTCGACCCCGTCAAGATAGAACAGACCGTGAGTATGCCACATCATCAAAACACTACAATTAGTGAAATTACTGATAAAGTGTATGAATTTGGAATTTCAGACGTGCTCGTTCGGGGTGAAACAAGAGGTGAAGGAAGAATCAGCAGAGAGGTTGGAGCTGCAACGAGCGACCGGCACCCCTGGAACGGCTGCTGGGAGTGAGGTAGGTGTCTCTCATCTATCCCCCCCCCACCTCTCCAGTCCTCCTTCCTCTCCTGTGCCGTCTCCATGTCCCTCCCTCCCGCCCTCGAAGAAGCCGCCATGAGAGAAGTGGACGAGGAGATAGAGGCCAAGGTCAGTACTGTTGTTTTTGTTACTTTGTTTATCTTTGATGTATATCATGTGAATCGTAAGGTAAGTTTCTTTTGTTCAGGCTGATGTGAAGCGTGGCAGTGTGGACGTCGTGGAAGAAGTTGGCGCGAAACGCGCGCGTTCCTCTCTCGATGCAAAGGCAGCTGAAGACGAGGAGAGGAGGGAAGAGGAGGAGGAGACTGGCGGCAGGTAAGAGAGTCACATGAGATCATACCGATGATTATGAATGTGCAGGGCATCTGTGGAGATTCTGGAGCCGGAATGTTCCGGTGCTGTGGAGAAGGAGCAGGAGGAGAAGGAAAGCTGTGATAGGTTGGTAGTCCTCGATAAATGACTCACTGTTACATAGCTATACTTCTATTGTCAGAGAGTGCGTGAAGATTCTCGAACCGGAAAGTTCTGTTTTCGAAGCGGTGGTAGAGAAGACACAGGATGAAAGCGAGAAACACGACGATGAAACTGCAACGAATGAAATGTGAATAAAGTTAACAGTATAACTTGTTATGAGCATAATTTTATGTTATGAGTTCAGAGATTCTGAAGACGTGATCGTAGCGGAATCCGAGCCAACTGCTCCCACCACACCCGGAGAACCGTGGGACACGTATGGATCTCCCAACTACTACAACCAAGACGAGAGGGAGACGGTAGGAGAAGTGTCACCATCATCTGATCATCTACTCTGTTTCAGCCGTCGCTTCGATTGATGATAAATGAGTCGGAGGAGCGCGCATCGTACATAGCCTCTCCGGCCCACTGCATACAACCAGCATCCCCCGAGAAGCCAGAAAAATACGAGCCCAAGTTTTCGGAGAAGGTATGAGTGTTTCTTATAATTTGTTATTCCCATTTTATCCCTGTTCTTCTTTTCCTATTGTTAAAAGTAGTACTTTAGGCGGCATCCCCGCAGCCGGGTCCTTCTCGCGAGCCTCTCCTGCCACCACCACCAAAGAGATTCGGTGTCATCAACAAAAAGAGGAAATCGGTCGAGGAAAAGACGGAAGAGAAGAAGAAGAGAGTGGAGGAAGATGATAAACGTAAGTTGTGATTTCATTCATTTCACACAAATTACTCATGGTCAGATTTCAGAGTAACATAACGAGTTTTATGCCACGACACCAATCGCGCTCCTTCAGAAAAAAAAACTTTCTGAATATCTTCAACATTTTCAGAATCTTTCGATCGCAAATGCGCGGAGACGCTCTGCGATGCGATCAGGCGTCCGATCCGCTACACTATGGGAGGAAAGAAGGTGGTGAGAGACTACACATTGAGAGATTATCATGATTGTAATATGGTGATTTTAGAACGATATGATTCAAATAACAGGAGTATCGCGCTTCTTTATTCACGGAAAGCAACACAAGGGTATGAACATGTGAGTGTTTTTCACTGTCATGGAATTCACGAATGTTTGTATAGGTATTGGAGTCTGCTCGCGCGGCTTCGGTACCTCAACTTCATTCCGTCATGGATGAAACAAAAGGTGAGACTTTTCTTGTCATCTCTGTTTCACTGAGTGAACTCAGGATCTGGCCGATCCTTGCTACAGGGAGTACCCCTCCCTACGAGCTCTCTTCGATTCCATGCAAAATCCCATAAACAAATACGAATCCATGGAGGCACGCGGTAAGTGATCTCAATTTTTTAAGATAACATTTTTAACAGTTAAATATTTACAACAAAAATACTAATATATATTTGAGACTGTGCGGCGCTGACTCGTCTGCTAGCGAACACAGCGAGGGAGTTCTGGAAGATGCGACGTCTGCCAGTCAGTGTGCGGATAGTGGAGGTCGAGGAGAGACTACACGAACCGGCAGCTATCCAAGAGTACGCACTTCTCTCTCCCTCCCTTTCTCTCTATTCATCATCTCCTCCTCTCATCCCTTCCCTTGCAGTCGTCTCTCCTGTCTCGCCCGCTGGCTTCTTCCGAGAATCGCCAAAGCCGCGTCCACTGATCTCATTCATGGAACCACAAAAAGTACGTATTTCTAAAATCTGTTAACGATCATGTGATTACTGCGAATAATTGCTTTTTTCGTAAACACATCTCTGACAAAAGACTGACATGTCCATATATTTAGATCACTTCTCTCTTCTCTGGTTCCGTCTGCTGCCCCACGAAGCGCTGGGATCATCGGACGAAGACGGAAGGTGCATCACCTCATTTCGATACTCCATAGTGACATCATACCTTTCAGTTGTCCCTACTTGTCTCTTCTCAGTCAGCTTTGCGCAAGGGACATCCTTCCACCAATCGATCAATGCTGTGAAATACCCTACAGTACGGTGAGATTTTCCTCTTTTCGCATTGTAACTTCTGGTGTTCCAGGATCCGCGCTACTACATTGACACAGCTGCCGGCTATCTGTGTGCCACTATGAATGATTACTTTAATTGTCGAAGTGATTGATTCACTTATTCAGCGAGTTCTAATTACGATTCTCACAATTATATTTTACGAGTTTTGCAATGTCGTGGTGTATTTAACGTGTTTCTGTTTCACTTACATATGATATTGTTTTATTTCACCATTTCATTGTTAGAAATAAAAGCGAGCTCAACTATCCTTGTGGGGCCGGGTTGGCCAAGTGGATAGCGTCACAGCTTGCTAAGTGAACGGTCGCTGGTTCGATTCCCCTCGCGGGCAATTGTTCTGCCGAATTCCACTACCTCCCGGTGGGGCGCGTGAACCCACTCTCACTCTCTGAGAGCCCTACCATCGGCGGCGGCAGTCTTTCAAGATCTTCTACCACGCCTCGCATCCGGAACTGGTCACTTCGCGATGTTCACGCCCATCTACCATGAACAGTCAGGACTCGCGCCGCACTGTTCCAGCCAAGGAGCCCCAATACCCCACTGTAGGATTGTGTGTGCTTCCAGATAACCCATCATGCTAACAGTGTATGTACATGTCGGAATCAGGCTGATAAACAACAACAAACAAACAACTATCCTTGTCATTCACCATAATACTTTACTATACCAATACCAATAAAAAAACTATGTTATAAGCAACAACAGAAAAACAACATATCGAACCAAAACCTAATTTTGTGCTGACCACATAATCGAAACAACGTACAGTGTCAAACATACTGACTTTGCTGCTAGTAGACTCCTCTGTTGGCCGCCTTCCTTGCGAGATGCATCCTGTCCTCTCCACTCTTGTACTGCTCCGCAGCTGACATGGCAAGCACATACCGAGACGCGCACTCAACCACGTGAGACACAGCCTGAAAGAGAGGGGATAGAGAGAGAGAGAGAGAGAGAGAGAGAGAGAGGGAGGGAGGGAGGGAGAGAGAGAGAGGGAGAGAGAGGGAGAGACTGACCGGGGTGTTGACAAAATCCTCGCACTCGATCTCTCCGATCGCCGGCACGACTTGGCGAAGGGAGAGATGGGCGATGAGCGATCGATACGGACACCTGACACACTCAATCAATAAATCAATACCTGACCAATCCACCTACAGATTGGGCTGTCCAATGACTCCCAGTCGCAGCATTGACACGGACAGAAACCACGCGATCGGAGCGCCCACTGAACGCACATCATCAATATGATCGAAAGAGAACGCCACAAACTTTGGTTCTGCGCCAGCACGAGCTTGGTGCCAGCCTTGGTGGCGATGCGCGTCAGCAACCAGCGGTCGAGACGGGAGAAGAAGCTGCAGGCGGATGTCTCCCCCCTCTCACCCCTCACTCACTTTTCCTTTGTCTCGTCGTGTCTCTTCCCTCGACTCCATGCCTCCTCCTCCATCACCCATACGTAAATGGGAGTGGTGGGAATCGTCCAGAACTGCGTCAGCACACGAGGAATACGCACCTTCACCACTCAACACCAGTCCGTTACAACCACTCCTTTTAAATGTGACAATAAGTTGTACTCGCAACTCACGGTCGACGTGTGAGTTGCCGGGTCGCAGCATCTCATTCACGAGTCGCACTGCACACATCACGGAGTGAGCATCGGCAGAAGATGCTTCCAACACCTAACATCAAAGTAATCTCTCTCTCTCTCTCTCCCCTCCCTCCCTCCCTCTCTGCCTACCCTATCTTGCAGCCATGGAGGGATGATGCCGAGGAATGCGAGACGAGACATCAGATTCCCGTACTTGCATCTAGCACGAATCCATAACTCAGCTTCTCTTTCTCTCTCTCACCCCCCTCCCTTCACCTCTAATCCTTCTCCTCTCCCACTCCACTCACAGTCCCCTGTAGTTGTCGATGCCGTTGGCGACATAATGCGACAGACCGGAGAAGTACACCTTCTCACCGAACTGCGAATCTGGACGGGTCTACAAGGAAGGAGATGAGAAGAGGGGGAGGGAAGGAGTGAACTGACGAGGATCTGCCATCCGAGTACACTGGCGAGTGACTCCGCGCACTTCTGGTACAGTGCCTCTCCCGTCAACTCCATCTGCCCGCCTTGCGCACTCTTCTGTCCAACACTCGTCACCTCCGCATTCTAAATGTACACGTGTGCAGCCATCCACTCGCCCTCATTCACCTGGTTCACATCCACAGTCTCCGCCTGTCGCATTTCGTGCGCAGAGCCGCCGAACGACTCAACACGATCGACACGCTCGCTGACACTGCTTTCCTTGTGTGGAAGGGGCGAGAGGAGTCCAGAAGATACGAGAGACGGACAGGAAGATCGGATGGGTCTTCGTCCGTCCTCACTCACCCTCCTCTCCCGACTGACACTTCAAAGCAGCGTGCTCTCTACAGTCGTCGCCTGGCTGCTAGTGAGTGTGCCCACCTCTCGTCGTGTCCATACCTGTCCCCCTCCTTCCTCTCCGTGTCCGTCTTCAGTGGCAGTGGCCGAGCGTGCGGCCGCCACACACACCTTCCACCACAGTCCAACACATTGAACGACAGAGAGAACTGCAACACACAGGTTTTTCAAATCAAATCAAAACAAATGTTCATCGCTTATTCATGTACATATTGCACGCATGAGAGATGGTTTAGTTAGCGCTGGGAAATGAGATCGTTTCATTTTCGGCGGTCGTTGGTCACTGTCCGTCTCCATTCTTTGCGAGCATGTGTCCTCGGTAGATCAAAGGCATCTACGAAGTCGTCTTCCCACTCCTTGTGCGGTCGTCCAGGTCGGCCAGTCTTCTTGGGGGTCCAGTTGACTGTAGACTTTGCCCACCGATGGCCGTCTGCATTGTAGAGTCGTTCCGTGAACTTCCATTTCAGGTTTTTATAGCACAATAACACACACACACACACACACACACACACACACACACACACACACACACACACACACACACACACACACACACACACACACACACACACACACACACACACACACACACACACACACACACACACACACACACACACACACACACACACACACACACACATACACATACACATACACATACACATACACATACACATACACATACACATACACATACACATACACATACACATACACATACACATACACATACACATACACATACACATACACATACACATACACATACACATACACATACACATACACATACACATACACATACACATACACATACACATACACATACACATACACATACACATACACATACACATACACATACACATACACATACACATACACATACACATACACATACACATACACATACACATACACATACACATACACATACACATACACATACACATACACATACACATACACATACACATACACATACACATACACATACACATACACATACACATACACACATTCCTAATCATAATAACGAACTTTCCAATTGCGTCAATGAATCATCTCTACCTCGCTGGTGACTCCCTCGGGTAGGGTGACGACTGCCTTGTTCCACTGCTGTGTGAGGAAGGCACGCACTCGCTCCCTCTGCTCCTCCTTTCGCATGTCTCCCCCTGCAACAGACGACAACTCAATCACTACAATCCTCATCCAACCGTTCTGTAGGTAGTGGACAGTGAGGAGGGGAACAATCTTGTCCACAACCTGCACGATGGAACGACGCCACGCCGAACCGGACTGAAACAAGTTTCTTTCTCTCTCTCTCTCTCTCTCTCTCTCTCTCTCCCCCGCATATCCTTCCATGCTTCACCCACCTTCCCCTTGAGTACATACATGAGCTCCGTCCACGATGGAAGCAGGCCGGACGAGCACAGGCAACGCACAAACGAGGAGAACACGGACCTACACAATGTCTGAATGAATGATTTGATTACTGTTGACTCACTCTTCTTCTCCCAGACTGCTCGCACCGAATAGCTCGACAGGGAAGGAGAGGAAGTGGATGCGGGAGAAGTGGCCTGAACGAGAGGTAGTAGTCTCCCTAGACCATCTCTATTTCTCCACCCACCCTGCTGTTCTCCGACCACATGTAGTCCAGCAGAGGTGGATATGTGACTGACCAGCAGCTGACATGCGCCCTCATCCGAGCGGGGGTCCGGAGGGGAGGAGAGCTGAGCAGGAGAGAGATGAGAACGCATTGATCCCACCCACCGGAAAGTGCACAGGCTGCCACTCGCCCGGCCTCCTCCAGAATCGCTCGCCAATGTCCTCAATCTCACGACGACGCCACTTCGAGTCGACAGAGGAGTCTGGAAAAACAACCACTCGAGAGATCACCACCATAACGACATACCATCATACATGTGTACCAGTGGCTGGAGCACTGTCCACAAGAAAGATGCGTACGACTGGATATCCACCTCAAAAACTAATCACTAATCAAAATCAATCAATAGACAATCAATTAATACCTGCTCTCCATCTGGCAGAAGCTTCCACTCGACAAACTTGTGCAGCACCGCCGTGTACGGATCCCTGAAAGATGAATGAAAGGTTAATAAACAACAACAAACAATCACTCACCGCAGTTGCTTGGATGCGGATAGGAAAGAGACACTGTCGATGCTCACATGCGTGCTATCTGAAACACGAACACTCACGCCTATATTCCTATATATTTCCTCTTCTCACACACTCACCTTCCACAACTCTCGTTCCGAATACCGTCGCCACCTCGAATAGCGCGCCTCGAGCCTGCGCGAGAGACGGGTCGTGCTCCAGCCTGTGTCTCTGCTCCTCCTCCCTCCTCCTCTGCTCCTCCACCTGCTCCCTCCTCCTCTTCTCCTGTCGCAGCTGCTCCCTCAGTCGTTCCATCTCCCGCGCTCTCTTCGGATCGACCGCCACCTCTTGCGGGGAGACTGGTGTGTGCTGGGCAGGCGGCAGTGTCTGCCTCTCCCCCTCCCTCTCCTCCTCTTCACTCTCGCCAGCCGTCGATTCGATCCGAGGCCGCTTCCCGCCAGGAGGGACACACTCCACGCTCGTCTAGACATCGTCACACAGTCATTCTCACGTGTACTCCCATTACCTGTGGCACACTCGGTACCTCAATCGGCTGTAGTGGAATCGAGACGGGCTGTACAGGTGACTTCTGAAACCAGTGAACTCATACCAATACCACCCTCCTCACCTGCTTGGTCGTCTCTCCCCCTTCCTTCTCCTCCTCCCGCATACTCTCCGGCAACGTCGTCTCCGTCCAGAAGTCGTGCCAGTATCCGTCTATGGCCGCCGCCATACCGCGAGTCAGCTGATGCCTCTCCGATCCGAACACACTCCCGTCCCAGCTCTTCGAAATGCGCGCCTTGGCCGAGACTGGAAGGGAGATGGTCGATGGGTGGGCGGATGCCACCCACTCTCTCCACTCTTGTGTAGATACTCGGTCAGGTGCTGGAATAGCTCGCCCAGATCGGATGCCACCAGAGAGATGGCCGTCTGACAACAACGACAGTGAGGAGTGGAGAGGAATCACCCTCACCTCTCCGTGTCTCTCCACCAATCGCACGAGTCTCTCGCAGAATATGCCCAGCTCACAGAGTCGAGTGGAGAGGGAGCGGAGGGCAGAGGCGCGCGCACTACAGTACACTATGTCCATCTACAGTACCCAGCACACCCACCTCCTTGTGTCCTTGCCCACTCCACGCCCTCCCAGCAGAGGAAAAGAGATCATCGCCAGACGGAGCGACACCACTGTCTCTCAAACAGACACTGTTTATAGCTGAGCAGCCTAATCTGACACTCGGCTATTTGGAGTTGTGTGATTACATGACTAGGTTGCCCGTGTCCAGCTCACCCCCTCCTTTCTCCTCCACATTCTCGACGATAGAGAGCGGCAGTCGTTTGAATAGATTCTCCAGATTAACAGTCGTCGAGTCTGGTTCAACCATCTGCGCGCAATTGTAATCATCACTACAAAAAAAACCTGATTGTGAGACACAGATATCACTTTCAACGTGCCACGTAAAAGAACGTGTGTAAAATAAGAACGCACACCCTCCAACTCCATTTACAGTTTATTATTTATAGCACTTTTACAAATTCAAAACCAACAAAGATCAACAAGAAAACGCAAAATTAACAACTCTGAAATACACTAGTGAACATTCATGTAAAGTGACAGTACACCGTATTACATAATTACATTGCACTACAAGAAACAAAAAAAAACAACTAAAGAAGAAAAAGTGTAACGGTGATAGTGATAGAATGTAACGAGCCGTGTCTACCTCCACCCCCTGTTCTTCAGCCTCTCCCGATTGCCAGTCTTGGCCCCCTCGCCACACTTCTTCCTCTCCTCCTCCCTTCTCTTCTCCTTCTCTGCCCGCATCTCGCTCCCACTCCTCCGCGCCTTCTCCTTGTGTCCCTTCCTCGGCTGCTCCTTCTCCTGCTCCTTCTCCGTTCCAGGCGGGGTCCAGTCATGGCAGGCTCTCACCAGTTTCCCTTTCACCGCAGCAGTCATCGCAACGCTAGCCTTGGTCAGCTCCCTGCGCAGCACCGCCTCAAACACAACACACATCAGTGAATGAAAGTAAACACATTAAAAAAATCACCTCATCCGTCATAATGTTCTTGAACTTCTCAATTCCTGATATGAGTTTTCTGCCATTGAGACGACGCATCAGGTACGCGAACTCACACCTATAAGGTCATCTCTCTCCGTCTCCCTCTCTCTCCCTCCCCCTCTCTCTCTCCGTCTCTCTCCACCCACGAATCTCTCCGCGCTGTCACCCCCAGTTCGTCGTGTGAAATGGCTCGCAGCCAAAGCAGACAGCCACCCTCTGGAAGTGTTACATATGGATCTCCTGTCAATCGAATGGGAGCATACTGTTGGTGTTTGCGTGGACGAGTCGCGTTCCGAGGTGCGCCGCGAGACGGGGCAGGAACCAGCGTCCCAGACGAGACTGGTGCCTGCCACACCACACCATACATCTTCTCCTGTGGCATGTGAGCTCCCCCCTCAACCCCCCCCCCTCCCTCCCTCCCTTCCTTCACCCACTCACTCTTCTGCCGTCTCCTTCCCCTTCTTCTCTTCCCACTCGCACTCCTTGACCAGTTCCAGTCTGCTAATGTCCCCCCTCTCCCTCATTCGCCAAAACTCCTGTGCTGTGTCGCTTATCAAACACATCAGTCGCTTGTTGGTAGGAGCGTCTGCAATGATAGACAAATATACGTAGAAATAAAACAGATTAGACAAGAAAACATGATCCAACCATCGGTATCGTTGAACTGAACTATCCAATCATTGACGAGAGAAAAGAGAGCGCGCAGTTGCGATGCGACTGGACGATTCTCCCCCAGAACCTCAATACATACTCTCTCTCTCCCTCTCTCCAACCCCCCTCTCTCTCTTTCTCTATCCCTCTCTCCCACCTTGTCATACAGGTGCGATGGCCACAAGTTGAGTGTCCTCAGTCGATGCATCATGTCTTCGTACATGTCCCTTCCGTTCCTCTCCCTCCCGCATACCAGACTAGCACTCACTCCTGCCAGCTTCAACCACCCACTCCCATCCGAGTCCGACATGAGCTACAAGCATGCAAATTAACTCAACAATCATTTACGACGATCTCCAATTTTAATAAAACTAAATTATTGATAACACCTTGAGTTTCCTCCTGACGATTGCAGCGTAGCTCTCTATCATCTCCTTGTTCCTGTCCTCCTCCCGCCTCTTCTGCTCCTTCTCCTGCTCCTCCTGCTTCTTCTTCTCCTTTCTCTCCCTCTTCTCCCGCTGTTTCTGCGTCTCCGGAGCAGGCAGACTGAACCGCCTCGGAGGCATGCCAAAGTCGGGCAGAGTGGGTGGAGGCTGAGAGTTACTAGTATAGTGAGTGTTACTGTAATGAACACACCGGCACGACATCAGTGGCGTCCTCGTAGCGCGGAGTGAGCAGCAGTCCGTGGCTGGGAGAGGTGGTGCCTGAACACAAAGGAACACTCCTCCAACTCCCCCCCCCCTCCCCCTCTCCCTTCTCACCCCAGCGAGGAGTGGCGGGGGTCATGCCGCCATGCATGGGAGTGCGAGCGCCGTGCAGCAGGCGAGACTGCCTGCAACCACACCCATCACATGTTCACCTCCATCCCACCCACCCCCTCATTTGCTGCCACTCCAGCCACCTCTCCTCTGTCAGTGCAGGCGCACCGACAGGCCACGCCCCCTCTCCACTCCCATCACTGTACGCCACACGGAACGACAGCGAGAACTAAGACTTTACATTGTATATGAAGCAGGTCTAACACCCACGTGGCTCTTGATTGTCCTGGATACTGTGACTGTGCTGCTGGGATGCTTCCATCGATCTTCCAAGTAGATACGCAAACGGACACGGTCGGGAGAAGACGGGTCGCCGAACACTGAAATCGCATCTCTCTCTCTCTCTCTCTCTCTCTCTTTCCCCCCTCTCTCGCTCCAATCTCTCACCCTTGAGTAGGTAGTCTCCTCGGAAGCACTGTATCACTCCGCGAGCCATTGTCCGAGATAGTTCCGCCCGCCACACACCACTATCCTGAAACGAACGCATAACACAAGACAAAAGAAATCACACAGGGACGCTTACAGTAACCTTACACCTTACAGTACCTTACAGTACTTACAGCACATACCTGTCCCATGAGCAGATAGAGCAGCTCCCACCACGGCGGCAGGAAGCCCACGTCACATAGGGAACGGACAAAGGAAGAGTAGGCGGAACTGAAGGAAGCGATAGAGGGGGGAGTGCTTGACCACTCACCTCCACTCGACATACTCCACACTTCCCAGCAGCTCCACAGGAAAAGAGAGGAACTGCAGGCGGACACGGTCGTCTAAAAATCTCCTGCTCCTCCTTCTCTCTCTCTCTCTCTCTCTCTCTCTCTCTCTCTCTCTCTCTCTCTCCCTCCACCCAGCCACCCACCCTTCCTCTCGCTGACCACATCCAAGCATGCCTGCTGTGCGAGACTCTCCACCATCTTCTCACACGCATACTCCACTGTGCCCGCCTCCGCTCGAACGCTCAACTATAACACATACAGTGGCGGCCAAAAAGGTATCACCTTTTGGTTTTTGCTCTCTAAAACTATTCAAATTAAAGATAGAGCTCCCATCTTTCGCACACCGTTTTCTGAACTTTATTTGGACCTAATACCATGCTCCATATTCATCCCCCTATATTCTCTCGGTTACAGTAGGCGGATTACTGTAATCACAAAATCATCATTTTCTCGTGTTTAACTTTGAAAAAATCCTGTGTCCAAACCACACTCCCAAAAAAGTTCTACCCACCATTTTTGGGTATAACCATTCATTGGGCATCCAAAAACACCTTGATTTCATATTACATGATTAATTACTTGACCTTAAATGAGCAATAAAGAAACAACATCAAATAATTGCAAATCTCTAATTTTAACAAAGCCTAACTATACTATAAAATGATATAATGGCCTGAAACTCTCTCAGTACTTGGTAGGATATCCCTTGTTTACGATAACGGCCTGGCAGCGGCGGCGCATAGAATCGATCAGCTTGTGGAGGGTCGCAAGCTCGATCTTCTTCCACTCCTGCTCGAGCAACTCGAACTTTTCGTCTGCATTCTTGACCCGAACCGTGCGAGTCCGCCGATCGAGCTCTTCCCAGAGGTGCTCGATTGAGTTGAGTTCCAGCGACTGGCTCGGCCACTCCATGACTCTCCACTTGTCCTTGTTGAACACGTTCTAAGAGAAGATGGTGCAATGACAAAATTGGACATTTCTATAAACCGATCTTGAAGTGCTTGGAAGAGTGGTTCAAGTCATTGTCTTGCTGGAAGACGTAGTTCCGACTATGAGTCTGCCGAATCCAGGGCCGCACCTTCTTGAGAACCTCTGAGAACGTTCTCAAGAACGATCTCTAATTGATTGAGAAAGATCTCGTGCGCGGCGCGGTCGCCCGCGGGTTTTCTCGCGTGATCCAGAAAATGTTTCGATCCATAGTGCGAGTAGTAGTCCTAGGACGACCAGAACTTTTCGGGAGAGATATAACGTGAGCGTCGGAGTACTTTTTGAGCACGTTAGATACCGTAGTGCGGCATACATTGAACTGGGTGACTAGTGCCGCGACTCTCCAAAAGCTGATCGATTCGATGCCCCGCCGCTGCCAGGCCGTTATCGTGAACAAGGGACACTAAACAAAGTACTGAGAGAGTTTCAGACCATTATATCATTTTATAGTATAGTTAGGCTTTGTTAAAATTAGAGTTTTGCATTTTTTTGATGTTGTTTCTTTACTGTTTATTTAGGGTTCAAGTAATCAATCATGTAAAATGAAATCAAGGTGTTTCTGGATGCCCATTGAATGGTTATATTCAAAAATGGTGGGTAGAACTTTGTTGGAAGTGTGGTTTGGTCACAGGAATTTTTCACAGTTAAAAACGAGAAAATGATGATTTTGTGAATACAGTAATCCGCCTACTGTAACCGAGAGATGAGAGGGGGATGAATATGGATTATTGTATTAGGTCCAAATGGAGTCCAGAAAACGGTGTGCAAATGATGGGAGCTCTATCTTTCATTTGAATATTTTTAGAGAGCAAAAACCAAAAGGTGATACCTTTTTGGCCGCCACTGTATTGGACAATCAAAACACATATTGGACAACCTGAATAAGTATGCCATTACGAAATGCGATGATTACATGAACCATCAATAACAAGCTCAACTATTCAAAACAAAACAAAAATATTAAAACTAACGGGGAAGTGTAGTCTCGTCATGTGAGCGGGCCGAGTCCAGAACCGGGCTGCCACGTCTCGCACCTCGCGCCCCTTCCACGAACGCTTCGCCGCGTCCCCTATAGGGGAAACCATCACTCCAACTTCTCTCATTCTCCCAACACAATCACAGTCTCATCTTCGTCATCAGGAAGCCAGTAATACGTACTGGCCACGGTGTGAAATGAATCCAAACTCACCAGTGGTGCACTTGGCGACTAGTGGATGCAGAAGAGTCCACAGACACGGCAAGTGAGAGTGCACAACAGCACACCACTGAACAGCTACATGTGCACGTAAAACAACTCTAGATAAATATTTGCTTATTGAAATCTCAAATGCACCTCCTTTGCTACTCCCGGAAGGAGTCTCCATTCTGCCAATTTGGACAACATCTCACCGTGCGGATCGAGACTGAAGAACTCATCGATCGATTAATTAATCCATAACAATCTAACCTCTTCGCCTTATCCACGCTAACAAACGCCGTGTCGATGGACTTGAATCGAAGAAGCGAGGTGTCTGAACAACCGAGAGTGATAAAAAAAACAAAGAGCAACACGAACCGACCGTCTTGCAATTCGGTTGCGATGAGCTTGGCAATGTGGTACAGCCACTGTGTCTTCCACTCTCGCTCCTCCCTCTCCGTCTCCACTGTCATACCCCGCTCGATCGGCACACTCGCAGCCGTCTCCATCGCTGCTCCCTCCTGCTCCGTCGTCTCCCCTCCTCCTCCCCTCTGCTCCTTCTCCATTGCCAGTCGCGCACGCTTCGATCCATTGTCACTCGCCTCCACCGATTCGCGTTTGAACGTCATCTACAACAAAGATATGGAGACATCTATCATCCACCCCACCTTCTTCTCCTGCTGCATCTGCTCCTCCATGTCCCCCTCGTCCTCACTCGGCACCTCGCAGTGGACTCGCGTCGAGGCAGACTCGTCCATCCACTCCTCACATATGTTCACCACAAGGGGAACGAACGGCTGCACACATACCAATACAATATCTGCCACTCCCATATACTATACGTTTCACACTATACATCCATCAGCTGAGACCATCCATTACATGCACACCTTGCTATCCACTGCTTGCATTGCTCTCTCCTCTTCTGTTCCCCTGCTGTTCTGTCTTGCTTCTTTCTTCACAGTCACAGGAGGGGGATCCTCCAGGATCACCACATCGTCGTCGTCCTCCTCCTCCACCTCTCGCTTCACGCGCAGCACCTCAACACAACAATCAATCAATCAATCGAATCAATACTCCCACTCACCGGCTCCATCTCACTGCTGGCCGACTCGCGACGGGACAACGATGCGTTCTGAAAATTCGGCACATGATAATAAAAAGAAATAAAACTCCAAAAAATAGGCATCTCACCCCGGTAGTCCAGTGGGTTGGCCACTCGATCGCCTGCTCCTTCCAGAATTCGCCGATCGATGCGCGCATCTCTCGAGAGACCATCTCCCTCTCGGAGGGGAAGAGCAACGCGTCGAAACATTGCTTGCTGATGCGCGCGCGAATCGGAACTGCAACAAGAGAAGAGATGATCACCCCTCTTCTCTTCTCTCTCTCTCTCTCTCTCTCTCTCTCCTCACCTTTCTTGCTCTTGGTGATGAACTCGGACAGATGTTCGAACAGCTCCGACACATCGTCCAACACCAGGGCAATGGCCTTCTGAACCGATCGATAAATCTATGATCAATCGATCCGCGCACCTCTCCATGTCTCTCGACCATATCCACGATTTCTGGATTCAACACGCACACCTCGCAGAGTCGGTCGGCGAGGGAACGGAGGGCAAGGTACTTGGCACTGCAAGAGAGGGTAGGGAGGGAGGGAGAGTAAAAGAGAGGAGAGGTGAGAGATACACTGACCGCTCGGCAGTAGCTGCTGTCCCGAGTCCTCCAACCAACGGGAACGAAAGCAAAGCAAAGCGGACCGACATCACGATGTCTGAAGAAACAGAAAGCTATTGAGAAACAAAACCACTTTCATTTCCAACCACCCACTCTCTCCCTCGTCCCTCTTGTTCTCTATGAGTGTAGAGGGCATTGTGTCCATGAGAAGTCGTAGATTGGCGAGTCGAGTGGACAGTGGCGGAGGCTCGCGAACCACACGCATCTCTCACATGGTATTGGTATATCAACATCACACATACACTCATACACACATCTTCAGATATTACAAGCGCTCATGCTACGCATCAATCCACACCAAATATATGAACCAAAACTCCAACTTTATTTTACAGTAAATCAACTCAAACTTCAAATCTTCTCATGAAACAAACGAGAACAATCAAAAGTCGAAACAACACAAACGACAACAATCAAACATCAAAACAATCCTCATGACAACAACGAAAGCATAACAAATGAATAATGCAGCCGTCGACTGTCGCTGCGTCAGTTGGAGTGTGTGTTGGCGGTGGCGCGGCTCTGTTCCAGCTCCATCTCCGCCAGTCCGGCCACCCGCATCCCTCCATCCCACAACACACGCTCCATCCCCACCTGCAACCGCCTCCATCACTCAGCCACTCCCATCCTTCTCACCCTGTCATTGAGCATCCCCTCCATCTCTTCCGCACTCCGCACTCCCACTACATTCATCTCCACGAGACGCTGCGTCAGACACACAAACGGACAGCTGCAATGGATCACACTAGAAATATACTTATAGTGGCATGGTGGCTCTGGCAGGACTCATGTGCCTATAACACGTGCCAGTGTCAATAAATCAAAATCCACTCACAATGGCGGCTGGACGACAGCTCCCAGTCTTCCCAGGGATACGGAACGGAACCACGCAAAACGCGAACCGTCTAAACGTTAGAATACAATATAAATAGAGGGTAATGTGAGTGACCGATGGCGTGTCCGATGAGGAGTCGGGTGGCGGCGCGAGAGGCCATCTGACAGAGCAGCCAGCGGGCGAGGCGAGAGTGGAAACTGCGGGGGAGGAGGGATCAATGACACCCCATCCCTCTCACCTCGCGTCGTCTTCTCCCCACTGTCTCCCCGTCAGATCCCCCTCGTCCACCAATCCGACACGCACGCACACAGGCATCTGCCAGAAGTGCTGCGACACACACGCCACCTCCCCGAGTACGTCTCCCACGGCTGCAAGGACACCCTTGCCTCCTCCTCCTTCCTCCTCCCCCTCACTCACGCTTCTTCTCATTCTCCACAATGTCTCTCAGCACAAACAACAGACAGTGCAGCATACTCGCCTCCGGAGTAGACCGGTTCACGATCTGAAATCAATCAATAATCGATAACCAATCTCACCTCACCCACCTTTCCGTGCAACGGACCGGGTACAATGTGCAGACTGCGCAGACGAGTCATCAGGTTCTCGTATCTGAAAAAACACAATATTAACCAAGCACTAGTATATTGTTTCTAATCACCACATCCCATGTTGAAAGAACTGTATGACCTTGTCCCCCCACTAACATGCCCTGCTGTCCATTCCTCCGTCCATGGACGATCCTCGTCGCCAGTCCAGAGAAGCACACCACGTCGCGACACTGCGAAAGGGGGCTTGGGCGCATCTGCAATCAATCAATCAATCAATCGGCTCTCCTCCCATTCACCCACCTCCAGTCGCCATCCCATCACAGCGCACAGCGAGTCAGCACATTCGCGGAAGGTAGCTGCAGCCACGAGTAGTCATACACCCTCTCCCCCTCCCTTGCTCACCCTCCCTCTCTCCGCACGGTTCGTCGGGCAGGCTGGGCTCGTGTATGAGTGCGTCCATCATCACTCTGCGCAACCTGTGTTCGATCAGTGCGGGATGCGGGGCGGGCAGCGACAGAGAGAGCAGCGGCTGTGGCTGGGGCATCTGCAAGACAGTACATGCCTTCCCCACCCTCCCCACTCCACTCACCATCTGAATGCCCTGTATCGTGTTCATCAACTGCTGCGCGCTCATCGCAGAGTTCTCCCGCACAGAAGCAACCGAGGCTGATCTGAATATTCATTTGAATATACAAATCAGCGTCATTTCCCTAATCCATTACGACTACTGAGATCAGTCTGCATGGCGAGATAATTTCTATGCTGATCGCAACTGGTTAATTTGCATGTCTGGAGGGGCGAATAAAAGGCGGGCGCGGCGGGCTGCCGGCATCCATTCGCTATGGCTCAGTCCGTTCCTCCCGGAGATATCAACACCCAGCCGGGTACCAAAATTGTCTTCAACGCCCCCTATGATGACAAGCACACCTACCACATCAAGGTACGCTACTGTCGATATCGACTGATATCGATTGATTCTCACTGTGTCCCGTTCAGATCACCAACGCCGGAGGTCGCCGCATCGGATGGGCCATCAAGACCACCAACATGAAGCGCCTCGGCGTCGACCCGCCGTGCGGAGTGCTCGACCCCAAGGAGGCCGTGCTGATGGCCGTCTCCTGCGACGCGTTCCAGTACGGTCAGGAGGACACCAACAACGACCGCATCACCATCGAGTGGACCAACACCCCCGACGGCGCCGCCAAGACCTTCCGCCGCGAGTGGTTCCAGGGCGACGGAATGGTCCGCCGCAAGAACCTCCCCATCGAGTACAACCCTTAACAACCCAAGCGTGCTAACGTAACGTCAATAAATTGACTTTCCAAGTGTGTGTTTTGTGGTCTGACCTTTGATTGTTCTCTTCCAACATGCGCATCATCTCCTGTGCCCTCCACTCGTCTTCTCCAGAAGGGCCATCCCCCGCACATCTGCCACTCCCACCTCCCACTCCGTTGTACTGCTCCAACCGCGCACTGCTGGCCAGCGACGGCTCATTGACCTGAATCAACATGTACAGAAAGAAAAAGAGAATGTCTACCTGATTGTGCGGTCTCGACGATTCGTCAATGATAGGGAGAGTGGGAGACGAAATTAGGCGCAAATCTTCGTCGACGCTGAATTAGCGAATGAGTTATATAAATACGGAAAAAAATAGCGAACGCGACAGCGACTCACCAATTGAGCATCCCCGTCATATCCGCTTCAGTCACGTTCACAGCCTGCACTTGCTCCTCCGACATCTTCTGCGTCTCCACCCTCTCCTGACTTTCCATATCCTCATCCTCTTCTTCATCCTCATCGTCGTCCTCCGAATCTTCTGAATCCTCATCCACACAGGGAGCATCCGCGGGCCACACCACCTTGCCACTCGCATCCTTCACTCTTACGGAGAGACGGAACTGCAAACGTGAGACAAATAATCGTCGATAAAAAGTCGACATCCAGCATCTACCAACCTGACTGGTTGTTCCTCGGGGTACTTTGAGAGTGACCGTGGACCAGAGTGCAGCGAGGTACACACGCAGACGCTCTCTCTGAGCCGCCACCGCCACAGGCTCGTCCCAGTGAGACAGAAACGACGACGACTCTCAAATACCATCACGTATACACTATGTTATGCACAATGCAGAACCAAAGAAAAATACAATAAACAAAAAATATACACCGGACCTTTCGTGAGATAGTCAGCACGGAGGCGGCGGATGATTACAGAATGGAATGCATGAACGAGAGAAGCTTGCCAGCCCTGAACAGTGAATGAGAAGAGTTAGCACGACAATCCCCACCTGACACATGATGTAGACGACTTCCCGCCAGGGAGGCAACACACCAACAGCACATAGAGAACGGACGAAAGTGGAGAAGACCATACTGAAATAGAAGGAATGAGGCCGAAGAGAATGATACAAATCAATATGGGATAGCGGAGCACTCACCCACTGTCTGCGAACTCGGTGTCCCCGAAAAGTTGGATGGGGAAGGAGAGGAAGTGAATTCGAGCACCACCCGAGTTGTCGCCTACAAATAATATCTCGCGTCGCGTCTGTAATCATCTCACCCTCACCTCTATCTTCCTTGACCACCGGTAGAACAGCCTTCCTGGATATTTCCGAGAGCAGATGTTGGCATGCTGTCTCGATCGGATCGGCGTCACTCTTGCGCACCTGAAACATACAAATAACAGGAGCCCTACAAGTACAGACTTGACCGTGAAGTCGACAGGTGTGAGCTTCGCGGGACTCTTCCAAAACCTCGAGTTGATATCGTGGATCTCCTTTCTCACCCACTCGCAACTGCTCTTACACCCTAAAAGTGAACGTATTGATAGATGGTGTGGGATGATCGACATACCATCCCCGAATCGCAGGACGAGCGGCTCGAGCACCTTCCACAGACACGACATGTAGTCTGCGTAGTCGTAGTGCTCCTACATCCATCCGCGTGAGCATCAATCACATACACACATCATCAACCCACCGATTCATCCATGATCGGCACCAGCTTCCACTCTTCCAGCTGCTGAAGCACGAATACGTGAGGGTATCTGAAATGGACTGCGTGGGCACAACACACAAACACGCCTACCCGTCACTCTGACGCGCACCGAGGAACGCCGTGTCGATGCCGGCGAATCGGACCCAGTCGTCCTCTGATCCACCCAACCAATCAATCGATACGCAGCCACTCACCGTATACGAGTCGAGTGTGGAAGAGGGCGGCGGCGCGGTGTAGTGCGAGTCGCATCATCTCCGTCTCCTCAGGCCACCCCTCTCTCTCGTCCGCGTCACTCGATCCCTCGCCGCCATCCTCTACCGCCACTGGCTCTGCCCTGCCTGCTCCCGCAGTCTCACTCACACTGCATCTATCGCCCTAAAACGACAACATACAATATAATAATACAATATGGAGTATTCTAGCGCACCTTATCCACGATGACAACGTCGTCGTCGTCGTCGTCGTCGTTGTTGTTGTTGTTGTTGTTGTTGTTGTTGTTGTTGTTGTTCGATTCGCAGATGGAAGCGGGCGGCGGCGACAGCACAATCACCTCAACAAGAATGTATAAAAAATTTCTTATCTCCATGTACCTCCTCGACAAGAATGTCCTCTTTCATGTGCTCCGGCAGCTGGATCTCTTTCAGTCGCTTCTCCCAGTACCCGCCCATCACTCTGTTCATCTCCCGATTGAGCAGCTCTCGCTCGGTCGGGAACAGGCTCGCATCCCATGCCCTCGATATACGCACCTTCGCCGGGACTGCAATTCCCCATATTGACGTTGGTGGGAAATGGAAACATACTTTTCTTGCTCTCGAGAGTGAACTCGCTGAGTCGGTTGTAGAGAATAACGATATCGTCCGCGAAAATACCGATCGCCTCCTGAACACTTGTACTTGTATACACAAATAACAATAATATCTCACCTCTCCGTGCTTGTCGATGAGTCGTATGATGTGTGTGTTGAGTACTCCGAGTTGACAAAGTCGGGTGGCGAGCGATCGGTAGGCGGCAGCTCGCGCCCTGTGAGAAAGGTCAACGCATCAGGTCACACAGCAACAACAACACTCACTCCTCCTTCGTTCGTCCTTCCCCGCGACCACCAATCAGTGCATAAGCCAACAAAGAGAAGCGAAGGAAAACGATCACGCCTAGAATACGATAGGTTGCTTGACTCAATTTGTAATGTAAACACTAACAATCAGCAGATGACTCATCGACGTTCTCCAAAACGGCATTTGGCAAGCGGGAGACAAGTTTTTCAATGTTACAGGTCTTTGCAAAACCAGAAGAAGGAGCCATCTGAATAGTTCAAATTACATAAATATAAAACCCAAACAAACGACAAGAAAATAAAGAAACAACAAACAATTCAACAAAAGAGGGCGGAGTCAATAGCCGCAAATGGTGCACAACCGTTGGTGATTAAGCTCCGCCCACTCCAGATATCCTTGTTATTTTAATTATTGATTCATTTGTTCGAATTGTTCAACCTATCACGACTATTGACAACAAAATGTATGTATGATGGCAAGCGCTTTTTACTTATGGAGACGGATGGTGCGCGAGAGACAGTGCGTGTCAGAAATACAGACGCACGCCTTCGCCTTTAGAGGTGAGGTGGTTGCAAAGAAGATTGTGCGAGAGTAAAAATAAACCCTTTTATGATTATATCACATTAAAATACAAAAGGGAAGAAAATAAGCGGCCTGTGTAAGAAGAACGAGTATAGAAACTGAAGGAGGGGCACTGTCACAGAACTTGAGGGAAGGGTGTAAAGAAGAGAACCGAGACTACGAATATGATATGAAAGATGAATGTTAGTGTAAGTGGGAAACTAGAGAGGGATTACTGATAGATGGGCTCATAGATGGGAGTCTGGATAGAGTCAATGTAGTCCTTCCGGAGATACGCGAGATTTTCCTCGTCCTTATCACTCATCATCGCTTCCTGAAATGGAAACAACTCTTTCTCTCCCCCTCTCTCTCCTCTCTCTCCTCTCTCACTCTCTCTCTCTCTCTCCTCTTCTACCTGCTTCATCAGCTCCAGAACCACCAGAATCATGAACGAGAATCCGAACATGTAGTCGAGGGCGCAGTGACGTTGCTGGCGGATCTCCTACAATGACGTCATCGGATAGGGGAGATGTGATAGGAGACGCGCACCCTCTGCACGTCGTCGAAGTTGATGTCGGGCGTCTGTTTCATCTGGAGTATGATGTACTTTGCTCCGACGAGGGTCATGGTCCGTCCAGTGCCCGTCGAACAGTGAACCAAATCACGCTTGCCCGCCTGGTTGTACAACAGGTACTTGAGCAGCTCTGCAACAGAGAGATGTACGCACATACCCCTTGGCTCCCTCCCTCACTTGCAAACTGGGTGGGATCCTCGGGAGTGGTCTTCTCGCGCCAGCCAGTGAACCAGATGTGATCCTGATCAGTCTCGATAGACTTGCCTTGGTGGCTGGAAAGGGAGAGATGAGAGGGTGGGAGGGGAGGAATGCCTCACTTCTCAATGTGCAGCACTCCGTGCTCTGTGAATGGTCCATTCATTGCAATCGTCTTCATAGTGACCTGAACAAGTGGTCAGAAAGGGACGAATCGAGGCCGGGCTCACTCGAAAGTGCTCTGTGTTGTTGTTCAGATTGATGATCTTCATGGTTTCGCCCTCGTTCAGGGGAAAGTACTGGAAGCACATCTCCTTCTCATACTCCTGCCATGGGGGAGGGTCCGTCAGGTTCGGGCGGACCACTGAAAGAGGGAGGTTTAGAGGGAGGGGGGGGAGACGGACCTTCAGTCATCTTGCACAGCATAGTAATGACTTCGATCTTCTCTTGGAACACCATATACCAGAAATCGAACACCGAATCTCTCTCTTCATCCCGAACAGGCGGTTGAGTGCAGATGCTGAAAACATAAAGGATACTGTATTCTACCGTATGCCTCCTTTCTACCGTATCCCTTCGACTCACGTGCTGCTTCCGTCAGCGAAGGTGACATAGTTGGCATGGATATAGTCCTCATAGGCTGGACGGTTCTCCAGTTTCACTCGCGTCTGGTCCACACACTTGAGCGTAGCGAACCTGCAACCCAAATCTCTTCTCCTCCCTTCCTCTCTCTCTCTGTCTCTCTCTCTCTGTCTCTCTCTCTGTCTCTCTCTCTGTCTCTCTCTCTCTCTCTCTCTCTCTCTTTTCCCACCTATTCTTCTTGGCGCCACTCTTTCTGAATTGCTCGTGCTGCCATGCATTGAATGTGGATCCATCTCGAATGAATTCATCCAAATAGGCAGGAGTGAGCTTGCGATACAAACCATGCACTGTCGAGATACCCTGAGGCAACAGAGGGTGAGGGCAGAGAGAGCGATAGAGAAAGAGAGAGAGGAGGGGAGGGAGAGAGGGGGGAGGGAGAGAGGGGGGGAGAGGGGGCTCACAATTCCATAAACTGGCGCCGAGCATTTAGGCCTCATCTGTTTGAGGAATTCACGAACATTCTCTTGATCAAAGATCTGAAAGCAGATCGATAAGTATCATTTGGAATCATCCATTGATTACTTCGATCGTTTCGATAGCGGATTAAGGAGAAGGAGAAGGAGAAGGAGAAATGGAAGGAGAAGGAGAAGGAGAAGGAGAAGGAGAAGGAGAAGGAGATGGAGAAGGAGAAGGAGAAGGAGTGAGATATGAGACAGCTCACTTGTCCTTCTGTCGCTTCTCTCTTGTGAGCACCGTTCTGTGTAGCAAACAGAGGGTACCGATCAAGATGAAACAAGTGATGAACACGACTGAAATGGATCTCTGTCATATCTCCCACCCTTCTCCCTCCTTTCTCTCTATGCTTACAGTGTAGTCTGTTGATGACTTGTACTGGAGCTGTGAATGGATCGCAGATTGCATGTATCATTTGTCGATAGAATGTCACCGCTCGACACTTATCCGCAAACATT
The DNA here is from genome assembly GCA_963966185.1 of Rhabditoides inermis. Taxonomy (NCBI): domain Eukaryota; kingdom Metazoa; phylum Nematoda; class Chromadorea; order Rhabditida; family Rhabditidae; genus Rhabditoides; species Rhabditoides inermis. The sequence continues at coordinate 667,175 of CAWZYM010000308.1, forward strand.
TCCCCTAGTTTCTTCTGAACACATATCATTAGTTCATTAGTACTTTCATTGATTCAATAATCTACCTCCAATTTATCTTCCGTAGCGTCGATTTGTTTCTTGAACGAATCTATGTGGTCATTGTTGACGAATTCGATTTGCTTCACTGCTTTCAGATTAGCAATCATCTTTTTCACAGGATTGCCGCGGAACATTTTCATCTCAACTTGCACATGTAGAGATTCGAGTTTACATACCATTAATGTGAAGTAATGTCTTATGTTGTTACCAGCATTAAAAGTGGGCGGGGCATTCCTGATGAGGTCATTTGCATAGCCGAGTTGGAAAAAGAAAACGTGTACTAGAGTTCACGTACTGTACCGTATGTAGTAGACCATTCAGGTACGGGAGGTTGTGTCCGTTGTATAGAGTGAGATGGGAGCTCCCGAACGAGGTCCCACACCATACACCCATCACTTACAAATAGCTATTCGCATTAGTTCGGACAAAACAACGTTTATTGTTTCAACTCAAACATCAAACAACAGCCATCAGAAAGCAAATGTGAAAGAAGAGTGTTTCACTGGCATCCTTCACAATCACAGCCAATGTTAGCTTCTTTTTGCATAGAACAAGGGAAAGAACAGTTCGAGAAGTGTTCAGCAGTCGGTATGAGGATAAGAGAGCGGATATATGTGATTTCACTCCTGTACGCGTCCGGACGGAACGTCACCTGAAAAGTGCTCCATCATATTCATATAGACATAAGGTGTCTACTCTACTGTACATACCACCAAATCCATCCCGTCCACTCTATTCACTCCACACAAACGGATGTTAGTACATTTACAATCAACTCCTCCACACGACGCTATTTCTTCATATGGCGGCCAGTCCGAATTGTCCTGAAATGAAGTTTTTTTTGGAATAGTATAAACAATCATTCAATATATTCACTTTAATATTCAGCAGTGTATCGTGGTCATTGAAACGACTCCTCGAAAAGTGTATGTTGTACAAATCACAACGGTTCCAGAACCAGTCCTGAAACAGTTTATAATTGTTTTGTTTAATATGTGGAGAAAAGTTTTGTATGCATTTTATTTCTAAACTCACTTGCAAATGTTCTATTAAGCTATTCGAAAAAAAACCCTCGCCACGTGAATACACTGAAAAAAATACATATTTCATTAAGATACAAAAAACATGTTCTCATCACCTGAAAACTTCTTTGTTGAGGCTCGCGAGGAGGTAGTTCTTTGAAAACACTGCCATTACTTGCGAGACAGCGAATCGAATCAGAATATGTCTGCAAGTATGTGATATAATCATGATTGTTCACTTTGATGTTTCACCACATGAAATGAGTGAATACACCCATAGGGTGCCTTGTGTCCATCCACCCACACTCCCATGGGACAAATGCGATTGATGATACCCCAAAGGGAGACCATCTAAACATATATAACTGACGGAATCAGAAAACCTTCAAAGAATTCCTTTCACCTCATTTTCAGTTGGCATATTATTTCGTCTCATACCCGCTGTCCAATTCTTCACAACGAACTCTCGAGTCGAAATGTTGTAATCAATGTCTTTCATAAATGTTTGAATAATGTAATTAATAGTGAATGCTTTGAAATTCTAAAATGTAGAACAATGCATTATATTTTTCCAAAAATTCACCACTTTACCATATTTACATGTACTGTTTCAGGACGCCGACAGTGAAGAAAGAGTAGAAAATGGCGTACAGCCAAAACAAGAGTGGGAGAAAGTTTGCTTCCATCGGAACCAAAGCATCCACTTAATCAAATAACGTTTAGGTAATTCAAATAGGAACAACAAACTTACCAAGATTCTTTACACCAACTCTTGCATTCAAACATTTGCTGCAAGTTTCCTCAGGAATATAGTACCTAAAAACACAAAAAACACATAAAAAAGGTAAAGGTGAAGGTATCCCCCGATTCAAGAGATTCACTCTGCGGAGAGGGTCGAAGGAGGACCATGGCACTACACCATACCCCAACGATTTTCCAACGAAGGTGTCTGGCCTATTTTCGGAATAATGCGCCCGTGGGTGGCCTACAATGCGGGTTACCTTCGCAGCAGACTGCTACCAATTTATCACCTTGGTACGGTCAAGCGCCCGGGAGGGGGATCGAACCCCCGACCCACCGAGTATAGCGGACATCGCTAACCACTACACTACTAAAAACACATACAACTATATTTTTAAAATAGAAATTTAACTCACTAGACTAAAGTTGTGCCCTCCTTTCGCAGTAACGTTCCAAGTAAGAGTTTTCTAAAACATTACATTTCAAACTTTTTTTCAATGATTCCATCTGGTTCGATTTCGCAAATATTCGTCCCTAAATAAACATCAATTTATTTCAATAAACTTAAACATACTTACCTTGCGCTTTTGTTGGCCATTGAATAATTGAATAGATCGATTCCAGAAACATATTTGAAAACATGCAGTCGCATCTCCCACGGGAGATCACTCCACTGAATATTAAAATGTACACAATCCAGTCAGGTGACAGCAGCCGAAAAGGATTTGTTTACCATCACTCTCTTATCACACTTTCAATTATCTATGTAAATAATTATACATCAATAATAACAAAAAGTAGCATACCTCTGCCATATGGTGATTGGAGTGAGTGAGATGAATGAGTGCGAGTGGGTGGAGTGAGTGGCAGTAAGTAGGACGTCTGCCTAGGGCACGCCTTCTCCTCACAACTCTCTCACTGCGAGGTCACCTCACGTACCTCGGTTGAGCACGCCATTACATAATCAATCGATTATATACGTGTAGTTGACTGTACGGAGATAGGGATTTTTCAGGTTACATCCGTGCAGTAATGGGATCTCATATATCCGCCTTTTAATCAAGATCCCTCCAGTTGCTTTCATCATCTCGCATGAGGGATATGACCGAATCGGCATCAGCTAAGAAAGTGGACCGTCTCCAACTTGCGGGTATGCGATAGTTTGTAGTAAGGGTAGTGCTGGTTTGAAATGTCTTGTTCGTTCCGCCAACATTCACCGTCTTTTCTCTGTCCCTGTCCTCCGATCGGTGAAGACTATTCATCTTCGAGCGGTATTTCACGTTCAATCACAATATTTCGTTCCCAGACGATTGTCTATCTCTCAGTAATTTTGGATGCAATCAATCGCATTCTAGATTAAAATATACAAGGAGGTCTAACGAATCAAGATCAATTTGATTCCAATAAAATTTTATTAAGTCCTCTCAAACATCAGACAACAAACATAAAACATCTATACAACAAAACCACGACAAAGATGCAGCGAACAATCTTTACATGCACCAGACTCGGTCAGTTATTACTATACTACACAGTGGACTGCACACACAAACACAGAAGTACAGTCTGTCTCTTGTGCAACTGGCGGAGGAAGTGGGGGAGGAGAGGGGCTGACTGGGCTACTGTCGCGCGGCCCTCTCTGCCGCCCGCTTGGCCAGCTGGTGCCTGTCCCAGTACTCCTTGTTCCTCTCCTCCTCCCTCATCGACAACACATGGCGAGACGCCGACGCAGCCATGCAGTCAAGGCCACTCTCAAATACACATGCTGAACAATCACAACGGACACAACAACTAGTGATAGAGTTATTGATTGATTATTGATCGATTTTGAGAAGCACAATCTCACCGGCTGCAGCGTCTCGTTCTCGATGTCTCCTATGGAGGGCAGCCAGCCGTTGACAGACAGGTGCGCGACCAGACTGCGGAACGGACACCTAATCAATAAATCGATCAATACATCAGACATCAATCGATAAGTCAATCTAATCAATCGATACCCACTCACAGGTCGGGGTGTGGGTTGACGCCGAGTCGCTGGATGGCCACACAGCTGAACCACACAATCGGATGCCCGACTGAAACAAAAACAGGTGTAAACAACACAACACACGTTCTCAATAATATTCTACAAGCGTCTACTTGTAAGCTTCTGTATCAAAAGTGAAGAGATAATATTAATAATAATAATGATAATAATAATAATAATAGTTTATCATCCATATTGTATCAATCATCCCACAACACAAACATCCTAGTACCGGTTAAGAACAAAGGGTAGTTTGGCAGAGTGATGACTGCGACAGAACCCTTTTGACACCCAAACGTGTATAGAAAAGGTCTGTCAATCTTAGAAACAGATACAAGAACTTCTGAAGTTAGTAGAGAAAAAAAGCCAACTACGTCAGGACACTTCGTCGCCAGAGAGCAATAGAATTACATACGAGTGGGGTCATCTACAGTGAAACGTGAGCGGTTGTGTGTGAAAAATGACATAAGTTTGTTTCTGAAGTCAATCTTTTTGAATTGGCATACTGTGGAAGCATCGAGGATGTTCCAGTATTTTGTAACTCGATATGTAATAAAACTCTGACCAAGGGTGGTTCGCGACGCACATGTGATTTTTAAACCATTTGAACGCAGCGAAGCAGATCTAGCATTCGGCAAAACAAGAAGAAATGGATTTTCTGCTTTTATATGACCATAAATAAATCTATGGACGATTCTCAAGTCTGACAACACTCTACGAGTCCACAGTGTCTCAAGGGATAACTTTTGTAGTCCGCATATGATAGTTTAGGAGCAAGTAGTTTCGTGAACGATCTTTGCACAGCTTCAAGTTTATTACTCTGGGTAACATTGAGGGCTAAGAGAACCTCACTACCGTATTCGAGAACAGAACGAACCTTATACTTGTAAAAAATTCATAAACAGAGACTCGTTGTGGTGGAAAGCCATTCGTAAAACACAATTCTAGACGATGATTTTTGTAGTGTTCGTTTTATATGCTCGCCAGGATTGAGGTCTTGTGTGAGTTGTATTGTGAACGAATTGTATTGTGAATTTCAAAAAAAGAAAAGAAAAGAAAAGAAGAAACATCGTTGAATACTTTCTTCACATTTGACTCATTTGACAGTGACATGATGTGGTTGTTATCATATAATCACATCAGCCATCTCTCACATTGGTTGTAGGCCAGGACGAGGTGAGTGCGGGCGTGCGTGGCGATCCGAATGAGAAGCCACTTGTCTACACGGGAGAAGAAGCTGCAAGAACATCTCTCTCTCTCTCTCTCTCTCTCTCTCTCTCTCTCCCTTCTCTATTCCCTCCCTTTCTTTCTCTCTCTCCCCACCTAACTGCCGTCTCCCCCTCCCTCCTCCCTGTCCACTGCTTCTCCTCGAATATGTGGATGGAGACGGGCGGATGGGCGATGCACCAGAACGCGTTCGCTACTCGAGGAACACACACTGGCGCCGCTGTGACACACATACAACATGTAACTACCGTAACCCGTCACACCCACAACGAGCATCGAAATGTATGACACGTACATGTTTGATTGACTTTGAAAGTGTAATGGAGGAGTTTCAGCAAACACTGCAAGTTCTGCCCCTCCACAGTCGACGAAGACATGACCTGCGGAAGGAGATTAGCAATCAGAGAAATACATATGATGAACCTTTGTCCCAAGAAAAGATCAATAAATTGCTGTCACCTTTCCACGCAGCCACGGCGGAGTCACACCGAGAGTGTTGAGACGATACATCAAGTTGTGATACCTAGAATAGAGAGCGAGTCTCTCTCTCTCTCTCTCTTCTCTCGCCCACCTATTTCCATAGTTGTTGTCGGTTCCGTGCACAACTACATAAGGAATACCCGAAAAGTACACCATCTCACCGCGGTTGTGATCCTGTCGAGTCTGGAACAAGTAGATTGGAGAAGGAGAAGGAGAAGGAGAAGGAGAAGGAGAAGGAGAAGGAGAAGGAGAAGGAGAAGGAGAAGGAGAAGGAGAAGGAGAAGGAGAAGGAGAAGGAGAAGGAGAAGGAGAAGGAGAAGGAGAAGGAGAAGGAGAAGGAGAAGGAGAAGGAGAAGGAGAAGGAGAAGGAGAAGGAGAAGGAGAAGGAGAAGGAGAAGGAGAAGGAGAAGGAGAAGGAGAAGGAGAAGGAGAAGGAGAAGGAGAAGGAGAAGGAGAAGGAGAAGGAGAAGGAGAAGGAGAAGGAGAAGGAGAAGGAGAAGGAGAAGGAGAAGGAGAAGGAGAAGGAGAAGGAGAAGGAGAAGGAGAAGGAGAAGGAGAAGGAGAAGGAGAAGGAGAAGGAGAAGGAGAAGGAGAAGGAGAAGGAGAAGGAGAAGGAGAAGGAGAAGGAGAAGGAGAAGGAGAAGGAGAAGGAGAAGGAGAAGGAGAAGGAGAAGGAGAAGGAGAAGGAGAAGGAGAAGGAGAAGGAGAAGGAGAAGGAGAAGGAGAAGGAGAAGGAGAAGGAGAAGGAGAAGGAGAAGGAGAAGGAGAAGGAGAAGGAGAAGGAGAAGGAGAAGGAGAAGGAGAAGGAGAAGGAGAAGGAGAAGGAGAAGGAGAAGGAGAAGGAGAAGGAGAAGGAGAAGGAGAAGGAGAAGGAGAAGGAGAAGGGCTATTCGAAAAAAAAAAACCTCGCCACGTGAATACACTGAAAAAAATACATATTTCATTAAGATACAAAAAACATGTTCTCATCACCTGAAAACTTCTTTGTTGAGGCTCGCGAGGTCACGGTCCGGATAGTTGCACAGTCGAGAGCGGTAAGGCCCACGACCGCGCCGCATACACGCGACGCTATGCTCTTTTGCGAATTTGCCAGCAAGCGGTTGAGCGCGATAGTTTCTCGCTTGAAATCGCTACGCGCTCATTCACTCGCGGGGCAGCCTGCGCGCCAGCCGCTCTCTCTGTGAGGCGCGCTGTGCAACTATCCGGGCCGTGGAGGTAGTTCTTTGAAAACACTGCCATTACTTGCGAGACAGCGAATCGAATCAGAATATGTCTGCAAGTATGTGATATAATCATGATTGTTCACTTTGATGTTTCACCACATGAAATGAGTGAATACACCCATAGGGTGCCTTGTGTCCATCCACCCACACTCCCATGGGACAAATGCGATTGATGATACCCCAAAGGGAGACCATCTAAACATATATAACTGACGGAATCAGAAAACCTTCAAAGAATTCCTTTCACCTCATTTTCAGTTGGCATATTATTTCGTCTCATACCCGCTGTCCAATTCTTCACAACGAACTCTCGAGTCGAAATGTTGTAATCAATGTCTTTCATAAATGTTTGAATAATGTAATTAATAGTGAATGCTTTGAAATTCTAAAATGTAGAACAATGCATTATATTTTTCCAAAAATTCACCACTTTACCATATTTGCATGTACTGTTTCAGGACGCCGATAGTGAAGAAAGAGTAGAAAATGGCGTACAGCCAAAACAAGAGGGGGAGAAAGTTTGCTTCCATCGGAACCAAAGCATCCACTTAATCAAATTGCAAGTTTCCCCAGGAATATAGTACCTGAAACCCCATACAGAAATTTAACTCACTAGACTAAAGTTGTGCTTTCCTTTCGCAGTAACGTTCCAAGTAAGAATTTTCCAACACATTACATTACAAACATTTTTTTCAATGATTCCAATCAAGATCAATTTGACTCAAATAAAATTTTATTAAGTCCTCTCAAACATCAGACAACAAACATAAAACATCTATACAACAAAAACCACGACAAAGATGCAGCGAACAATCTTTACATGCACCAGACTCGGTCAGTTATTACTATACTACACAGTGGACTGCACACACAAACACAGAAGCACAGTCTGTCTCTTGTGCAACTGGCGGAGGAAGTGAGGGAGGAGAGGGGCTGACTGGGCTACTGTCGCGCGGCCCTCTCTGCCGCCCGCTTGGCCAGCTGGTGCCTGTCCCAGTACTCCTTGTTCCTCTCCTCTTCCCTCATCGACAACACATGGCGAGACGCCGACGCAGCCATGCAGTCAAGGCCACTCTCAAATACACATGCTGAACAATCACAACGGACACAACAACTAGTGATAGAGTTATTGATTGATTATTGATCGATTTTGAGAAGCACAATCTCACCGGCTGCAGCGTCTCGTTCTCGATGTCTCCTATGGAGGGCAGCCAGCCGTTGACAGACAGGTGCGCGACCAGACTGCGGAACGGACACCTAATCAATAAATCGATCAATACATCAGACATCAATCGATAAGTCAATCTAATCAATCGATACCCACTCACAGGTCGGGGTGTGGGTTGACGCCGAGTCGCTGGATGGCCACACAGCTGAACCACACCATCGGATGCCCGACTGAAACAAAAACAGGTGTAAACAACACAACACACGTTCTCAATAATATTCTACAAGCGTCTACTTGTAAGCTTCTGTATCAAAAGTGAAGAGATAATATTAATAATAATAATGATAATAATAATAATAATAGTTTATCATCCATATTGTATCAATCATCCCACAACACAAACATCCTAGTACCGGTTAAGAACAAAGGGTAGTTTGGCAGAGTGATGACTGCGACAGAACCCTTTTGACACCCAAACGTGTATAGAAAAGGTCTGTCAATCTTAGAAACAGATACAAGAACTTCTGAAGTTAGTAGAGAAAAAAAGCCAACTACGTCAGGACACTTCGTCGCCAGAGAGCAATAGAATTACATACGAGTGGGGTCATCTACAGTGAAACGTGAGCGGTTGTGTGTGAAAAATGACATAAGTTTGTTTCTGAAGTCAATCTTTTTGAATTGGCATACTGTGGAAGCATCGAGGATGTTCCAGTATTTTGTAACTCGATATGTAATAAAACTCTGACCAAGGGTGGTTCGCGACGCACATGTGATTTTTAAACCATTTGAACGCAGCGAAGCAGATCTAGCATTCGGCAAAACAAGAAGAAATGGATTTTCTGCTTTTATATGACCATAAATAAATCTATGGACGATTCTCAAGTCTGACAACACTCTACGAGTCCACAGTGTCTCAAGGGATAACTTTTGTAGTCCGCATATGATAGTTTAGGAGCAAGTAGTTTCGTGAACGATCTTTGCACAGCTTCAAGTTTATTACTCTGGGTAACATTGAGGGCTAAGAGAACCTCACTACCGTATTCGAGAACAGAACGAACCTTATACTTGTAAAAAATTCATAAACAGAGACTCGTTGTGGTGGAAAGCCATTCGTAAAACACAATTCTAGACGATGATTTTTGTAGTGTTCGTTTTATATGCTCGCCAGGATTGAGGTCTTGTGTGAGTTGTATTGTGAACGAATTGTATTGTGAATTTCAAAAAAAGAAAAGAAAAGAAAAGAAGAAACATCGTTGAATACTTTCTTCACATTTGACTCATTTGACAGTGACATGATGTGGTTGTTATCATATAATCACATCAGCCATCTCTCACATTGGTTGTAGGCCAGGACGAGGTGAGTGCGGGCGTGCGTGGCGATCCGAATGAGAAGCCACTTGTCTACACGGGAGAAGAAGCTGCAAGAACATCTCTCTCTCTCTCTCTCTCTCTCTCTCTCTCTCTCCCTTCTCTATTCCCTCCCTTTCTTTCTCTCTCTCCCCACCTAACTGCCGTCTCCCCCTCCCTCCTCCCTGTCCACTGCTTCTCCTCGAATATGTGGATGGAGACGGGCGGATGGGCGATGCACCAGAACGCGTTCGCTACTCGAGGAACACACACTGGCGCCGCTGTGACACACATACAACATGTAACTACCGTAACCCGTCACACCCACAACGAGCATCGAAATGTATGACACGTACATGTTTGATTGACTTTGAAAGTGTAATGGAGGAGTTTCAGCAAACACTGCAAGTTCTGCCCCTCCACAGTCGACGAAGACATGACCTGCGGAAGGAGATTAGCAATCAGAGAAATACATATGATGAACCTTTGTCCCAAGAAAAGATCAATAAATTGCTGTCACCTTTCCACGCAGCCACGGCGGAGTCACACCGAGAGTGTTGAGACGATACATCAAGTTGTGATACCTAGAATAGAGAGCGAGTCTCTCTCTCTCTCTCTCTTCTCTCGCCCACCTATTTCCATAGTTGTTGTCGGTTCCGTGCACAACTACATAAGGAATACCCGAAAAGTACACCATCTCACCGCGGTTGTGATCCTGTCGAGTCTGGAACAAGTAGATTGGAGAAGGAGAAGGAGAAGGAGAAGGAGAAGGAGAAGGAGAAGGAGAAGGAGAAGGAGAAGGAGAAGGAGAAGGAGAAGGAGAAGGAGAAGGAGAAGGAGAAGGAGAAGGAGAAGGAGAAGGAGAAGGAGAAGGAGAAGGAGAAGGAGAAGGAGAAGGAGAAGGAGAAGGAGAAGGAGAAGGAGAAGGAGAAGGAGAAGGAGAAGGAGAAGGAGAAGGAGAAGGAGAAGGAGAAGGAGAAGGAGAAGGAGAAGGAGAAGGAGAAGGAGAAGGAGAAGGAGAAGGAGAAGGAGAAGGAGAAGGAGAAGGAGAAGGAGAAGGAGAAGGAGAAGGAGAAGGAGAAGGAGAAGGAGAAGGAGAAGGAGAAGGAGAAGGAGAAGGAGAAGGAGAAGGAGAAGGAGAAGGAGAAGGAGAAGGAGAAGGAGAAGGAGAAGGAGAAGGAGAAGGAGAAGGAGAAGGAGAAGGGCTATTCGAAAAAAAAAACCTCGCCACGTGAATACACTGAAAAAAATACATATTTCATTAAGATACAAAAAACATGTTCTCATCACCTGAAAACTTCTTTGTTGAGGCTCGCGAGGTCACGGTCCGGATAGTTGCACAGTCGAGAGCGGTAAGGCCCACGACCGCGCCGCATACACGCGACGCTATGCTCTTTTGCGAATTTGCCAGCAAGCGGTTGAGCGCGATAGTTTCTCGCTTGAAATCGCTACGCGCTCATTCACTCGCGGGGCAGCCTGCGCGCCAGCCGCTCTCTCTGTGAGGCGCGCTGTGCAACTATCCGGGCCGTGGAGGTAGTTCTTTGAAAACACTGCCATTACTTGCGAGACAGCGAATCGAATCAGAATATGTCTGCAAGTATGTGATATAATCATGATTGTTCACTTTGATGTTTCACCACATGAAATGAGTGAATACACCCATAGGGTGCCTTGTGTCCATCCACCCACACTCCCATGGGACAAATGCGATTGATGATACCCCAAAGGGAGACCATCTAAACATATATAACTGACGGAATCAGAAAACCTTCAAAGAATTCCTTTCACCTCATTTTCAGTTGGCATATTATTTCGTCTCATACCCGCTGTCCAATTCTTCACAACGAACTCTCGAGTCGAAATGTTGTAATCAATGTCTTTCATAAATGTTTGAATAATGTAATTAATAGTGAATGCTTTGAAATTCTAAAATGTAGAACAATGCATTATATTTTTCCAAAAATTCACCACTTTACCATATTTGCATGTACTGTTTCAGGACGCCGATAGTGAAGAAAGAGTAGAAAATGGCGTACAGCCAAAACAAGAGGGGGAGAAAGTTTGCTTCCATCGGAACCAAAGCATCCACTTAATCAAATTGCAAGTTTCCCCAGGAATATAGTACCTGAAACCCCATACAGAAATTTAACTCACTAGACTAAAGTTGTGCTTTCCTTTCGCAGTAACGTTCCAAGTAAGAATTTTCCAACACATTACATTACAAACATTTTTTTCAATGATTCCAATCAAGATCAATTTGACTCAAATAAAATTTTATTAAGTCCTCTCAAACATCAGACAACAAACATAAAACATCTATACAACAAAAACCACGACAAAGATGCAGCGAACAATCTTTACATGCACCAGACTCGGTCAGTTATTACTATACTACACAGTGGACTGCACACACAAACACAGAAGCACAGTCTGTCTCTTGTGCAACTGGCGGAGGAAGTGAGGGAGGAGAGGGGCTGACTGGGCTACTGTCGCGCGGCCCTCTCTGCCGCCCGCTTGGCCAGCTGGTGCCTGTCCCAGTACTCCTTGTTCCTCTCCTCTTCCCTCATCGACAACACATGGCGAGACGCCGACGCAGCCATGCAGTCAAGGCCACTCTCAAATACACATGCTGAACAATCACAACGGACACAACAACTAGTGATAGAGTTATTGATTGATTATTGATCGATTTTGAGAAGCACAATCTCACCGGCTGCAGCGTCTCGTTCTCGATGTCTCCTATGGAGGGCAGCCAGCCGTTGACAGACAGGTGCGCGACCAGACTGCGGAACGGACACCTAATCAATAAATCGATCAATACATCAGACATCAATCGATAAGTCAATCTAATCAATCGATACCCACTCACAGGTCGGGGTGTGGGTTGACGCCGAGTCGCTGGATGGCCACACAGCTGAACCACACCATCGGATGCCCGACTGAAACAAAAACAGGTGTAAACAACACAACACACGTTCTCAATAATATTCTACAAGCGTCTACTTGTAAGCTTCTGTATCAAAAGTGAAGAGATAATATTAATAATAATAATGATAATAATAATAATAATAGTTTATTATCCATATTGTATCAATCATCCCACAACACAAACATCCTAGTACCGGTTAAGAACAAAGGGTAGTTTGGCAGAGTGATGACTGCGACAGAACCCTTTTGACACCCAAACGTGTATAGAAAAGGTCTGTCAATCTTAGAAACAGATACAAGAACTTCTGAAGTTAGTAGAGAAAAAAAGCCAACTACGTCAGGACACTTCGTCGCCAGAGAGCAATAGAATTACATACGAGTGGGGTCATCTACAGTGAAACGTGAGCGGTTGTGTGTGAAAAATGACATAAGTTTGTTTCTGAAGTCAATCTTTTTGAATTGGCATACTGTGGAAGCATCGAGGATGTTCCAGTATTTTGTAACTCGATATGTAATAAAACTCTGACCAAGGGTGGTTCGCGACGCACATGTGATTTTTAAACCATTTGAACGCAGCGAAGCAGATCTAGCATTCGGCAAAACAAGAAGAAATGGATTTTCTGCTTTTATATGACCATAAATAAATCTATGGACGATTCTCAAGTCTGACAACACTCTACGAGTCCACAGTGTCTCAAGGGGTAACTTTTGTAGTCCGCATATGATAGTTTAGGAGCAAGTAGTTTCGTGAACGATCTTTGCACAGCTTCAAGTTTATTACTCTGGGTAACATTGAGGGCTAAGAGAACCTCACTACCGTATTCGAGAACAGAACGAACCTTATACTTGTAAAAAATTCATAAACAGAGACTCGTTGTGGTGGAAAGCCATTCGTAAAACACAATTCTAGACGATGATTTTTGTAGTGTTCGTTTTATATGCTCGCCAGGATTGAGGTCTTGTGTGAGTTGTATTGTGAACGAATTGTATTGTGAATTTCAAAAAAAGAAAAGAAAAGAAAAGAAGAAACATCGTTGAATACTTTCTTCACATTTGACTCATTTGACAGTGACATGATGTGGTTGTTATCATATAATCACATCAGCCATCTCTCACATTGGTTGTAGGCCAGGACGAGGTGAGTGCGGGCGTGCGTGGCGATCCGAATGAGAAGCCACTTGTCTACACGGGAGAAGAAGCTGCAAGAACATCTCTCTCTCTCTCTCTCTCTCTCTCTCTCTCTCTCCCTTCTCTATTCCCTCCCTTTCTTTCTCTCTCTCCCCACCTAACTGCCGTCTCCCCCTCCCTCCTCCCTGTCCACTGCTTCTCCTCGAATATGTGGATGGAGACGGGCGGATGGGCGATGCACCAGAACGCGTTCGCTACTCGAGGAACACACACTGGCGCCGCTGTGACACACATACAACATGTAACTACCGTAACCCGTCACACCCACAACGAGCATCGAAATGTATGACACGTACATGTTTGATTGACTTTGAAAGTGTAATGGAGGAGTTTCAGCAAACACTGCAAGTTCTGCCCCTCCACAGTCGACGAAGACATGACCTGCGGAAGGAGATTAGCAATCAGAGAAATACATATGATGAACCTTTGTCCCAAGAAAAGATCAATAAATTGCTGTCACCTTTCCACGCAGCCACGGCGGAGTCACACCGAGAGTGTTGAGACGATACATCAAGTTGTGATACCTAGAATAGAGAGCGAGTCTCTCTCTCTCTCTCTCTTCTCTCGCCCACCTATTTCCATAGTTGTTGTCGGTTCCGTGCACAACTACATAAGGAATACCCGAAAAGTACACCATCTCACCGCGGTTGTGATCCTGTCGAGTCTGGAACAAGTAGATTGGAGAAGGAGAAGGAGAAGGAGAAGGAGAAGGAGAAGGAGAAGGAGAAGGAGAAGGAGAAGGAGAAGGAGAAGGAGAAGGAGAAGGAGAAGGAGAAGGAGAAGGAGAAGCTCACCAGGAGATTCCACTCCATGAGATCTGCAACAGCCTGTGCGCAGCTGTGGTGCAGTTCCTCCCCCTTCAGCTCACTGATTCGCAATGATACGACGGGGACGGGACGGGGCGGATCACTCTGTAGACGACATACCACTCCAACCCCATCCACTCGTGTCTCACCGGCTGCGTGACTTGGGCGTGTCTCAGATGACTCTCTTCCGGGGTCTGCTCCCCCTCCCTCTCTCCCTCCTCCTCTTCCACTGTCACCACCTGCACACTCTCCTTCACCGCCTGCTTGTTCACAGCAGTCTGTCCTTCACCGCTCGCCCTCCACTGTTCCTCAGCATTGCGCGCAATCGCCTCCAAAATCTCACACGACGCTCTGCAATTGGATTTATTCCTTCTCACCAGCCATGCTCACCTCTTCTTTTCTCGCATGATGGACACGGACTGTCGTGCCAGGACCTCCTTCTCGGTGGGGGCGGGGGCGTTCGATCGCCACACCCGACGCCCATACGAGTCACGCACACGGAAGGAGAGCGAGAACTGAACACGGCCATGGAAACATGCAAAAACAACCAATTCCAAACTTGTACTTGCCTCGCTATTGACCCCGCGTGGCACAGTGACTGTTGACGTGTTCCAGTGCTGGGAGAGGAAGGCGCGCACTCGCTCCCTCACACAATTTACGCCACCACACTTCATGCGACTGGCCACTGAACAAGAATAAAAAATAACATCAACAGTGTGATTGTGTGGTGGAAAAAAATAAACGTGACTCTCACTGTTCTCGAGATAATAGACAGTGAGCAGCGGGACGATTTTGTCGACAACTTCGACAATGGCGGCGCGCCATGCATGACCGTGCTGAAATGGCTATCTCTCTCTCTCTCTCTCTCTCTCTCTCTTTCTTTCTCTCTCCCCCCTCTCTCTCTCCACCCACCTCTCCCCTCAGCACATAGATCAGCTCCAGCCACGGTGGCAGCAGACCAGACGAGCACAGAAAACGGACAAAGGAGCAGAAGAGCGAACTGAATATGAGAAGAAATTGAATGCTACCCATCAACCACACACCTCTCATCGCAGAGAGGATTGTCTCCGAAGAGCTCCGACGGAAAGGACACAAAGTGGAGACGGTAGAGGTCGCCTGAAGGATCGGATGAGGGCCCATGCTTGAGTCGGACATACCCTGCGTCTCCCTGGCGACATGTAGGATGGCAGTGTTGGCGACGGCTTGGACGAGCAGCTGACACGCGCCCTCATCCGAGCGAGGATCCGGAGGGGAGGGCAGCTGCGACGGATTCACACCTATCAGAACACGCCACTCACGGGGAACTTGACGAGCTCCAGCTTGGTCGGCCTCCTCCAGAACCGCTCGCCGATGTCCCGCATCTCACGACGGCGCCAGTCCGAGTCAGGAGAGGTGCCTGCAACAACCGCTATCAGAAAGAGAATTGAGTGATATCGTAGAGATGAGAATATTCAACTGACCGTCTCCGTAGGCGGCAATGAGCGGAGCGAGGACTGCCCACAGAGACGGAGTGTACTCGGTCACCATCGAGGCACAATGAAATCGATCGATAACAGTCAGTCAACTAATCAATGAATCAATATAAGACCTACTTCAATCTCCGACGGCAGCAGTCTCCATTCCACCAGCTTTTGAACGAGGGTCGTGTACGGGTTACTGAAACAAAACTTTCCACTCCTCTTCTCTCTCTGAGAGAGAGAGAGAGAGAGAAAGTAAGTCAAACAAAAACCATACTACCTCAACATTTTGGAAGTACTGATGAACGAGGGATTGATGTCGGCGAGACGAACACTGTTGTCGTCTGAATGCAAACAAATCAATCAATAAAATACCATGCAGACTTACCCTCCTCGATAGTGGTGCCCAGCATAGTGGCAACCTCTTCGAGAGCAGTTCTTCCAAGACAGACAGCCTGCTCCTCCTCCTTCAGCTCCTGCTCCTCTTGCTCCCGCCTCCTCTCCTCCTCCTCCCTCTTCTTCTGCTCCTCGGTCACCATCCTCCATCGTTCCTCCTCTTCCATCGTGTGTTGCATCTGCACCTGCTCCCTCCACCTCTTTTCCTGTCGTATCTGTCCCCTCATTCGCTCCATCTCTCTCGCTCTCTTGGGGTCAGCAGGGAGTGTAACAGCCGAGAAAGAGTGCTGGGGATCGGGAGGCAGCACGACGACACTCTCCACCTCCTCCTCATCGTCGGAGGAGATGTCGATGACCGCAATCTCGGCGCCGTCTGCACCACTCGCACCCAGTCGCGCACGCTTCCCACCCACACCCTCATATGCCTACAAAACGATGTGGATGATACCATACAAGATGACCTTACCGTACAGCTTTCGGCAGACGGTGTCTCTGTGATGTGTGATGGGAGGCTCGTCTCCCGCCACAGCTCATCCCACACTTGCCCCAGTTGGGTAACCATGTAGTGAGTGAGCTGCTCCTTCTCACATCGCAACTGCGACGCGTCCCAACTCTGCACTATGGACTCCTTAGCAACTGAAAAGTTTCATATCGATCGATTTGTCTATCGATTGACGTACCGTTGACGCTCACATATTCGGTCATGTGCTGGAGAAGATCCCCGATATAGGGAAGGAAGAGAGCGATCGCTTCCTGAAACAAGACTATGTTGATGCTCTCTACACAGTGATGCTGTCTACAAACTCTCAAATCTCAATTATGAATTTCATGAAACACGTGCCCGTTTGTAACTATGTAGTTACAAAAATAAACGAAAAAAAACATGTCCGCCCACCCGTCTGTTACGAACATACTGACCTGTCCACGGCTCTCCACCAGTTGTAGGAATGGCTCGCAGAACACCCGCAGCTCACAGAGACGGGCAGAGAGGGAGCGAAGAGCAGACAACCGGGCACTGCAACCATCACACAGTCCAGCCTTTCTAGAAGACACCACTGGTCAGCACTCACCCTTTTTCGGTGACACCCCTTCCTCGCCCGCCCACAAGCGCGTACGCGACTTCAGCGAACCGAACCGACACCACCCACGCTGCAACACACTTACAATACGTTTATTCATATAATATAAATATACTATAATCAATAACATGGTTGTATCGGCATCTAAAAATAAACGACCAAGACTCACCCCGTGGCCCTTTCTGCTCCACATTCTCCTCCAAATGGAGGGGTAGTTGAGAGAATAGAGTGTGTATATTGATCCCGGCGCTGTCTGTCATCTGATCAATCAATCAATCGTTTATCCGGAATCGTTATATCTGAATATGACAACACAATCATAATGATATGAAGCATACAGTAGTGCCTAAGATGCTAGATACATAGGCTAACGCCGGGGAAAGACAGGTAGGCTGACGAGGTTAGTGGTGGGAAGGCGATACTTGATCGATAATCATTCCTGGACCATTAGAGTACCATTCTTGACGTGTAGCTCCGGGTTTTCCTTTGCTTCCATGCCAATTAGTATCTCCTCGCGCCAAAGCTGCTTCCACATGAGGGTACTTCCCGCCGCCTCACTGGTTACTCGGGAAGGATTCTTGTCGATGACCGAACATTCGGCGGCGGTGGGGCAAAATGAGGACCCGACCGCACGCCGCGGGGAAAAGAAGAAGAATAAGAATAAAACGTCATCTGATAGAAACATAAAATGAACAACACAACAAATAAAAAAAGAAAATATTGCAAAAACAGACAGCTGATGAGCGATGAAATGGGCGGAGCCTAGCTAGTCCAAGCTAGTGCACGTTTTCAACGCTCGAGCGATATTTGAGAATTTTTAGATTTTTTCAATTTACATTTTTCTGCTTATATATGTGTCGTCTAAAAATTGAATGATCAATTCAAATTCACGACCGTCATTTTCTCTAGTTCATTTGGCAGATTGGCGTCGCGATGTGCGGCGGTGGCGACGCTGGGAGCTGCGGGGAGATCAAAGTATGCAGTCACATCAAAGAGGTGGGTAGGGTATGGGTGGGAGATGGTCTATTAGAAGTAGGCGGAGCAGAGCGACAAGGGAGACACTGTTTCAGGCGCAAGACGCTCTGACCGACCAGGTGGTCGCGTTGCGTGAGAGTGAGATGTACGAGAAGGCACAGATATTCTTCGACGAGATGCTCAACATGTCTCCCCGCATGGTCGAGGTGCGCATCTCTCTCTCTCTCTCTCTCTCTCTCTCTCTCTCTCCTCTCATCCCTTTCTTCTAGTGCTCGTGTTCGTGGGACACGTTTGGCGAGCTGCTTCTGGTTCAGTGTGTCCGCCAGCTAATTGGCTCCCACCCTATCTCAACCCTCACCCAAGAAGAGCGCCACTGCGTCTGCTCGGATTTCAAGGTGCTTCTAGTTTATTCTCTTTCTAGCACTTCTAGCACTGCCTGGATGGAAGTAAAAAAAGAAGTTTCATTGACGCTTCGTCAAATACTGTTGTTCTAGGCGTCTCTAGTGAATGGATTCTGCCTCTTCACCACTTGGGATTTGAAGTTCAGACTAAATAACATTGAGGTATCGAATTCCATGTTCGCTCAACTCATTTCTTCATTCAGTCGGAACTCAGAGGTATCCCAGCTGCTCCCAAGTGCATGCAGAGTCACTTCAAAAAGTGAGTAGATCAAATGATGAATGTATGAGTTGATTGTTTTCAGATGGATGTGCCAGGTAGCGGAACAGAAGATAGCCGAGAGGGAGGAGAAGAAGGGGAAGAAGGAGAGGGAGGCGGAGAAACGCAGGCTGCCGCGCCGCCGCGATCCCGCCAACCCCAACAGGAACACGTAGACGGAAAAAAGTTCATAATGTTCTAATATCATTTAATTAATTAAACTGTCATTATCATGACGATAAATTATTTAGTTGTCAATTGTTGAAAATGGCAATCTGGAAAACTCATCACCTCATCACTTCATCACTTCATCACATGACGTCATGTGATGAATTTTCAGTTCATCACATGACGTCATGTGATGAATTTTCCGATTTGCTTGTCTGGGACCTAATAAACCGGTGCCCGATCAAACTTGGCCCTTTATTTTTGAATGAAGCTCAAACTTGGTCATTTTGCAAATTGTGATAGATATTTAGAACGAAGGAAATGTTCCATTAGCAAAAACGAATCATGATTAGTATGTATGCATGTTTACAATCTTATATACCCGAAACATTCGATTCAGTAAGACAACTTATCATATAATGGAATTGATTGAACACCAATGATCTGACACCAAGGATTTGATCGTTACTGAAACTGCCGTGATTAATCTTCATAACATTCTGAATTGAATGTTATGAATTCAATTCAGAATGTTATGAAGACAGTCTAGATGGAGGGTTCAAGTTAGTTAACAACGTTTAACAAAGTTAACAAAGTTAACAACGTTTGCGACATACAAGGTCAGATACAGTACTGTTACAATAATGTCGGCTAATATAAGATGTTTAGTTATTTTAAATAATATAGATTACAAAATAAAACAATGTAAGGCGCCGCAATTCAATTCTAAGGGCCCACGTTTGATAGGGCACCGGTTTATTAGGTCCCAGACAAGCAAATCGGAAAATTCAGCACATGACGTCATGTGATGAACTGAAAATTCATCACATGACGTCATGTGATGAAGTGATGAAGTGATGAGGTGATGAGTTTTCCAGATTGCCGTTGAAAATGATCATTGAAAGTGTGCGTCGTTTGCGCAGGTCAAACTAAGCTCCGCCCTTTTCGGTTTTGATCCTCGCCGCGCTTGTTTTTAGCTTGTTTTTCGTTGTTGTTTTGTTATGTGTTTTTTGTTTTTGTTTAGATGACGCCATCTCCTGAATCCACAGCACATCTACAAAGGTTCATCTCGAGATTCCCCAACGCCCTCGTCGAAAATGTAGAAGACAGCAATAGAGGTGAGATTTCGTAATTGTATCTTACAACATATTGATTATTGCATTAATAGGTTCGCTGGTATGTGTGCGGTTCGCGATGATTTCGTTCCCGCTGATCGGAGGTCGCGGAGAGGCAGCCACCGTTGAGGGGTGAGTGTGTGTTGGTTGCTTCGTCACCATACTCGCACAGTGCCCGCTCGTTGGCTTTGCGAGCGATGGCGACCCGCCTCTGTGAGCTCTGCGTCCTCAACAAGCACATCGTCCGACTCGTCGAAAAACACGGAGAGGTAGGAACCTTGTTTATGATCTCACCTCACTTGATATCTGCAGGAAGCGATCAGCATCTTCCTCCCCGATGCCCTCGAGCTGTTCGGCCATCTCTCGGAATACCTACACAAGAGCAAGCAGGGTGTGATTTCGGGTTCTGTCCATCGATTCATCTCCCTTCAGTGCCTGCGAAGGTTCGCATTTCGAAGAGCTGGGATGGGTGTCTGTTCGGTTCTGAGCGGGAGCAGCTCACCCGGGAGATGGCGTCTTCCATCGGCGACTTCTGGGAGGAGCAATGGCCGGAGCTGAACCTGCCAGCGCATATGCAGGAAGGAGGGGAGGGGGCAGCGACTCCGGAACCCGAACCTTCTCTCGCCAGGAGGCGTCCGCTCGTCAAGTCCGAGTTGATCGACGCTGTCGTCTCCACACCGGCGGAGGTCAGTTTGGATGAATATAACTGAGATATAAATCCATTTAGGTGGATCTTCCGTCGACCACCCACTTCGTGTCTGCTACGGCTGACCCCCTATGTGACCTCTCTCGCACCCATCACGTGTCGCAGGCGTCTCCGGAGGGCTGTAGCCGCAAGCGCCCGCGAATGGCAGCCGGCTATTGTCCCCCTGCCGGGTGCGCCCCTCGCTCTCTGGAGGAGGAGTTCGATATGATAGTGCGCGGGGCGGGTGGGCGGATGGGAGCGGTGGAGAGGGACGAGGACGAGGCGGGGGAGGGTGTAGGCAAAGCGGACATGAAGGTCGAGTCGGCATTCGAGGAGACTGCGCTCGTACACCAGAGGTGAGACACTAGATGACCAGATGTGAACACGAATAGTGACAAGCAGTAATGATTTTATATTTATTTGCGTGTGCATGTTCAGGTCGCCAGAGTGGTCGCGCATGGTTGAGAGGGCGAGGACAGCGGCCGCGGGCACGTGCCAGTCTACGGTGGCTGCGGGTCCTCCGCGCCGCTTCCTCCCTATGAGCGCCGCTCGTCTCACGGCGATGCTGCTGCCCCGGCGAGGAGACCCCGACTCACCCGCCAGTCCCCCGCCCAACACACATGCGTCTACCTCCACCCCACCCAAACACATACCGGTTAGTATTGCATTCAATTTCTATAGCTTTACTTTTTAAAAAAAAGCATTCATAGTAGCTTTGGCAGACGCAGCCGGTGCAGCGTCGTTCCCTGCTGGATCTTGACGTCCTCTTTTCGGCATACACGCAGCCCGCTGTCGCCTCTTGCCCCGCTGACATCGTATCCATTCCCCTCCTGCGACAGCCCCAAACATCTGAGGGCGAGTCCAACATCAGCCCCTGAACTATTGATTGATCGGTTTCAGATGCTTACTTATTATAGAAGGGCTGAACCAAGTATATTATTTGTTATGATTATGATATAGTTCCAGATGTGTTCCGTGAATGTGCCGAGTCTTTGTGCGCGATCATGGGCTGGAAGCTGGAGGCGAGTAGGAGTTATTGATTGATATTGATTGATGGATGTTGCAGGTGAGTTCCTCTTTGCACAAGGCTGTGACTGTGAGCATCTCCGGGATTCCGCATTACATTGCGAATGGAAAGGCAAACAGCTACATGGGACCGTGAGTTTTGTAATTTGTTTTACATTGAAATTGTGTATATAATATATCTTAGGTACGAGAATCTAATGGTTCGGCTGCGCAGCATCCGTCTCGTGTCTTCTGCGATGCACGGATATGTGGGTGAAGTGTGGAGGGGGATATCGATTACCGATTGATTACCTCTTTCAGAAGTACGGTCTGGATTCTCCGCAGGCGTGCTCCCAGCGATGCTTCTTTGTTCTTCTGGAGGATATCATCAACTCTGGCAAGGGTGGGCTCTTCATTTTTTGAGTTGTGATTTGTAAGTGAACAGTTGTGATAATATAAGAGGGGGATATCCCTTGAATTCTAAAATACGACAAAATTTGCGACAAATGTATTTTGTATACAGGATATCGAAAGATTCGTTTCAGGATTAGGAGAGATTCTGTCTGAAATGGGTCGGATCGGCTTGTATTTCTGGAAGATGGCCCTGCCAGTGTGTCTGTGGGTGATGGAGGAGACAGTTTGGCAGGAGAGCCCGCCCCCCGGGGAGAACGGAGTGCAGTGAGTGGGCCTGCCTTCCATCTGTCTTATTTACTTATCATTAAATTATCCCCCCTCTTCCTCCTTTTTTTAATTACACAACGTCTACCTTGTACGTTTTACTTTACCTTTTCTCTTTTTGTGATTCGAAGTTCTCGTTGTCTCTTTTTCTGTCACCCATCATCCATCATCCATACCAGGTTCAACTCTCGCCTCTCTCAGTGGCTGCTCACCAAGATCGCTACCCACGCCGGCACGAAGCTCGTCGTCGCCCAAAACCACTGTGAGTATTGATTGATTGATTATTGATTGACCCATTTCCAGCGGGCCACGTACTCGCGTGGTTCCGGAGTGTGTCGCATGGTCGTCTAGGAGTGGTGGCATCGGAGAGTCGATGTGTGTACACGACTATGGTTCAACACATGACGCGCGCCAATATTATCACCGTCGACATCATACAGCTCAGCTCTCTACCCAGCAATCCAGTGAGTCTCTCTCTCTCTCCCTCCCTCCCTCCCTCCCTCCCTCCCTCTCTCTCTCTCTCTCTCTCTCTCTCCCTCATCTCCCTCCCTTACAGGTCCTTCAGGCGTCTGTCGTGTCATCTGCGTCTCGGAAGGTGCGTGTCCACGCTGCCGCAGAGGCAGTGGAAGTCAAGGTGTACATGGAACAGAGTAGACAGAAGAGGGAGCAGGAGAGAAGGTAGAGGGGAGACAGTTTTAACAACATAAATGTTATCACACGTTTTATTGACCGACGTTTTCTGTGAATGTAGAATGATGACAGAAATGAAATATCTACGTAATGTTGTTTTGTTGATCTGTTTTTTACTACTGATGTTGTTATTGATATTGTTAAGGTTCTAGATATAATATAATAATAATAAAGTCTTTTATCGAAAGCGACGAAACTTTAATTGTGGACAATGTAGAATACTTTGGATTGGAATAGTAGAATATTTTCACTGAAGTAGTTTTATAAGAAAGGGGACATCTATTCCATCCTGTATTTCTCGCGTCTCTCCCGAATCTTGTGAATCCGAGGAGGCAGGCTTTCCCTGGAAGGAAATTGTAGAAGAGAGAGGGAGGGAGGGAGAGAAGAGAGAGGACTCGAACCTGTCTTCTCCAGTACAGCAATAGATGAATCCAATAGTGAATATGACTGCGACCCCTCCCATTATTCCCAATAGAAGCTTCGAAATCAGCAGCCAAGCCAGACGATGGGTAGCGTAGTGCAGGTCTAAACAGAGAAGGTAGAGAGAGGGGGAGAGGAAGAGAGAGGGAGAGAGAGGAGAGAGAGAAATAGAAGGAGAGAGAGAGAGAGAGGGAGGGAGGGAGGGAGGGAGGGAGAGAGAGAGAGAGAGAGATGCAATGTACCAGAATTCGCGTTGTGCTTGCGACTCTCCCCGAATTCCTTCTGTGATGCGCACACGAAGGGAGTGCGATAGAAGTGGGAGATGGGGACAGACAGAGACGAAGGCTTGTGCACTACCTGCAACCATCATCCTACCCCCCCCCTCTCCCTCCCTCTCTCCCTCTCCCTCTCTCTCTCTCTCTCTCTCTCTCTCTCTCTCTCCCTCTCACCGCCTGTGTCTTGTAGTCAATGTAGGCACTCTTCATCTCTATGTACATACCATCTGTCTCTCGGACATAGTAGATTGTGTGCTGTAATGAAATACTGTACATACAGTACCCCTTCTTTCGCACCTCTGCATTGGAACATCCATACAGTATACACTGGCTTGCAATCTCGGTCACAGAAACGTGCATTCGAATAGAGCTGCATTCTTTCGGGAAGAGGCAGTTAGAGGTATTGTAGAAGAGACGAGGGAAGTGGTCCTTCACAGAAGCATCTGGGAAGAATGGAGTTGAGAAGAGAGAGAGAGAGAGAGAGAGAGAGAGAGAGAGAGAGAGAGAGAGGGAGAGAGAGAGAGAGAGATGCACCGAGACAGTTGACTTTGGCGTTGAACAGGTCTCTGGGAGTGGCCACCTTGAATTCCTTCCTCTTTCCTGCCCCATTTGTGAAATGGAGGAGGAAGAGAAGGAGGAGGACTGAGAAACTGCCGCGAGGGAACAGCATGCAGGAAGAAATGACAAGTGACAAGGGAGCGTGAGAAGAGAACTGTTTCTAGAGTGATCTGTCTAGACTTGTTGACAATGTGTCTGACACGTACACAGCAGATGGGTACGAATGTCACGTCAAGCACGTACGAGTACGAACTAACCGCATGGAAATACGTACATGTCACGTGCAGTGCGTTAGTATCTTTTAAGTAACGAACGTTGTATTGAGTTTTGTTTTAATCATGATGTGTTGTTTTGTTTTAATATAAACACTTTTCACACTCATTTCGCAAAAAAAAACTTTTATTCCCACTCTGTAATCTGATCATGCAAATCTAACGCTGATAGTGAGACGATTTGCGAGTTTTGAAATTCTCGAACCAAATGTAAGTTAAGAAGCAAGTTAGGAAGGGATTCTAGACAAGGAAGTGGGGAGTGATTGGCTCGGCAGAGAAGAGAGCAGGGGACTGCGGGTCCTGACGGGGGGCCGACGGGGGGCCGACTGCGGGGGCCGACGGGGGACCGACTGCGGAGGCAGAGGGAGTCTTAGCGGAATCGGAGTAGTGGGGAGAGATCATGACAGAATCCTGAGTGAGCAGGTCTTTGGGGAGAGCCGCGGGGGACACGGGGGCAGATCCGGGGGTACACGGGGGGCCGGGAGTGCGGCCCGCGAACTGCAGACAATGAGCAGCCTCCGACGCCTCTTTGTCCTAGAGAGAGGGAGGGTGAGAGAAGGGACAGAGTTGTCACCTTGCAACTCCTCAGTTCTCGCTCATCAGTCCTCACTGGACTACGAATATCATACGCCTTCGGAAGAGACGGCACGTCCCTCAGAGAGTGGTCCCCTTTGTCGTCACTCGAAGGTGCGCGCTCCTAGGTATACGGTATCATCCAGTACTTTCAAACTACGGTACCCGAATAGCACTAGTATCCTTGTCAGTAGAAGGAGGCTGGATATCTCGGGGCTTCGAGACCACAGTCGGAACGGCTCCACACGAGGCAGCACTCAAAGGGATACTGTAGGTAAAAGTCTTAGGTATACGGTAGTCTATCGTACCTATAGGGAGGAGGCGGCTCGTTTTCAGGCTTGGCGGCAGTCTTTGCAGGGGCGGTCTTGGGAGCAGCAGCAGGCTTGGGAGGGGGAAGAGGGCAACCCTACAATCCAATGTACAGTACCCCTGATCGATAAAGCATTCCGTACCGTCTTCTCGACAGCATTCATGCAGCTGAGAATTTCGAGTTTCTGCATCAGGAGTCGATGTTCCTCTTTATCCGCCGAAGTCTGCTCCGATGGCATAGCCATCTTCACTCGCTTCTCTTTCTTCTCCTTCTTTTCCTTTTTCTCTTTCTTCTCCTTCGTCTCGCTTCTCCTGCTCTTCTGGCTGCTCCTGCTCCTTCCACTGCTCTGTGGCTGCTCCTTCTCTGTCCTCTCCTTCTCCTTACTCTGAGTAGTTATCACGATAGCCGTCTGTCCACTCTGCTTCTTTCCCTTCTCGCGGAATCGAATAAAGCACTGCAAAGACATCACTGCGTAGGTGCCCTTTTGATGTACTGCGTAGGGGCCCACTACAGTACCTGGACTGCGTAGATGACCACGTATATGATAGCGATGACGAGAATAGCGATGAGAAGACTATTCACATTGGCAGCCATCGAACTCATAGCCTCTACCTTCTCCAGGGTTTCCCTATAAACAGAGAGTGAAGGAGAGAGACAGAGGGGGAGAGAGAAATGGATGTAGGGAGGGCGCGGGAGACAGTTAGAGGGAACGAGAGAGGGTTGACTGACTGGAGTGTAGCGTTGCCCGCCATTTTCGACAGAGTGTTGGGAATGGAATGACAAGAGGGAACGGACCGAGGCAAGCAAGACTCACTCAAATGAAATACAAACGCGACAGATGATTTACATGACTTCTGCAAATAAAAGGCATTGTTCGAAACATCGCGTATTCTTCAAAGTTATCCTTTGACTTCCCTTATCTCAAAGAATGCCAGGGTCTGGTGTGAAGTCAGGACAGAGAAAGAAATCGCGCCTGGTTTGTTTGCATTTCTCGTTGGCTTTTCAAGTTCTGGTCTTCGAATCTGCAACCCTTTTTCAAATTCGTGCATCATATTATTAGTTTTCCCCCCAAAATGGTGATAATTGTACAGAATTTGTGATCAAGTTACAACACGAAATAGCGCACAACATGATATTGCGAAATCATTATTTTGATTTTCTCATAATCTCATTTATAATACTGTTTTTTGTTCATTCATTGTCTTTTTTGTGTTATATCTTAGTAGTCTTTTTTTCAAATATGCAGGATTGACGGGGTTGGCACAATGTCGCCACTTGACCACTTCCCGATCCGATGATCTCTTCCCCGATCTCATCCAACGCCACATATTCCGCTTTCTCAATTTAGAGGTGAGGCGAGCTGAGCTTCGACTGACTGCATGTGTTCTGTTTCATATTCTTCTCTCCCGTCGCTGCCGCAGACGCTCGACGTCGCCATCCACACCCAGGCATTCATGAACTCGCTCACATTTGGCGGAGACATGGTCCGTGGTTTCGCATGTCTTGATCGATTGATTGATTGATTGAATGTAACTTGATTTGAGGTATGGCTGCGCAAGCTGAGCGCATCGAGTGTCTCTCGTTCTATTGCGATGGCGCCATGGATGAAAATGTGGGTAGCTGATAAGTGCTATGCCTTCATCCCTCTTGGCGATGGAAAGGAAACCCACGTGGTAGTTACTTTAAAAAACAACAGTTACTTTAAAAGAACGATAGAAGAACATAAGCGTCTTCGTTTTTATATTCGCTGTGTGAGAAGCAGTTCCTACCGTGTGCACTTTTCCTCCTATCCTCCTCGCCTTCTTTCAGCTGCCCACGCTCACATGCGGGGCAGCCTGCGCGCCAGCCGCTCTCTCTGTGAGGCGCGCTGTGCTCTTCGAAACTGCTCCTCATTCAGTCGTTATGAGTTCTCCTCAAGAGATGAACCTCCTTTGACCTCGATTCCTTCTCTCGGCGGATTTCCTGTGCAGCATATGCCATGCACAACAGACAACATCGATCACGGAAGGACTTTTATTCACAACACAACTTTCAAAGTCATAATATTATGGACGTTCACGTTACCCAGCGAGAGATCTATACAGCCAAACAATCACAATGATAGTGACCGAATCGGATCACTAAAGATGCAAGAGTGAGAAAATTTCAAAGTACAGTAGGTTATATGTGGGAGTACAGTACCCCATTAGAACTGGGGGATGGGACCGACGTGGTCCATCGGCACGGGCAGCATCGCAATCGTGTGCTTGCCCTGGAACATGGAATATCTCTCTCCCCCCCCTCTCTCTCTCTGTCTTTCTCTCTTACCCTCTCTGTCTGACCCTCTCTCCCTTTCACCTATCTCTCCCTCCCTCCCTCCCTCTCTCCTCCCTCCCAACCTTGGCCACAATCCGTCCGTCGCTCTTCCGTCTGAACTCGCACTCTGTGAACGCAATGTTCCTGCCACTCTTGAGCACCTCGGCAGTGATCACGAGAACATCCCCGAGCAGGCACGGGTTCATGTAGCTGCAAGCGATACAGTTATTGATCGATTATCGATTAGTGATCCAAATGTTGGAGGGACGAGAAAGAGAGAGGGAGGAAGAGAGAGAGAGAGAGAATCTCACCTGGTCGCGATCTCCACGGATGCCATGGGACAGTTGTGTGAATTTAAACGCACATGGAATACACACGCACACGCAACGCGTCTCCTATGTTACAGAAAATCAAGCTCATCGTTATAGTCGGTTTCTACGAGAACGCTGTCATGATAATTTAGCCTAGTGGCTAGCGTAGCGAGCGTGGCCAGTGATCTGTTAACCGCGGGTTCGGTTTCTTTCGCTGGCACAAGTTTTGCTACATTGCTTGAACCAACCGCGACGCGGAACTGATGCGTAGCGTACGTCTGAGTGTGAGTTCACCGGCCAATGAACAAATGAGTGACACTACGGCCGGGCCGTGTACTTACAGCCGCATTTTCATGTGAGACTTGTTAAAAAATCGGTTACTCGAATATGTAACAATTCACTTCCAAAAATAATCATGAATTGATTGCGTGGTTCCAGAAAACGGAATGTGAAATTGACTCAATTACAGGACGCGAGCCGTAGTGGCATTCGCGTCTGTCTGCGACCGACTCGACCTGTTCTTGAACGTTGACCTGTGGTTGGAGCAGGACTGGATTGCGTCCATTCACGCGCCCGTTCGCATCGACACGCGAGCTCGCCTCGATCGCCTCTTCACACCCTACATCACCGCACTCGATAACGTGAGATTTTACAAAAAATCTAAATCTGCAATTTTTTTCTTTTTATTATGTTTTGGAAAATAGGAGAAATGATGAAGCTCCATAGAATTATGATTATGATAAGAAAATAGTTTGATGTGCTGTCGCATATTAGGATTACGATAGAAGAATAGTTTGATGTGATGTCGCTCCTTAGGATTACGATAGGAGAATAGTTTGATGTGCTGTAGCTCCTTAGGATTACGATAGGAGAACAGTTTGATCTGCTGTCGCTCCTTAGGGTTACGATAGGAGAATAGTTTGATGTGCTGTCGCATATTAGGATTACGATAGAAGAATAGTTTGATGTGCTGTCGTTCCTTAGTGATACGATAGGAGAATAGTTTGATGTGCTATCGCTCCTAAGGATTACGATAGAAGAATAGTTTGATGTCTTGACGACGCGCTGCGAGATCACAGTAGAGTACATAGGACATAGGACTGATCGACGACGTTGAAGTGTTTGCAACACAGTCGAATAGTGAGTTGCAAGACTAGCTCTGCCTGTTTGTCACATGTTTCTGATTGATAAGTTGCAAGCGTGAGCTGCGAACGGCTGGTGCTATCCATTGTGGACATGGAGGAGCGTCCGGTCGACCGCTCCCTTTTCCAAGCCCTTCTCGCTGCTATCGGCGCATACATATTCTACGTTACGTTGTTTTCATTACATCTAACAGTCTTTTTTCAGTCCTTTGCTTTATCGAGTACCACACGAACCAACTATTTTACTTTTTTTGAAAAATAAAGATATACTCATTCCACCAGGTCCCACAAAGTCAAAACGAAAACCAAAATAAAACCCACTCAAACAAGAAAACATGCAAACTCTTTTATGAATGACGCTCAAAAACGTGCAAGACATTTCATTGAAGTACTTACATTGGAGACAAATTTGAGGGGGGCGGGGCTAAATGGGGCGGGGTCTAGAGCAGAACAGCCACAGTGATTGCAAGGGAAGCGAGAGTGGCAGTGGCGGCAGAATGGGGCTCGGCGGAATCTTTTCCGGGAGAGGGCGCAGAGGATGACTTGGGCTTGGGCTTGGGATTCCAGAAGGATCCCTCGACGGCCCCTCTCTGTTCCTGCAGACAGGTGATGATTGAGAGGTAGACGTCCGAGAGGTGGTACTTCTCGCCGACTCTCACTCCCACGATGAACTCGGCGGTGGCATTCAAGTTGCCAGCGTCGATGGTGACAGAGTCGCCGAATCTATGCCCACTGAAGGGAAGGACGAGAGTAGTTATGTTACGCAGTGTTCTCCTGCTATTGATGTACGATACATCGTCCATGCAGCACTCGACCGTATCCGTGCCCTTCAGAATCATGCAGGCGCCAGTGTCGACCTAAATGGGGTGTGCGTGTGTGTGTGGCGGGTGGGTAGGTGAGAGAGGGGGGGAGGAGAGAGAGAGAGAGAGAGAGAGAGAGAGAGAGAGAGAGAGAAGAGGAAACAGGGGCATATGTATGCACTCACTCCACACACCGCCACACACGCGCCCTCCTTCTTCACAAGCCTCTTGCCGGAATCTGGAGCGGAAGTCAGCATAAACTGGCACATTTGTCCGTCGTCGCAGTCCGTGCTCTCAAACTTCTCCGTATCTGAAACCGAGCATCAATCGATAACGGATCGATAGTCGATACCTCCGGTCTGCCAGCTGCCGACGGGGCAGTTTGGGACTGTTCCGTATACGGCGAGGAGAGAGACGACGAGAAGGAGCGGCAGGAGAAGACGACGAGCCATCGGGAGACTGGTCGAGGAAGGCGTGCGCTGACACACTGGAAAGGGTGAAAGGACGGCGACGGGGTGGTTCCTCGCAGACCCCTCCGCAATAGGCGACGAGGCAAATGAGGAGTGTAAATCAGTCAATTAGTGCGGCAGGAAGATGAAAGTGGGAATGCAATTGCACGGAGAAGATCCTCAGGATTACTATTAAGAGAATAGTTTGATCTGGTGTCGCTCCTTAGGATTACGATAGGAGAATAGTTTGATCTGCTGTCGCTCCTTAGGATTACGATAGTAGAATAGTTTGATCTGCTGTCGCTCCTTAGGATTACGATAGGAGAATAGTTTGATCTGCTGTCGCTCCTTAGGATTACGACAGGAAAATAGTTTGATCTGCTGTCGCTCCTTAGAATTACGACAGGAGAATAGTTTGATCTGCTGTCGCTCCTTAGGATTACGACAGGAGAATAGTTTGATCTGCTGTCGCTCCTTAGGATTACGACAGGAGAATAGTTTGATCTGCTGTCGCTCCTTAGAATTACGATAGGAGAATAGTTTGATCTGCTGTCGCTCCTTAGGATTACGACAGGAGAATAGTTTGATCTGCTGTCGCTCCTTAGGATTACGACAGGAGAATAGTTTGATCTGCTGTCGCTCCTTAGGATTACGACAGGAGAATAGTTTGATCTGCTGTCGCTCCTTAGGATTACGACAGGAGAATAGTTTGATCTGCTGTCGCTCCTTAGGATTACGACAGGAGAATAGTTTGATCTGCTGTCGCTCCTTAGGATTACGACAGGAGAATAGTTTGATCTGCTGTCGCTCCTTAGGATTACGACAGGAGAAAAGTTTGATCTGCTGTCGCTCCTTAGGATTACGACAGGAGAATAGTTTGATCTGCTGTCGCTTCTTAGGATTACGACAGGAGAATAGTTTGATCTGCTGTCGCTCCTTAGGATTACGACAGGAGAATAGTTTGATCTGCTGTCGCTCCTTAGGATTACGACAGGAGAATAGTTTGATCTGCTGTCGCTCCTTAGGATTACTATAGGAGAATAGTTTGATCTGCTGTCGCTCCTTAGGATTACGACAGGAGAATAGTTTGATCTGCTGTCGCTCCTTAGGATTACTATAGGAGAATAGTTTGATCTGCTGTCGCTCCTTAGGATTACGACAGGAGAATAGTTTGATCTGCTGTCGCTCCTTAGGATTACGACAGGAGAAAAGTTTGATCTGCTGTCGCTCCTTAGGATTACGACAGGAGAATAGTTTGATCTGCTGTCGCTTCTTAGGATTACGACAGGAGAATAGTTTGATCTGCTGTCGCTCCTTAGGATTACGACAGGAGAATAGTTTGATCTGCTGTCGCTCCTTAGGATTACGACAGGAGAATAGTTTGATCTGCTGTCGCTCCTTAGGATTACGACAGGAGAATAGTTTGATCTGCTGTCGCTCCTTAGGATTACGACAGGAGAATAGTTTGATCTGCTGTCGCTCCTTAGGATTACGACAGGAGAATAGTTTGATCTGCTGTCGCTCCTTAGGATTACGATAGGAGAACAGTTTGATCTGGTGTCGCTCCTTAGGATTACTATAGGAGAATAGTTTGATCTGCTGTCGCTCCTTAGGATTACTATAGGAGAATAGTTTGATCTGCTGTCGCTCCTTAGGATTACGACAGGAGAATAGTTTGATCTGCAGTCGCTCCTTAGGATTACTATAGGAGAATAGTTTGATCTGCTGTCGCTCCTTAGGATTACGACAGGAGAATAGTTTGATCTGCTGTCGCTCCTTAGGATTACGACAGGAGAATAGTTTGATCTGCTGTCGCTCCTTAGGATTACTATAGGAGAATAGTTTGATCTGCTGTCGCTCCTTAGGATTACTATAGGAGAATAGTTTGATCTGCTGTCGCTCCTTAGGATTACTATAGGAGAATAGTTTGATCTGCTGTCGCTCCTTAGGATTACGACAGGAGAATAGTTTGATCTGCAGTCGCTCCTTAGGATTACTATAGGAGAATAGTTTGATCTGCTGTCGCTCCTTAGGATTACGACAGGAGAATAGTTTGATCTGCTGTCGCTCCTTAGGATTACGACAGGAGAATAGTTTGATCTGCTGTCGCTCCTTAGGATTACTATAGGAGAATAGTTTGATCTGCTGTCGCTCCTTAGGATTACTATAGGAGAATAGTTTGATCTGCTGTCGCTCCTTAGGATTACGACAGGAGAATAGTTTGATCTGCTGTCGTTCCTTAGGATTACGACAGGAGAATAGTTTAATCTGCTGTCGCTCCTTAGGATTACGACAGGAGAATAGTTTGATCTGCTGTCGCTCCTTAGGATTACGACAGGAGAATAGTTTGATCTGCTGTTGCTCCTTAGGATTACGACAGGAGAATAGTTTGATCTGCTGTCGCTCCTTAGGATTACGACAGGAGAATAGTTTGATCTGCTGTCGCTTCTTAGGATTACTATAGGAGAATAGTTTGATCTGCTGTCGCTCCTTAGGATTACGACAGGAGAATAGTTTGATCTGCTGTCGCTCCTTAGGATTACGACAGGAGAATAGTTTGATCTGCTGTCGCTCCTTAGGATTACTATAGGAGAATAGTTTGATCTGGTGTCGCTCCTTAGGATTACTATAGGAGAATAGTTTGATCTGCTGTCGCTCTTTAGGATTACGACAGGAGAATAGTTTGATCTGCTGTCGCTCCTTAGGATTACGACAGGAGAATAGTTTGATCTGCTGTCGCTCCTTAGGATTACTATAGGAGAATAGTTTGATCTGGTGTCGCTCCTTAGGATTACTATAGGAGAATAGTTTGATCTGCTGTCGCTCCTTAGGATTACGACAGGAGAATAGTTTGATCTGCTGTCGCTCCTTAGGATTACGACAGGAGAATAGTTTGATCTGCTGTCGCTCCTTAGGATTACGACAGGAGAATAGTTTGATCTGCTGTCGCTCCTTAGGATTACGACAGGAGAATAGTTTGATCTGCTGTCGCTCCTTAGGATTACGACAGGAGAATAGTTTGATCTGCTGTCGCTTCTTAGGATTACGACAGGAGAATAGTTTGATCTGCTGTCGCTCCTTAGGATTACGACAGGAGAATAGTTTGATCTGCTGTCGCTCCTTAGGATTACGACAGGAGAATAGTGCTGTCGCTCCTTAGGATTACGACAGGAGAATAGTTTGATCTGCTGTCGCTCCTTAGGATTACGACAGGAGAATAGTTTGATCTGCTGTCGCTCCTTAGGATTACGACAGGAGAATAGTTTGATCTGCTGTCGCTCCTTAGGATTACTATAGGAGAATAGTTTGATCTGCTGTCGCTCCTTAGGATTACGACAGGAGAATAGTTTGATCTGCTGTCGCTCCTTAGGATTACGACAGGAGAATAGTTTGATCTGCTGTCGCTCCTTAGGATTACTGTAGGAGAATAGTTTGATCTGGTGTCGCTCCTTAGGATTACTATAGGAGAATAGTTTGATCTGCTGTCGCTCCTTAGGATTACGACAGGAGAATAGTTTGATCTGCTGTCGCTCCTTAGGATTACGACAGGAGAATAGTTTGATCTGCTGTCGCTCCTTAGGATTACTATAGGAGATTATCTGTTAAAAAGTACTTACGTAAAGATATTAAGTTTGTCTTGACCCAATTCAACAAAAGCGCATGCATAAAACGTTTACAAATACTAACACAAACCTGCGCATAACGGACAGTGGACACTAACAGATGAAATATAACAATACAAATGAATAACGTCATACGTCCATATTAGAGAGAGAGAGAGAGAGAGAGAGAGAGAGAGAGAGAGAAGACGGAGAGAGAGAGGAGAGAGAGGAGACAGAGAGGGAGAGAGAGGCGCAGGTTTGTGTTAGTATTTGTAAACGTTTTATGCATGCGCTTTTGTTGAATTGGGTCAAGACAAACTTAATATCTTTACGTAAGTACTTTTTAACAGATAATATATGTGCTTTTGTTGAATTTCATAGAAATTTCTTCTCTTTCTGATTCCCAAGCTCTGTCGTTAATTAGTACGCATAGAACTATTATGTGACACATTTTATGATGTGACACACAATGTTGCGTGTATATGTAACTATATTTTTCTTGGTATTGTATAGAAACAATTCTAATCGACACTTCTCTGAATTTCGGTCGCCGTGGTGTAAGTGCATGTCTGCGCTCTCACCCGACAGCGTGCTCTCTCGCGATTTCTCTGCGCGCCCTGCCCGCCTGCCGGGAGAGAGAGCTAGCCAGAGTGACGGGAACCCAAAACAACGCAAACCCGGCGCGAATTAGACGCTGGCGGCGGCGAGGCGAACTACACTCAAAGTGCTAGTTGGAGAACACGCGCAGAAAACGCGAGAGAGTACGCTTTCGGCAGAGAGTCAGCGTTACCGGACACGACATCTCTTATTGCCTGCGCCCGCCCGGCAGACGATAACGAAAGCGAGCATCCAGCAGCGTGACGGGAACCACGGACCCACACACACGCTGGCCTGTCGCATACTGCGCGCGCGCGATCGCTCATAACTTCTTTCGGAGAAAAGATACAAAGATGCCATCAATTAGTGATCTGGCCTACGGAACCGTGCGAATCTAACTAACATGAATTGGATAAGTTCACATTCCTGCTAACATGATTTTTGGATACAGCTTCTTGAAAATTCTGGCGCGAGCCCTATCCTAAGCCAAAAGAGAGGGCGCTGCGCGCCCTCTCTAATAGTTTGATCTGGTGTCGCTCCTTAGGATTACTATAGGAGAATAGTTTGATCTGCTGTCGCTCCTTAGGATTACGACAGGAGAATAGTTTGATCTGCTGTCGCTCCTTAGGATTACGACAGGAGAATAGTTTGATCTGCTGTCGTTCCTTAGGATTACGACAGGAGAATAGTTTGATCTGCTGTCGCTTCTTAGGATTACGACAGGAGAATAGTTTGATCTGCTGTCGCTCCTTAGGATTACGACAGGAGAATAGTTTGATCTGCTGTCGCTCCTTAGGATTACGACAGGAGAATAGTTTGATCTGCTGTCGCTCCTTAGGATTACGACAGGAGAATAGTTTGATCTGCTGTCGCTCCTTAGGATTACGACAGGAGAATAGTTTGATCTGCTGTCGCTCCTTAGGATTACTATAGGAGAATAGTTTGATCTGCTGTCGCTCCTTAGGATTACTATAGGAGAATAGTTTGATCTGCTGTCGCTCCTTAGGATTACGACAGGAGAATAGTTTGATCTGCTGTCGCTCCTTAGGATTACGACAGGAGAATAGTTTGATCTGCTGTCGCTCCTTAGGATTACGACAGGAGAATAGTTTGATCTGCTGTCGCTCCTTAGGATTACTAAAGGAGAATAGTTTGATCTGCTGTCGCTCCTTAGGATTACTATAGGAGAATAGTTTGATCTGCTGTCGCTCCTTAGGATTACGAGAGGAGAATAGTTTGATCTGCTGTCGCTCCTTAGGATTACGACAGGAGAATAGTTTGATCTGCTGTCGCTCCTTAGGATTACGACAGGAGAATAGTTTGATCTGCTGTCGCTCCTTAGGATTACGACAGGAGAATAGTTTGATATGCTGTCGCTCCTTAGGATTACGACAGGAGAATAGTTTGATCTGCTGTCGCTCCTTAGGATTACGACAGGAGAATAGTTTGATCTGCTGTCGCTCTTTAGGATTACTATAGGAGAATAGTTTGATCTGCTGTCGCTTCTTAGGATAACGACAGGAGAATAGTTTGATCTGCTGTCGCTCCTTAGGATTACGACAGGAGAATAGTTTGATCTGCTGTCGCTCCTTAGGATTACGACAGGAGAATAGTTTGATCTGCTGTCGCTCCTTAGGAGTACGACAGGAGAATAGTTTGATCTGCTGTCGCTCCTTAGGATTACGACAGGAGAATAGTTTGATCTGCGGTCGCTCCTTTTATTACGATAGGAGAATAGTTTAAGCTGCTGTCGCTCCTTCGGATTACGACAGGACAATTAAGGCATGACACGCAAACTGTATTTATCACACATCGTGTACATTTTTAAAACATCACATCACTTGTAATTTTAATCTCGGACAATTCTGAACTATTGTATGATCTAACTTGTTATTTAAGATTCTAAGGTGTTCTAAGCTTTGGCAGTCTTCTTGGAGTGAACAGACTGGGAGGTTTGTGTGCGGTCGGTGCGGCATCCTTTGCGAGATGGTCTCTCTCTGTGGAAAGGGCGGGAAGAGAGGCGATCGTTGAGTGAGAGGACACCCGACTGGGTGATCTCCGTACAGAGAGACCTCTGCGTGACGTCGACTGGGGGGACCATCTTCGACTTCCCATCCTGCTCCTCCTTGGTGTCACTGAAAGAGGATATATTGAGAGAGTAGAGAG
The DNA here is from genome assembly GCA_963966185.1 of Rhabditoides inermis. Taxonomy (NCBI): domain Eukaryota; kingdom Metazoa; phylum Nematoda; class Chromadorea; order Rhabditida; family Rhabditidae; genus Rhabditoides; species Rhabditoides inermis. The sequence continues at coordinate 704,066 of CAWZYM010000308.1, forward strand.
AGAGAGAGAGAGAGAGAGAGAGAGAGAGAGGGAGAGAGAGAGAGAGAGAGAGAGAGAGAGAAAGAGAGAGAGAAAGAGAGAGAGAACTCACACATTGTCCCATATGTCCATTTTGTCCATGCAATTGAATCGTTTCCCCTTTGCCACTTTCACTTCTTGCACGGGCGGATCATTGGACTGAAAACAGCAATTCGATAGATACAGTACCAAACATACATCTACAGTACCTTTTCTTCCAGGAACGACTTTTCTGTCGTTTTGTTGTTGTTTGTGACAGTGTTTGTGGTGCGTAGAGAGCAGGTGGGATCGCGAGTCTGAAAACAGACACTCCCCTCTCTCATTCTCTCTCTCCCTCTCATTCTCTCTCTCTCTCTCCCTCTCATTCTCCCTCTCTCTCTCCCTCTCATTCTCCCTCTCTCTCTCCCTCTCATTCTCTCTCTCTCCCTCTCCCTCTCATTCTCTCTCTCTCCCTCTCACTCTCTCTCTCTCTCTCTCTCTCTCCCACCTTCTCCCTTTTCTCCTTCTTCACTGGCATTTTCTTCTTCCCGTCCCTCTGCTCCCCAGATGTTTCCGCACTCACCTGCGTTTTCTGAAACGCGTACAGTAGCCAATTTTAAAGTACAGTACCCTAATCGACTAATCTACCGTACCTGTACTGCCAGATCTTCTTTCCGAGTAGATACTTCAATTGTGGATGGAAGGATGGGCGATACTGGCGAGTCCGTGGGTGTGCTCACTGCCGGCTAGGTATACGGTAGATTACAATACTCCTACAGTATACCGTACCGACTCAGTTCGCGTGTCGCGCGGTTTGTGACGGGCACACAAGAAGAAAAGTAGAGGGAGGCCTGAGTGAGAAAAGATTGGAAGAGAGAATAGGAAAACAAGAGGAGAAACGAGAGAGAGGAGAGAGAGAAAGAAAGAGATAGAAAGAGAGAGAGAGAGAGGAGATAGGGAGAGACTGACAGAGTATCTGAACGACAGGCAACAGGACAGAAGTGTCCCAGTGGGCGTCGACCATTCCCCACTCCACTCACATCACACACTGCCGTACACCCAATCACGAGGGGCGGGGCGTAAAGGGGCGGGGCATTCCTAGTAAGAGGCAAATTTATATGAGACAAGACGTGAAATCATCTTTTAAAAAGTTGTCACGTATCACGAAGAAAAACAAGGAATGAACTAATTTATCACGTTCATAAAAAGTGAATACCGAAAACATTAGAGAAGAGCCTAGTGGTAGTTGCGTGAATAGTTGTATGAGAGGAATCGGCAGAGTACGAGAATGAGAGCGGCCTCTGTGGCGATGCATAGAAGGACACGGAGACGGGAGACGAGCGCCCGCCACGACTTGGAGACGTACTTCTGGAGAAGGACGGTCCCTCTCCCCCCTCCCTCTCCCTCTCCTCTCCCTCCCTCTCTCCTTCTCTCTCTCTCTCTCCCTTCCTCTCCTCACCCTCCATGTGTCTTCCTCCTTCAGTTCATCGAATCCCAGTCGCAGTACTTTTATCACCCACACTGGCGGAGGGGTCTGCCGCTTACGGAACACCTGGTAATTATTGGCATAAGAAAGTAATAAGAATGAGAAAGAAAGTGATAGAAAAGAGAGATAATTTATGCGTACCTTTTGTGCCTTGGCGACTGCAATGGCGGATAGCGCGCCAGCCATACAGATGAGTAGGTTGAGGAGGAGGTACAGGCCTGCAGTCACATTCAAATCATGGACATTGTTCGTTTTGTTTTGTTGGTGCATGCATGACAAGCTCTTAAGAGTTCATTACTTACTATCGAATCCATTCATATTCGTTGTGACCGTGAAACGTATCGCTGTGTTCGCAACGTACCCATAAGACTGAGGTGAGCAGTCCGCGGCAGACTGTCTGCTATGATTCCCAGAAGAAAAGCGAGCGCCAGCAGACAGCTCAGACTGATGTTCACCTAAATCGAACGATCGATTGATTGTCTGGGACCACCCACGATGTCAGTGATGACGTCAGCGGCGAAGATGCCGGCCACTGCGAGTATGGTGACGAAGAATATCGGGATGACCATGACTAGAACATAGTAGATGGACTGGCGGCGGATAGAGAACTCGTATTCTACCTAAAAATATCGATTTGAAGAATTATTCACTGCATTCATCTTTTGTGTTACATAGCTGTTAGCGTTAGCGATTACGTGAATGTAAATGAAATCACGGAATTACAAAAAAATGTTGTTATATGTTTATCAAACCCGTAAAATTTTAATTCACCTGCGGATATTTATTCCCGGATCCGGTGATGATTGTCATGTTTTTGATGGTGAGATTGAGTGTCTGCCACTCGGGGTTGATCTGGCATTGAATCAAATAGAAGCGAGTTTAATTAATAAATTGTATGCACCACCAAGGAAAAATGCTCTTTACCAAATGAACTGGACGAGAGTAATTGAGTGAGCGAGGTGAAGAGTGTAAGAGAGATGAATGAGACAGACAAACAAAGAGTGACAGATACAGACAGAAAGGGAGAGAAAAGGTGTGGAGGGAGAGAGAGAGACTCACGAACGCCTTCCGCATCTTCCCGGGAATGAGTGCCAGCTTATTGATGGTTGCCCATGCAGTCCCTTCCACTATCCTACACTTCTGAGTGTCGAACGGGTAGTAGTCTACCTGAATATCACAAAAGGAATCAACCAAATCTGCTCGTACACCGATGCTAGTAGCAATGCACGTATGCGAATAGTAATGAACGTAAGTACGTATGGTCACAAAAATATTGTTCTTTAAAAAAGTGGTTTGGAAACGCATTACACATAATAACACTAATCGATTCATACCACATACCACAATCTCGCAGCTAGCCTGCAGGTAGTAGCTGGACTCCCAGTGGATGATCCCGCTTGAATTGATCTGCACTTCGGGCCGATTGGCAGACTCGCGGTAGTAGTCTGTGATACCGATCCTCAAACAATGAGGGGTTTTAAATAGATCATAAGGTAAAACATAATAGCTAGATTGGCAACGGAATCCTGTTTGCAAAGACGTGTGGTGATGCCAATCTATACGAGAAAGCGAGAAAATATGCGTACAGTTCATAGAAGGTGAGGGGCGGGAGCCATACTGCCGACTGGAGCACGTCTACAGTGGAGAGATTGTCGAACTCCTCCGGATTCCACGACAGACGCTCGTCCCGCCACAGCTTGACATCCGTCAACATGTAGTCCACACGGGACTCGTCCTCGATCTGGAGAAGAGAGGGGGCAGGGGAGAGAGAGAGAGAGAGAGAGAGAGAGAGAGAGAGAGAGAGAGAGAGACGTACCACTTTGATGAGCCACGCGTCATTGACATGCACAGTGACTTGAATGGGTCCGTGTTCTATCGAAGGCCGTGCCTTCTTGTTGTATCCATCGAAGATATACTCGATTAGACGCTCTTCCGTCGCTGAATATGTGTAGTTTATATTTACTTACTCTTTTAGACGATCAGGAATGGAATGATGGTTGTAAAATAATGAATAACTAATATGAAATAGATAAACTCACTCTGTTCATATTTCCTGGTTTGTGTCAGCTGCCAGACAGCCAGCAATACACACAACACACGCATATCCTCCCACTATGTTTGTGGTGGAATGAAAATGGACAATAATGCGAATTGCTGTCTCCGGAATGAACGGCGTGTGTGTTTGGGAGGACGCATGCTCGCTATCTAAATGGAAATGGTAGCCACAGAGTGCGTGGTTATGCATGTCCTTGTCTGGATCTGTCTCTGTGTGGCTCATTTGCAGTCCCCAAGCATCGTTAGACAGACAGTGCATGTTTCAAGATAACTTGAAACATTATTTGAAAAAAATCCTATTGTTAGAAACATTACATTACTCACTGATGTTTATGTTTGAAGTGACTTTCAATCAGACCGAAAAAAATCACCAGTTACCAAACGGACCACAGAGTAGAAAGAAGTGCTATGTATGTAGTTGGAGGTGTTATGAACCGATTGTGCTTTCATCGACACGCTATCAGTGAACAAAGGAAGTTGCTCATCTCCCTCTCCTTTCCACTGCTCTACCGGTTTCCCCCACCCGCATTCTCGCCTACTATTGTTGTAGCGAGAAGACTGAACGGGTGGAATTGCGGTCTCGCTCGGTTTGCTTGTTGCATCATAATTGCTCACTTACGCCTGTTGAAATCACCACAGATGATTGATTGTGTACAATAACAACACGCTACTATATGGACGAAGGTGCACGATTACTCACTAAGAGTTTTTGTACTTGTTATGTTTATGTGAAAACATACCGCTTTTTCACACTTCATGAGCGTGCCGCCAAACACAACGAACACACCAGTTTTCTCTGGATCGGAAGGGGAAGGAGAAGGAGAAGGAGAAGGAGAAGGAGAAGGAGAAGGGAAGGGGGAAGCGTGCGGATTGCGCAACTTGTGTATGCATCAACCAGTTTGCAATGTTTCATAGGCAACACACACAAGTGCTAAATCACAGCTGGGATGGGATGAGCGATTAGACGCTCACTGACCACTGGTTGACCGGGCCAGCGAATCTTCCTGACACCATCCCTTCTCCGGATGCCCTATCACTACCGGTACAGGAGAAACTTGTTGGGCGGACATCCGAAAGCTGTGTATGATTGATAGCAGTTGTCAGCTGATTATGTTCGAAATGCAACCAGGAAGTGACATTTATATGATATAGTAGATAAGTCTTACAAAGCACTGATCTTGTATGTATCAGGTGTTAGTATTACAATAATTACAATTTCTGAAAGCTGCTGCGTGTGAAAACTAATTGGTATGATTTATTCATTCTGAACTGTACTGAGAAACAAAAAAAAGTATACAGACTAGCTATTATACCAGTTAGTAAACATATGTGAAGAAATGTGTCTGATATGGGTGTGGCAGGGTGTTGTTGGCAGCGTGTCATAGATGCCCCATCGAATCGAACGAACTCGATCGGATAACCTTGCCTGGGGGAAACCGATCGAAGAACCAACTTCGTTTCGATTCTCGCCCATCTCTCACTAGCATAGTCGATACCAATCAGGCAATTATGAATTGATGCTGCGCGACGCGCAAACTATACCCTCCCCCGCGCATTCTCGGCCCTGCACTCTCTCGAATCACACACTCTCTCACCACTCTCTGATCTGTTAGCTTGTTCACCCCATGTTCTTCCAAGGACATCAACGCTCGATCGCTCGCGCGCTTAAACGATGACGTCACGAGAGAAACAGCTGATCGAACAACTGATTCGGGCATGCCCTGGGGGAAATGGTTGAGTGACTCGTGATTGGGGGCCATGAAACATGTGATATGGGTGTGTTACAGTAAACTACGGAGAGAGAATCTGTTTGCTCTTGTCAGTTTTTGATGTTGTTTATGGTTTCGAGTCGACGGCGAAGCAAAGATGAATGACGAAAACACTGGAAAGAAGAGTGAATACGGTATGACAGGTTGACGCAGTGGTTTGGTGGATCAGGAATTCGAAATCTCCTCTCCTCAAAATATGCAAATGTGAAATACGTGGCCACCATTCGCGGCTCGCTTGTTTTATGCGTGTTTTACCTTTTATGAGCGTGAAGCGACTGGTTTTCTATCCGGTCACTTGAGAATAGGCTATGCAAAACAAGACAGAGACAAGACAAGAGTTCTCATAAAGAGTGGCGATCATTCATGAAAGAGGAAGAAAGCATACAACCGTCCAATCGCGTCGCTTTCCGTTTTCACTCTCGCCTGAGTGCGGCTGACCCTCTTTCACCCACAGCCGATCCGGAATCCCCCTGGCCAACACGCAAGTTTATGGATGTTCACACGAACACTTTCAACATTTTCTTTTTGAAATCTGCATCAAGCACAGGTTTCATTTCACCAGAGTTCGCTTGCGCAACAGTGTTCTTCCATGCAATGTCATCGTACCGTACACGTTTCATTCTACCGTAATCCTCGTTGTTTTGAAACGTTCCTCATATGAGTCTAATCCTCGCTCTGTCCACCCACTGATAACCATCACCTGACAAGTTTGAGGTGTGGGAAACCGGTAAGGGTGCCATTGGGAGACGACTGCCACCGCCCCAGGCTCTGCCCCTCCCCGTCTGCGCCCTCTCCCCGCGCCACGCTCTCTCGCACCCGCCCTTCGTCTCTTTCTGTGGTGTCTCTCCCCCTGAGGGGTTGGCCGGCGGTGGGGAAGGGGCGAATTAAAAGGCATTCGGTGGCTGTTGGAGAGCACACCGTCAACTCGTGGAGATGAGACTGACTACCAGTCTCCTATTATTCGCACTCCTCGCCGGTACGTACACTTACTAGTTACTAGTATTTTGTTTATGATTTATCTATTTCCGGAACAATTTTGATATTAACTTTTTTACACCTAGTTTCATTTCTTGTACTGTGCCTCAATTTTATTGTTGCGCTTCTAGTACCATTCTCGTTGTTTCCTTCCGATATTCCGTTTGGCGGTCGTCCAGGCGCTTTCACTCTGCGCTCTCTTCAATCTCCCCGCTCTTTCGATGCTCTCACTTTCATTCGCGATACGGTTGACCCGGAATAGCGGATCGTTGTTCACAATACCAGTTATCCCCCTGGTGGTCTTTCTGTGCCCATGCCCTCAGGGCGCGAACCTGCCAATCGGGATTTTGCAAATCACCTTCGATACCCGCTATCGCGCCGTTCCAGACAGCTTGGAGCTGCATATTTCTCCTATGTTACAAAGAGATAGGCGTGTGTCTGCGCCCTCTCGCACTCGCGCGCTCTCTCGCCTCTCTCTGTGATATGCTGATGGGGGATGATTGGCCGCCAGAGCTGGTTAGATTTCCACCGCCCTATTCTGGCTTTCGATTTTCGAGACACGGCCCAGTCAAGGCTATCCGAGAAAGTTTCGAGAAATCCGGAATAGGAAACGTGAGTAGAGAGGAAGGAAGGGAGAACAGAGGGGTTCACCGGTCGAAGGTCAAGCTATCACAGCGTCGGGAAATTGAAAAGTTCAGAAAGAACGTGGCGACACTTACTATTTGACCCCCGAATAGCTCGTAGGCACAAAACCGGAACGGTATTATGCGCTAAACTGTCGTGTCACTCTTGTCACCGCATTGAGAGAAAGGGGGGGGGGGAGACGGTTGAAAGGAAACAACCCTGCGGTAGGCAGCGTTTGTCAGTGTATGATGCATCAAAACCTTAGTAGGGGCGAAAACACAAGCATAACCGGTTCAGACACGCAATCATCTGGGGACTAAATTTACATATGTAAACAATGTAAACAACAATATGTTTCAGGAGTGGCGATTGCTGCCGAGGACAACGATGTAGACAAGAGCGTCCAGAACGATGTGCGTTTTCCGGAACATCCATAAATCTTTTCCAGAGTTCATATCTTCCACTATTTTGATGACACATCGGGGTTTACAAGTGGTTTACGATGTGAGATTGGATCTTTGCAGGAGACTTCGAACGACGGAATGCCTTCCGCGGAGCAGCCCGAAGAGGAGAAGGAGAAGGAGAAGGTGCGAGGGGGGATCGGACATCAGTTAGGATAAGCTATACAGCCGCGACTTGAAAAAAAATGCAATGAGAAGAGTGACAAGATTGATTAGAAACATGTGTTGTTTGCAGGACACAGCTGCAGAGGCAGACTCGGATGATTCCCGAGAGGAGAAGGACAGACTCCCCTCTCACATGCCTGGACAGAGAAACGGAAAGGACTCCAGCAGGAGTAAGAGCATCGAGAGTGGAGGTGCGTGGAAGGCATTCAGAAAAAAACTTGAATTATCTTGACCTTAGTTGTTAATATCAAGGAATCAAGGTAGATACGTTTCACGTAGTGTGTATGAGCTAATAGTATCTTGCTAATGTAGTTATAGTAGTATTGTTGGTGAAACATCACTTCACTCACCGTGTTCGTTTGCAGAGTCGCGCTGTGCGGACAGGCACGATCTGTGTAAGTTCTGGCAGTCTATCGGAGAATGCAAGTCGAATGAAGAATGGATGGGAGACCACTGCCCCGTCAGTTGCGGAAAATGCCAGGGTACGCTTCTTTTACTATTATATACTTTACTAGAGTAATTAGAGATACATCTTGACATAAAAGTGACGTCATCTTGCAGGTCCGATGACGTGCATCGACCGCCACCGTCTGTGCTCGTTCTGGGCATCGATCCGCGAGTGTTCGACCAATGCTGTGTGGATGCTCTCGAACTGCCCCAAGTCGTGCAAGGCATGCAAGGGTCAGTACACCTCTCTCTCCCCTTTCTCTCTCTCCCCCTCTCTCTTTTCTCTTTGTGTCTGTCTTCCTCTCTAGTTAACTCTCTCTAGACATTTAGGTTTAGAATTCGATCAGATTTATGATTGATGAGAATTCTTTGGATGGTGTAGAATGGTGTGTCTTGTCTTGTCTCTCGTGCACCCTACGACATGTGTTTTTGATCAAGTTCTCTCTCTCTCTCTCTCTCTCTCTCTCTCTCTCTCTCTCTCTCTCTCGCTTTGTGAAATAGCTGCTAACGTGATGGATGGTGATATCTGATGCGGATCACTAGCCTGCACTTTTTATGGTCGCAGCGGGTTCTCTCTCTCTCTCTCTCTCTCTCTCTTTCTCTCTCTCTCTCTTTCTCTCATTATCTCTTTCCCCGTGCGAGACTGTTCATTCAATTCGAGTTCGTAGCAGCTTCTAGCGCCACATTCTCCCTGTTTTTGTGCGAATGTTTGCGTAACATGAGATACATGGGGCTATGATAAGGCTGATATGATCTCGGTAACAGATCAAAAACTCAATGCAGCAAACGTTTCACATTATATGAATACTACTGATTGATTGTGATTCAGTAAGTGGCACCTAGATGGTCGAGTACGAACCCGTATTGAGTACAAATAGGAACTACGAGGAACTCATACGAACATTATCGAGTACGAGCGGTACGACCATACTGACCCCCTATTGATGTTGTTGCAGGTGCTTCCTCTGATGGAAGCGACGTGCCGCCCGGTGGGTTCAAGGAGGAGGACTGCAACTTCGTCACCACACACGAGGGTGAGGGGGGGGGGGAGAGGGAGAGAGATGGAGAGAGGGAGAAGGAGAGGGAGAGAGAGAGAGGGAGAGAGAGGGAGAGAGATGGAGAGAGAGAGAGAGAGGGAGAGAGAGGAGAGGGAGAGAGAGAGGGAGGGAGGGAGGGAGGGAGGGAGGCTGAGAGAGGGGGGAGGGAGAGGGAAGAGAGAGGGAGAGAGGGAGAAGAAGAGGGGGAGAGGGAGAGAGAGAGGGAGAGAGAGAGAGAGAGAGATGGAGAGGGAGAGAGAGAAGAGAAAAGGGGAAGGGAACCGAGAATGTTTGTACTTTATAAAAAAAAACTTTTGCGGTAATCAAAAGTGGATGTGCGTTGTGTGTTTTGAGTATCGAAGTAACTACTTACAACAATAGTTCTGTGATGCGCCACGTTCAATGTAATTACTTAATAAATCAACAGTGAACTATGAAGTGAACGTGAAACGTATAATTTTCTAGTTCTTGAAAATACAACAAACCATTCAGACAACTCCCACCGCAAGACGATCTCGATCAATGACATCCGTCAGTCGAACGCCAATGCCAACTGCGCTCCCACACTCACCATGCAGGACACATGCAACAGAAACCTCTGCTACCACCTCAGGTACGCCAAGGAAACTGTCTACTGTCAGCGAGTATGTATATACTACTCACACTACTCACCATTTTATGTTTCGCGGCGTATAGCATATTAGTAATCGGGTTTTCCTCGGAGATGGATTAGCGGACTTATGTGTGGTCTTACTTATTGTACCGATGAAACGTGTTCAGGTTCCGTTCTTTCGATGGTACGTGTAACAACATGGAGAGGCCTCTCCTCGGATCCGCATTCTCAGCATTCATGAGACTCAAGCCGCCAGTCTATGACAACGGAATCTCGGCCCCTACCTGTGAGCATTCACATCTCTCTCTCTCTCTCTCTCTCTCTCTCATCGCCTCTCTTCCAGCCTCCTTCACCCGCATCCGTCCATCTGCCCGTGAAGCGTCCCGTCTCCTCCTGGCCTCTCCCTCCATGGCAAGCACCGCCCACTCTAGCCCCGCCCACTGTGTCGATTCAGATCCCTCACCACTCGAACGCTCTGCTCATGCAGTGGGGACAGTTCATCGCGCACGATCTCGCCAAGACCACCATGCTCAACAACCAGGTGAGACGAGGCCCCGCCCCCCGTGACTGCGCCCCCTTTGCAGGACTGCGCTTCGTGCACCAGTAACAAGGGTCGCTGCACCTCGGTCTTCCTCTCTCGCTCCGATCCCACGTGAGTTTGGAGAATGAGATACGTTTTAAGAAGACGAAATTTCGGATACGTTTCAGGATAGCGATAAGTAGACAGAATCGTTTCATAAACATTGCCGTTTCTGCTGATCCTATGATCACATGGCATATTTTGTAGTATGAAATGAATACGTATCAACCCGAAACAGGGTAAGCGTCGGCTCACCAATTGGTTAATCGTTTGTCCCAAAATATAGAGTAATCCAAGACACGCTTTGTTCGTTTCAGTTTCGGTCGCTTCATGTGTCTTCCGGTGGCTCGCTCGACTCCCGTCTGTGGCACCGGAATCAGCAACTTCCGAGAACAGTTCAACGAGAACACCGCCTACATCGATGCCAGCCATGTAAGGAGTGCTATCAGTAGATCAGTAGATCAGTGATAAGACAGTAGCCATGCAAGCTATGTACAGTCCAGGGAATATTAAGTTCCGCCACCTTTCCCCTCGGCCGTCGCGCATTTTAAAATTGCGCGCGCGCGAAAGTTTGAACGTGAATTTATTCGCGTGCTCTCGCATGTCTATTGATTTTACCGCCTTGCACTCTGCGCTCTCTGCTCTCTCTGATGGCGGCTGACTGATTTGCCCACCCACTGTAAGGGCGTGCTATCAGTGGATCAGCAGTGATAACACGGTAGATCAATGAATGTTTGCAGATCTACGGTAGCTCCGACCGCGACCAGTTCCTCTTCCGCCAGGGGGCATTCCTCAAGACGAAGATCGTGGGTCTATTCATTCTTTTTAAAGCAATATAGGTTTCACTCATGTGATAATAATGCGAGACAATTGGTTGCATCAATGTCATAGTTTTGTCGGTGCTTCAAAAACAGATACAAACACTGAATAGTTGGAATTGCATTACGTTTCACCACTCACATAACTTTGGAGAGAAAAATTATGTCCCAATACGTACCAGTAAATTGTGTATTATTCTTTTTTCACTTTGTGCCGTGTCACTGGCAGTTAACAACAGAATTCATAAAACAATGGAGTATGTATACATATCACCAAGTTTCACAAAACATTCTTCTGTGTAGGTGAACAACCGGGTGTTTCCTCCCATCGACACGAACATGAACGTGGTGGCTGGAGACGACAGAGCGAACATCTTTGTCGGACTCGCCGCACTCCACACTCTCTTCGTCAGGGAACACAACAGGTACGTCCCTCGCCCCCCTCTTTCTTTCTCTCTCTCTCTCTCTCTCTCTCTCTCTCTCTCCCTCCTTTTGCTTGTCTATCCTGATTGTTCCAGGATCGCCCTCACCCTGCAGAAGGTGAACCCTCACTGGGACCAGGAGAGAGTCTTCCATGAGACAAGAAAGATCATGGGAGCCATCCTACAGAAGATCACCTACTATGTGAGTAGACCACACATTCTCTTTTTCATTTGTTATATTCTCTCTAAACACCACTCTATCTCATTGTATCACTTTGTGACATCATTTGTCTCTTTCAAACACAATAATGTTTCAATGCTTGGAAGAAGTTTCGATTAAGTTTCATAGCAATAATAATGTGATCCGATATTTTTTTCAATTCGTTGACTGATCGAAAACATATATTCAAATTAAATTATTCAGGAGTACCTTCCGCGCATTCTCGGAGACGATTTCGAGAGGCAGATCGGAGAGTATCCCGGATACAACGTGGGTGGTCCCTCCTCTCTCTCTCCCTCTTCTCTCTCTCTCTCTCTCTCTCTCTCTCTCTCTCTCTCTCTCACCCTTCTCACTTCCAGCCCAACACCGAGTCCTCCATTGCCAACGAGTTCACTTCGTGCGCCTTCCGCTTCGGTCACGGTATGATCCAGGTGAGTCAGAGAGGCGGAGCTTGAAGGGGCGGAGCCTATCCCACGATTGCAGGAGTTCTATCCGTTCCTCGATGAGAAGTTCCGCGCCGTCGGAGGCATCCCGTTTAACGAGGGCATGTTCAAGTCGCAGGTGTGTTTGTTTAGAACAGTCTGTTATCGCATGCAGGAAGTCTGTTATCGCATGTCGAAACAGGATTCCGTCATGTGTCTAGCTATTATGTTCTACTATCTGTTCTCCTATCTACTTTGAAAAACCCTCATTGTGTGTACATATTGTTTACTTACTTGTTTCTTCGCAGCACATCATCAACAACGGCATCGACCCCCTCCTCCGTGGAATGATGACTCTTCCCGCCAAGATGCCCCAGCGGTCAGTTGTGTTGGGGGTTGGGATGCTTGAAGAAATCGGATTGTTTATATTTTCAGACTATGCACTATGAAATAGCGTAGAAACATATGTGAGCGAGAATCTCTAGTTGTGTGATCCAACGAATTTCCATAATCTTTTTTATTTGCGAAAACATACACACAATCATCGCGAAAATGTATTTCAAATCTTTTTAGTCTCTCGCCCGCTGTGACTGAGCGCATCTTCGGAAACTCGGACCTCGGATCGATCAACATCCAGAGAGGACGCGACCACGGAGTGCCCGGATACGTCGCCTGGAGAAAGTTCTGGTGGGTGGGCGGAGCATAGTGGGCGGGACTCACAGCGGGCATGGGCAGAGCCTAATCATTCCATTCAGCGGTCTGCCCGAGGTGCGCGACTTCTCCGATCTCAACTCCACCATCCACAACCCTGTGGTGGTACAGAACCTCAAGACCATCTACAAGCACGTTGGTGAGTGGAAGAAGGGGAGAGAGAGAGAGAGAGAGAGAGAGAGAGAGAGAGTCGTTCCCCTCAGGCGCGATCGACATGTACGTCGGTTCTCTGCTGGAGGAGCCCCTTCCGGATGCGATGGTCGGCCCCACTCTCTCCTGCATCATTGGAGAGCAATTCAAGCGCATCAGGAACGGAGACAGGTGACCGTGACTTGAGGGGGCGTAGACTATGTAGTCGTTCAGGTTCTACTTCGAAAACAACAAGATCTTCACGCCCGAGCAGGTGCGCCAGCTGAAGAAGGTGAGTATGATGTGCAGGTAGTCCGGAGTACAGTAATCCATTCCAGATGACAATCGCTCGTGTGCTGTGTGACTCGGGAGAGAACATCCCTCTCGTTCCCAAGAGGGCATTCGACATCTTCCGTCCGGCTAACGAGAAGCTCACTAAGTGAGTCAACGATCTCTCTCTCTCTCTCTCTCTCTCTCTCTCTCTCTCTCTCTCTCTTCTCTCTCTCTCTCTCTCATCTCACTTCTCTCACTCCCATCGTTGAAGGTGTGACGAGATGTCCGACATCGACTACAGCGCGTGGAAAGAGGAGATCTAATCCCCGCCCAGTTTGCCCCGCCCCTCAGCGCTCGCTCTATTGTCTGTACAAAAACACCGCCCGAATGTCCGGATCAGTCCTCTAGTCCGTTATTTGCCGGATCGATCCGCTCACAGGGTGCGTAGATGAGAAGTTGCTTTGTCATATAATAAGGCCCCGCCTCTCTTGGCTCCGCCCACTCTCTTTCACCTCCACTACGGTGCTTCTATTCCGACCACACACCACACACATACCACGTTACAGGTTTCTCCCGCACAGTGTTTGTACCATACAAGATATCTATTGCAGAGATATGAGATATGAAATGCGATAAAGATGTTTATACCCATATTGGATCATGATTATAATGCAAAATAGAATGATCTCCTTCTTTCTGTAACAAAAAGGTCACTGTAACGTAACACAAATAATTTTGACCAATGTGTTGTGCAGTTTCGTGCAACACATCAGTACAATTCACCACGTCTGAAAGAAGAAAAAAAATCGTTTCATCATTTATCATTATATTTTACATTTCTGCTTATTTTGATTATTGTTTCAAATTTCTAGATGTCACAGTCTCCTGCCGCAGACATGGGCGACGGGAACGACGCGGCAGCTGCCCATCTCATGTCCTCCCTCACCAAAGATGGAATTGTAAGTGCTGTGTCATCCGAATATATTCGCACTGAACATTATGATGTCATTGTTGTGTTCGCAGGTGTCTCCGTTGCCGTGTCTCGTCCCGAGTGGTTCTCCTCCAGGAACGGCTCCGTCCGTGTCGCCCTCCGATGAGGTGCTCGACGACTTCATAGAAAACCGCCTATACGTCAGCAACATCCCCTTTTCCTACAAGGCCGAGACACTCGAAGCCATATTCTCCAGGTTAGTATTATATTTTTATATTCGCATCTTTCATGTTGATAAATTATGTATTTTAAATTTTGTGATATTTCGTGAAACATATTCTTCGCAGGTTCGGTACGGTGATGAACGCGCAGATTGTGAGCAACGAGCGCGGCAGCAAGGTGGGATATGATATGTGCTCAAAACATATGTAAATCAAACATCGTTTATCGTTTTGTTTGTTCTATAGGATTTGACATGTACGTATCCGAATCCAATGCTTCACTGCTGTGTACACAAAACACAACACATGTGTCCTGTCTGATGTGTATTGATTGACATGCCTTGTATGGTGCTGGTTCAGGGCTTCGGCTTCGTGACGCTGGAGAGTCGGGAGGCGTGTGTGACTGCGATGCGGCAGCTAGACGGGCAGCTGGTCGAGGGACGCAAGATGGAGGTCAGAGCAGCGCACGTACGTCCAGCCCGGCTGCTCCAGCCACGTGTCCTCTCGTATCCATTGTCGCATGACCTCACAGTTCGTGAAATCTAGATAAACTGTAATTTGTAAGTTTCATCCCAAACGTCTGTGGCATGATCGCTATTCTCCATGCTCTAGCTGTTTCTGAGCGTGTTGCTTGTTGAGGTGAAGAAGGCTAAGCAGATGCAGTACACACGGGCTCGGCGCAACGGCGGCGTCAATCCCAGCAGGCCCAACAACGTCCAGCAGGTGCCCCAGGTACTGTAGTGCCTTTGTAGTGGTGTTGGTGTTTGCTACCGTATATTCATTGTAGCTGCTGAGTCTGCCGCTTCTGAACAATCCACTGGTGGCGGTCATTCAGCAACAACAACAGCAGGTCAGCCGGCTCACCTGTTATCGTTTCATCCGTGTTATAGGATGGATACGAAAAACAACGTGTGTATACCTTGTTTATCTCGTGTTTGTAGATCGCAAACCTGATCTTCCAGCAGAATCTCGCAGTTCAGCAACAGCAAAAACACACAGGAAGTGAGTTGTTGGTTTTGTTTACTGACCGGAAGTGGTCCGAAACAAAGCCGAAACAGTACTTCTATTTCTCATTCATTTGCGAACTACTCTC
Organism: Rhabditoides inermis; assembly: GCA_963966185.1. NCBI lineage: Eukaryota > Metazoa > Nematoda > Chromadorea > Rhabditida > Rhabditidae > Rhabditoides > Rhabditoides inermis. The sequence continues at coordinate 719,515 of CAWZYM010000308.1, forward strand.
TCTCTCTCTCTCTCTGTTTTGTCAATTCCTCATTGATTGTAAGTGTGTAAGGGACACACACCGGAGGACAAGATGGAGTTGGATTGGTTGCACATCCTCCTTACTCATTATTTTTGTTGTTTGTTATTTGTGCGCATATTTCCAACGGTGATTATGAGGCTAATCAATACGGTTGTAATATATTTTTGTTGAAACATATTAGTCTTGTTGTTTCAATATATGTTTTTTCAGACGTGCTGATCGCTCCCATGTCTCCCTCACCCGCCACCGCTCAGCACCTGCTTCAGCAGCATCAGGTATGGTTGTTGTTGTTGTTGTTGTTGTTGTTGTTGTTGACTGCATTGTGTTTAGCTTCGCGCGGCGCACAGTCTGCTGCCGTCGTTGCTGGCGTCTCAGTTGGGTGTGCCAGGTGGTCTGGTGGGCGCGGGTCCGTTCTCTCCCTCAATGGGCATCGGAGTCGGAATGGGCATGGGCCCCACCACTGCAGGCACGCCAGCCACGTTCAATGTGAGTCGGACGGCACATAGGCACATTATGGTTTGAATACTCTGCGAGGTGTCGAAGGACATTTATATCAAATGTGTTTTCCAAGCGTCAATAATCTTTTCATTCAATCAATAATCTTGAGCACTGTTCAGACGTCGTTCGACGCGGCGTTCCAGTCCGCGGTGGCTCAGCAGATGAAACAGGAGATGCACAACATGACACAGGCACAGCCCTTCCAGGTCGGTGGGCCATTGATTGAGTTGAAACAAGACAATACTGATTTTTAAATTATTATCTGATGTAATTTAGTAAGTACTAGTGAACGTTCAGTGTAGTTGAAATGTGATGTGTTGCTAGATGTCGGAGGAGAGTGGTGGGTGTGTGGAGTACCAGCCAGTGTACCCGGTGGGTGGAGGCTACCACCAGGGAGTGGCTGCCCTCAATGGAGGGGCCGTGGGAGGAGGAGGAGGAACAGCAGGGGCACAGACTGCCAACATCCAGCAAGTCATCAACGCCCAGCCCCACCAACAGCCCTCTGGTTAGTTGGCATCCTTTTTGTAATTTGTAAATTGTAATCGTGATTTTGTGGTAAAGTACATTGTTTTATGCAGTAGTAGATGTAGTGTTTTGTATATGTGTTCTCAGCACAGTTCGAGAATCGTGTAAGTTCTGTGATAAATATCTGAATTTCTCGTGGAAGTTAGTTAGATATATAGATTTTAACCCTCGTTCGGTATGGTCTCTTTTATTGAGTGTCGTATGTGCATGTGTGTAGCTTGTATAGGAAAGCCAATGCGAATGAGTTTTGTGAGAAGCGTAATTGTATTTGGAGTTTCGTGTAAAAATCAACGTTTTTCATAGATTTTGTTTCTTTCTTATACCTTCTTTTAGAATTTCCTCACATGAAACGGAAATATTTGTGAGGATGTGACGGCATAGAATGTGTGCCTAGAATTGTAGCTATGATCGTATATTTTTTTGGTTGGCACATTGTTTTTAGATCGTATGTTGAATAATGAATAGTGTTCTATGTAGTTGATCAAGATTTATGTAACACATACGCACATGTGTGTATAATACAGAATACAGTATAACGAATGGTATTGTAGTTGAGTGTTGTAGGTTTCCTGAAGCAGCCGGGTGAGTGGACGAACCAAGACGCGGCTGCGTACGCGGAGTTCCTGAGGAACTCGCGGAAGAGACGCGCGGGAGGGGCGGACAGCGGGGATGAGAAACACTATAAGGTGTAGGAGGAGAAGGAGGAGGAGAGGCGCCACACAGCAGGTCAGCCGCCCCGCATTTGCATGTACACCATAGACCCGTTTTTATCCGTAGTTGATTGAGTGTGAATGAGAGCATTGAATATGATCCACCCCGGCCCCTTTTATATTCCAGATCCACGCATTGCATGAATAGAATCCCTTTCCCCGATCCCCGACCTCAGATCCCCCCATTTGTATTGCTTGTATGTGGTTGTGTGAGTTGATATCATTGTGAGTCTTGTTATACAGTTGATATGTTGGTATTGAGGCAGTTGTGCACTCTTTATTTATATAGATAAACGCACGTTAGTTTTGCATTTTGTAATGCCACCGGGCTGAGCACACTACAGTGGTACTACACATGTCTCTCTGACTTGTCCCGGGCTAATGCATGCTAGTGATCCGGGAAGGTCGTCGCTTGGCTTGGCTAGGTATCGCACGTAGCTTGACTATTATATAGTTTGCATCACATTTATTCATAATGGTTCTTTGTACCTTTCACAATTTATATTTCCAATTTTCAATAATACGGTTGATTGAGCAAAGCGTGTTGTATTGCTATTGGGACATTATAACATGCTACTTAAACTTGGCGGTAAGTCGTGTAAATAGTGATGTAGACGTGGAATTGAAAGGCATGGTAGATGTAGATGTACTGGCTGCTTTTCTCTCGTTGCTATCTACGTGATGACTCCTCTCTGCTACACTCGATACGAGGTGCGATTGATTGACCTGGAACAGATGTGGGTTGATACGTATTGGAATATGGCTGATCACTTTGACGATCGGCAGGAACACTTGAATGAATCGGGTGCGGAAGTCAATGCGGTAGATGAGTAGAATGAAGAAGTTGAAACACGACTGCGAGGCGAACAAGCAGTACGTGATACCTGAAGCGGTATTGTTTATATTGCCGACTGGTTGTGTTTTGTTATGATACATCGGTGAAACGTGTTTAAAAATTGCATCAAACATTACCGACAACGAGGTCGTTTATGTAGAACCAGTTCCAGGCTTCTGCTATGAGTACTATATTTGGAATGGACACCATGAAGACGGAAACACCAGTCATCAAAATGAGAATGAACTGCTTGCGAAGCTCGGAACGCGACGGAGACTGAAATGACGATTCGACCTCATTTTCCTCTCTTCTCTCACTGTCTGTATTTCTCTCTAACTTATATTGTTTTCTCGAACTACATATGTTCAAAACAAAGGTATGTGAGTATAACGGTTAGTTTTGGTAACGCACCTTGCTCTTGTTAGTGTATCTGTATATTTTACAGAGTACACAGAATGAGACCAGGTATCCGACAGCTATTAATGCGAAGTGAATCGTCCCATAGGTACGACTCAGGTTCATCACTCCACACAACTGCAATAATGATATCAGTTTTTTACTCAGATTTATTTCTTATCATATCACTGTTCTTTATAATAATAATAGTTTATCCATATGTTATCAATCATCAAACAGCACAAACATCCTAGTACCGGTTAAGAACAAAGGGTGGTTTGGCAGAGCGATGACTGCGACAGAACCTTTTGACACCCAAAACGTGTATAGAAAAGGTCTGTCAATCTCAGAAACGAATGCAAGAACTTCTGAAGTTAGTAGAGAGAAAAAGCCAACTACGTCAGGACACTTCGTCGCCAGAGAGCAATAGAATTACATACGAGTGGGGTCATCTACAGTGAAACGTGAGCGGTTGTGTGTGAAAAATGACATAAGTTTGTTTCTGTTGGGATAGCCAGCATTATCCTCATGTTTCTAAACCTTTCTAGAACATTCATTAACTGTCCCGATCATCCTCACTCCATATGACCACGCCTCTCTACACAGAGCGCGCCCTCACCCGATCATTCCAGAACCTTCCATGATCCCTCTATTTAACCCGGGCGCTCGCTCATTAGACATTCAGTTGTCCAATATTGTTCTATTGGCTACTCCAATAAACGCTCCACCTACTCGCGTCTCTCTCTCGTGGACACAACAGTTTCTGAAGTCAATCTTTTTGAATTGACATACTGTGGAAGAATCAAGGTTGTTCCAGTATTTTGTAACTCGATATGTAATGAAACTCTGACCAAGGGTGGTTCGCGACGCACATGTGATTTTTAAACCATTTGAACGCAGCGAAGCAGATCTAGCATTCGGCTAAACCAGAAGAAATGGATTTTCTGCTTTTATATGATCATAAATAAAGCTGTCGACAATTCTCAATTCTGACAACACTCTACGAGTCCACAGTGTCTCAAGGGAAAACTTATGTAGCCGTTCCGCATATGATAGTTTAGGAGCAAGTAGTTTCGTGAACGATCTTTGCACCGCTTCAAGTTTATTACTCTGGGTGACATTGAGGGCTAAGAGAACCTCCCTACCGTATTTGAGAACAGGACGAACCTTATACTTGTAAAAATTCATAAACAGAGACTCGTTGTGGTGGAAAGCCATTCTTAAAACACCAATTCTAGACGATGCTTTCTGTATTGTTCGTTTTATATGCTCGCCATTATCATGTGATACGTGCATAATACACTTGTTCAACGTATTCGATTTCTGTGCGTTAACTTGAAATTCGAATCTAACTATTAGTACGTAAGCTCCTGGAACAGAATGGTTAAAGAGCAAAATGTTCACGTTTGCCACGTGCGCGCTCGCGTTTCTCATTCGGAGAACTGACACCAACACCATACTCCATACCCAGCTGACGTAGTGGTATTGCAGTCGCTAAGTGAGTGTGAAAACAAAATCATTTTTTGACAAAACTTCACGATCGACAGTTTTCATCTTATTCTGAATTTCATACATCGCACTAAACACACTATAGTGTAGTATCATGGTGTGATTGTAGGTATTTTGTAGGAGGAATGGCATATATACAAAAGAAAAGTGCACTTGTCAAAACCCGTTGTAGTACAAGCTGAATGATGATGACGCAAGTAGAAAGTGAACGATGATCGCAAAGAAGTGAGGCAATGTACAAAGTAGCGGGGCGATTGTAGGCAAGGCGTACAAAGTGATAGTGACTAACCGCATCCGGGTTGACGTGTCGATCAAAATAGGTGGCGAGAACACAGACGCCCAGAAGAACCTGAAAGGTACTGTATTGATCGTTGACTGCTTGTTCATGTAGTGTGAACAATTCAGTTAGATTAGATTCATTTTCATTCGGTAGCAGAGATTCGGCGCGAAGACACGCGCCGACAGCTCTATGTCCTCTGTACAACTTCCCGGACCATTATATCACGTATGTAACTTGATGTCAGTTGTCACGTGGAGTGATATATCACGGCTAAGAGATCAGACAGTGTCAGTTATTGTCTGCATGTCGCTGCTAGCTAATAGAGAAAATTAGGTAACCCTAAACATAATCACACAGCATGTGAGCTCTATACAAAAAACATATGAATGTCACACGTCATGCCAGTAATTCGTTAGCGTGTACAAGCAAGCAAAGGGGGGGCTGAATCTGAATCACAGTTTGGAAGGCGGACTGACCATCGAGAGGCCTACTCCGAAAGATCCGTAGCACACTCTGTAGGTGTTGTTCCAGCGGGCGCGGTAGAAGGCAGACCAGCACACGGCGACCACCCTCTCGAATGCCAGCTGCATGTTGAAGATCGCCGGCAGCTCACCTGCAACACATGTTTCATATCATACGTTTTGTAGTTGACGCTTTATAAATACAAGGGCCAAATTGAATTTCGTGACTTATGAATGCTTGAAAATCGTCATAAGTTGGCCCTTGTGTCTTCAATCTTTTAAAGAGCGCACCGGCGACGATGAGGAGATAAGGCCAATCGTGATGAAGACAGGTCCAGGAGGTGGTGGGAACGAGGAAGTCGCCCGCGTCGAGCAAACGCATACGGCCGATGCCGGAAGACACGAAAGAGATGCCGTTGATCTGAAGGGGAGAATTGTATTCCAAGAATACGATGCAGCTATGATGAGCGTCTTGTTTCTTGTATTCTTCTATATGGCAATACATATTATTACTACTCTCACCAGGTCTCCGACGGCGAGGAATGCGTAGGGCACGAACTTTCCGCGAAAGTCTCGGGTGATGAGAATGATGAAGAGAATGAGCAGATTGGACACCACGGCAGCCGACCCGAAACACGCGTAGAGGAAGAAGCGAAGGCGCATCTCCAGCAAGCGCTCGAACATCATTGGTATTAGATATTGTTATGAGGTACATATGAAGACGATGAGTTTCAAAGGCAAACTTGCAGAAATAAGTTCCGTATTGACAACATTTGCTACACTGAATGAGAGTGGAGTGTGGAGTGAAAGATGAGTCATCATTAGTCAGGATTAGTGCTAGTTAGATTTTTGTAGCGCAAAATTGGTGCAAATCAGGAACCTCGAGGCAAATGTAACATGTGAATAAGTGACTGCGGTAGAAACTAGCACCCTCTCAATTGTATTGACTGATGACTTGTATTGACTGGGGCGTGGGCTACTTCTTTTTTTGAAAAAAAAGTTTGTATGATACAAAAAAGTTACATTCAGTTAGAATCGCCAAGAAATCGCGTCGAGAAATGAGCATGCGCTTTCGAAATTGCAGCCTGCGAGATCATTTTCACCCACTCCCCGGTGTGTGGTCTCGCGCGGAAAATGAGAACTTTTCTGTAGTCAAATGCACAGAGGCCCAACTATCTCCCTGAAGAAAACTATACACCCTACTTCAAGCTCAAGCTGCAAGCAAGGAAGATCAGAATAGGAATACTATCTTGAGCAGGCTATTATGAAAGAACTGTGTTTGGTGTGTTGTAATTTTGTGATATGGTACGGTAAACTTTTTTTTGAATTTTTTTAATTAAAAAAATGTACATAGATAAAACTGTCATACCTCTGCATCACTGATGTTTACTTCCATTTAATTTTTGGACTAATAAGTGATAAAAATGAACACAGAGAATTCCAGTACAATATCGTAGCAGTGTAAGAATACTAGCCTCTCACCTATGAAATGAAGTGGACTGGAATGAGTATGCTGTTAAATGAGCTAGTATATTTCTGTATTGCGTGGTAATTGAATCGGACTGAAAAGGAAATTGAATGATTCACAGCTAGCGGAAACTATACAAAGTATGAGGGCAAAAGCAATCAGAGCCTTGATTCAAAAACGCACAATTCACGTAATTTCTTTTCATACACGTTTTTATTTCAACATCAGTTTGATAAGATCAACAACACATGCAGCAGAAAAATGAAAATAAACTGAGTGTGTGAAAAAGCGTTACCACGAATACACAGAATCGCATAAATCAAAGGAACAGGAACTGGAGTTTCTGAAATACATACATGCATACAACGATACAACCCAATTAGGAACCACAACGTGAGTTGCAGAGAGCCCGGCGAAATCATGTAACATTTTCTCACTGGACACATGACGTGCTCTAAGTAATTAGCATAGAACGATTCGCCATTTCGCGCTGATTCTAACGGTATCTTATTTATGGGATCATGTAGTTAAAATCGGTAAAAAGTGATACGATGACGTCATATTTCTTTGATCTAGCCACCATCGCTCAAAGTGAGTAATGAAAAATGCTAACATAGGAGACGTATTTCATCGAGTAATTATCGATTACAGGCAAACAAAACCTAGTGGTACTATTATTCTCTTTCGAAAAGTACAGGAGTAAAAAGGAGTGGTTTGTTTTGATCTAATTCAACAAAAGCACATGCATATTTTTTTCTTCGCAGCTGACTAAAATTTCAAAACAAACCTGCTCTTTCAAACGATGTTTCATAACTATGCTATGAAATGTGTGATTTTTGATCAGATATACGCATGCAAATGCATAAAAATTTAACAACAAAAAGGTCTTTTATTTTGAATTATTATAGTACATATTACAATTACATATGTTATTTCATCGATTAGAAAGAGCAGGTTTGTTTTGAAATTTTAGTCAGCTGCGAAGAAAAAAATATGCATGTGCTTTTGTTGAATTAGATCAAAACAAACCACTCCTTTTTACTCCTGTACTTTTCGAAAGAGAATGGATGTCCTTTTCTCAAATTTCGAAGAAATTTTGTACATTAGATAACGAAAATACATATTACAAACTCACTAGTCAGAATATCATGATATAAAGATACAAATAACTTACACTGACGTATCCAAACTACAATTTACAATACTCTACACAGACATAGTAACAGTCACTTATTTGTTTGTATACACTAACGTATTCAAACTTGAAAATCTTCGAAAACCAATACACTGACGTATCCAAACTAGCGAAAACGTAGTCAGAATCAGGAAACGAACAGCCTGGTCGGATCGCTCATTGACGATTGATGCGCTCTATTTCGCTTATCTAATAGCCCCCCTCTCTCTCACTCTTTCCCACCTCTCTCTCTTTCTCTCTTTCTCTCTCTTTCTCTATCACTCGCCCTTCTCTTTTTCTTTCCTCTCTCTATCACTCCCTAACTCTCATTATCTCTCCTTCTCCTTCTCTCTCTCTCTCCCTCTCTCCCTTTTCTATCTCTCTCTTTCTCAATCTCTTTCTCTCTCCTCTTTCTCTCCCCTCTCTATCACTTTTTCTTTCTCTCTCTCGTTCTCTCTCAGAGCGTATTGTGTTTTATTCTCCGCTTGAACACTCTCTTTTTCTACCCACACTGTTCTCTCTAGACACAGAAAGACAAACTTCAGATTTTGAGCTAATGAACCCTCGGTCATGAATAGCCGGACTGGGTGCGTTGAACTGAACTCAGCTAGCTTTCTTATACGGTTATGTTCCTGTGTTTCTGGTATTACTGTTCGAATTGAGGAGTTGTTGCACAGAGAACAAAACAGCGTCATCCGGCCTGCTTTCTGCAATTCGCACGTTTTCTAACTCGGTAAGAGAACATACGCTCTCTCACTCTCACACTCTCTCTCGCCGAGATCGCTCAATCAGATAACAGGCCGGCTGCCCAGTCACTCGCCAGTGGACATGATGAGAGAGTGCGCAGAGAGTGTGCGCTCGCAAGAGACGCCAGAGACGGCGCGCGATCGATCCGACACGAGAGTGGGTGAGCGAAGGGCGGGGCATGCGCTCGGCCAATCAGTTTTCACCGGCAAGAGGCCGAGAGACCAATAAGCGCAGAGTGCAGTGGGCGGAGCTTACGTGAAGCACACCGTCGTCGACGTCGTCGTCGTCGTAAACACGTTTAGTGGCAAAGCGGGAGAGAGCGAGAGAGAGGCTGTTCTGGGCGCCGCAACCGATATTTATTCAACAAATCATACTCATAGGTCTTACAAAATGATACCCTAACACATAACACACTATAATGAAGTATATTGTATTATGATAGCCAAATAGCGTGTGGATTGGGAGTGGCGCGCTGCGCGCGCCACAGATCATAACAAACGGGCGGCGCTGGCGCGCCGCCCCTAATAAACGAATATTTTCTATATTTAACTATCGATGAAGTCATCAGTGCTTTGATCTAGCCGCCCTCTGTCGCACTTTCCCTATAAGAGCGCGGCGTTGTGCGGAATTAGAGCGCAATGTGAACGATGAATCCTACGAGCATTATATATTTTTGAAATCAGCTTTAAATGGACCACATTTATGAACTTATTGCTATACCATATCCAGATATTTGAAAATCTCATTGTGGTCCCTACATACAACCCAATGCATGATTTTGCCTTTACGAAATAAACTACTCTTTGTCTCTGGCTCGATCTTTTCGTACATTGAAGATTGAACATCTGTGAAAAATGAATACAAACACAAACACAAACAATCTCGTATACACGACGCGTGTATACATATCCATATTTTTATATATTGATACTTGATGACTTCAAATGCTTGTGCTAGAGAAGCGCAAGAACTGCGGAATGCTCATATGCATACGTTTTTTTTAATGTTCCCACTGTTTCGGTGTTTCGGAAAGTGACGCGAAATCGCCGTTCTTTTGCGATTTGTGTGTTGAAATTGTGAACAAATGAGTGTGTTGTGTTCCCAGAAAGTTGTAATCGAGTTATGTTCTATGCTCGAATTACGAATCATTTCGAAAATACAATTCTCACAGAAAAAAATATTTAGTATCATACATTCGCACAACTCATTTGTGTGGTGTTGAGGTGAAGACTCTGGTAGGATGGTCGCTGTGAGTTGCATGGCTGACTGCACTCAATGTATGCACTCGAGTCTTCTCTGCCACAGAAGAGACGGGGTGAGAGGGCCTCACCTGAAAGAGTGAGAGGGAGTCATGAGATATGAGTCATGATTGAGAGTGAGTCATGTGAGAGTGATGGGAGGGACTCGCCTCGATGCATGGCAGGAGTATTTGCATGAAGCGTGCGCGGAAGTCTGCTCCGAATATGAGTAGAATGAACAGGTTGAAACACGACTGAGAGGCGAACAGGCAATACGTCATACCTGAAGTAGTTCGGTTGATATTTCCGACTGTTTGTGTTGAGAGTTGTATAGTTTTATGTCAAAAAAGGTTGTTTGAAACATCTTTTTATAAAAAAAAAATCTCTCGATTAGATGAAACATTACCTACAACGAGGTCGTTTATGTAGAACCAGTTCCAGGCTTCTGCTATGAGTGCTATATTTGGAATGGACACCATGAAGACGGAAACACCAGTCATCAAAATGAGAATGAACTGCTTGCGAAGCTCGGAACGCGACGGAGACTGCAAGAAGGGAGGGTTCAAGATGAGCAGATGGTCAGGCACTATGTACTCAAGCACACCAATACTGAGACATACAACAAGTTGCAAGTGTATCTACTTATAGACGCACTTGCAGTATATAAGTATCTCACTGGTCATCTTCGTAGTCAACTGACCTTGTTGATGTTCATGAATGTGTATATGGCGCATAGTATAGTGAATGACACGAGGTATGCGACTGCGATGAGTGCGAAGTGCACTGTTCCATACACTCGCCCCAGGCTCATCACTCCGCACAACTGAAACTCATCTCGTCATTATGGGTTCTGAGTTTTCGGTTCACAGTTTTGCACAGTTAGGGTCATAAGTACATAATCATAGATTTACGCGCCGATAGGCTATTTCACACTACGACTTAAAGTTTAGCGGCTCGTTAATTTTGCGGCATGTTCCGTTTGCATATAGTTTATTTATGAAAAGACATTTTGTGATTTGGTGTTCTTTCATTTGGCAGTAGTACTGTATGTATGTACGAAATTCACAGTGATGTGTGATATGTGGTTTTGTTTCACGCTACTTACACAGTAGGCTGTCATTCTGTCAATGCATCAATGGATTTTTTTCGTGTGAATGAGAAAACCAAATGTTTTCACAAATTATCTTTTTGTTTAACTGTTTTAAAAAGTTGCATTGCACTCACAGAATCGACGTTGACATGTTTGTCAACGTAGGCATGAATGACACATATACCCAACAGAACCTGTAATTAAACATATGCTGAACTGATCGTGAAATAGTTTATGTCTCTAACTACAAGGAACTGACAAAGTAGTTTTGTTCAGACAAGCGTACTTATGGTGTAAGAGATTTGTATGTTGAGTTTTGTGAATATGAACTCTGACCAGTGTGATGGCGGCTCCGATGCATGCATAGAAGAGCCTGTGTGAGATGCGCCACTTGGATCGGTAGAAGGAAGAGCGCAACACTGCGATCACTCGCTCCACAGCCACCTGCAGATTGAAGATCGCCGGCATTTCACCTGAAATAGGCATGCATTCATGTAAGCAGGTTAGTGTTTCGAACACGCACCAGCAACGATGAGCCAGTAGGGCCAGTCGTAGTGGAGACAGCTCCACGAAGTCGTTGGCACGAAGAAACGATCGCTCCCGATCAGACGGAGACGACCCACACTCGCCGAGACGAACGAGATGCCGTTCACCTGGAAATATTACAGTAAGTTCCCCAAAAAGGCGAACTTACCAGGTCTCCAATGGCGAGAAACGCGTAGAGCGCGAACTTGTGGCGGAAGTCTCGCGTGGAAAGGACAGTGAGGAGGAGAAGGAGGTTGCAGACGACGGCGAGAGAGCCGAAACACGCATACAGAATGAAGCGGACCCGCATCTCGAACAAACGCTGAAATGAGAGAATCGAATAGTGTACTGTTACTGTACACTATGAAAACACTTTATAATAATACATACTTCTTCATGCGTGGCTCCATAGCTGACCATTTTTGAAGTAGACGAAGTGGCGACTTCCTATGAAACACGCAAGTACGATAATGTTTGAAATAATTAACTGTTTTTGTCTCACGCGCAGACGTACATTGTTGTAAGTAATTATGAAATTCTTACGAGAAACCTGGGAACATTCCTGAGAAACCTGGGAAGTTTCTATGACAATAACATTTGTTACAAATAAAAATGTTACGTAGCCCGTTGCTCGAGTACTTTTTGGAAAACAGTCTTTGCAAAACAGTGTAGATTTCAAAGTGAGAAAACATACCTCTGCTGTGATGATCAACGATGCCATGTAAATATGATGAAATGAAAATACAGATTTGAATTCTCAATTGTACTTCACACTTAATTTCCACTTGATATAATGTAATGTGTACTCCGCGGAATGTAGCTGGCTGCAATGCAAAAAGGAGTCCGCACAGTCGCTCGCGTATTCAGTTGTCATCAATTGTCCACACAATTGAACGAGTAGCCTACGCCTCTTCGCTGGTGACTTTAAAAGAAGCTAGGCTTGTTGAAAATCGCTCGCACTGACCAACAGCATGCGCTAAAATATCTGTCTTTTGTGGTGAAACATTCAAGCACCGCGCTAATTGACAATCGAAAAAGGTAAGAAAAAATGAATGGGACACGGATGTTGCATGGTTTCTATACTGCAATCAAGATTCTGTGATGAGTCACGTTTCGAGAGAGAGGAGGAAGTAGAAGGAGGAAGTGGAAGGCAATATCTAACCCCATTACAGCCCACGTGAATTGTCTCCCGCACAGACCGCAATAGCAAATAGGCAAACACTAACGATCAATCTCATTTGCAATGCAGATATACTCAATTATTCAATGTGCAAACGAGGAAAATACTATAGAATACATGAAAAAGTGATTTACTAACATTTTTATGAATATAGTTTGATTATTTTCTTGATTGGTGTCAAAAGGAGGCCATTGTGGTTTTTCTCTGAGCTGGTTCGTCGTGCACTCTTCCCCTCGCACAGAAACAGAAGAGATAGAGGAAGCGACGCCGGAAGTCCGACCGAAAGATGACCAGGATGAAGAGGTTGATACAGGACTGCAAACCAGACAGACCGTACGTCACATCTAGAAAGAAAGATTAAGACATAAGACATATATAAAAAAGATAAACCTTCAACAATGGGCTGGAGCTGTATCCAGCCCATAGTCTTGGCTGCGTATATGAGATTGGGAACGGATATCATGAGAGAGCAGACTGCGTTCATCGCTATCAATACCCTCTGACGGGTCCTCTCCGACTGAACGTGCTTCTGCAACAAGGTCGACAAGTAAACACGCAATGCACTCACCACCTTTTTGAGTCGATTCGTAACTCTGTATACGGTGATCAAGATGCAGAATAGGATGAGGTAGATGAGAGAGATGATGATTTCTCGCACGAGACCGTAGCGATGGGAGATCGCCATCACAGAACATGCCTGGAAACACTATGTCAACACGGATATACACTAACTGCTTGTATCTATTGCAAGAAAAGCAATTACTCGTTCACGATTGTTTGGCACGGCAACAATGGTACGGCAAAAGCAAAGCTGCTTTATTCTTCTCGTGTTTTTTTTAATTCTGTTTTCCTCTAATAACTCACTGAAGTCGGGTTCTGCCTCCTGTGCACATAAGCAATCGTTGTTGGTATGCATTGAATAGTCTAAAAAATGGAATGTTGTTCCGTTCAAAATACTGCTCTTACGATACACAACAGAATTCCTGCTAGGCCTGCTCTGATCTTAGTTTTGTTCGTATAAGTGTACTTGTATTTTATTGGATCAAAAACTGCTGTCAACCTCTCCGCGGCAAGAATGCAATTAAAAATCACGCAAAGGTCGCCTAAAATATGTGATTTCGCTTGTTATATTTATATGTGTACGCGTACCTGCGACGTATTTCAAGTACGGCCAGGGTTTTGTGATGAGACATTGCCAGTTGGATATGGGGATGAAGAAGAGATTGCGGTGGACTAGATATAGCCGTCCCACACCAGTCACCACGAAAGAGAGACCGTTCAACTGCAAATATAGTCCGTTCATAAAGTGATCTTTTCATCTATTCCACTTCGTATCGACTAGGCCTCGCTTTTTTTCAAGGGTGTCGTGGTGTGTGTGTGTGTGTGTTTTATACGCGCAATTTCAAACGGATGTATAGATTTTGGCACTCACTCTCCTTCATAATGACTGCAAAACATAAAACTGTAAAAGTCATCCTAATTCGGTTTTGAGTTGCGTAGACTTTTTTTAAATTTAGTATTCAAAAATCACCGTATCTCCCAGCGCGAGAAAACAACAGTTCATAAATTTGTGACGAAATTCGCTGTTGGAAAATATTGTGATGAAAATTATGATATTTGTACAAATCGCAGCTATGCCAAAAGTCGAATAGAGGATATAGCGAGGAATTATATGTTCTTGAACAGACTCCAGATCCATGCCTAAAATAGTGTCATCAAAAGATAAATGGCTTAGTATATTCACTAAATACATAAAAGTATCTGTGCTCGTGAGAAAGAACGAACAATGTATAAAACAAAAGAACAAAGGTATAAACTATCAGGTAAACTGAGTAACTCACTTGAGTTCTTGAGTAACTGTCTACTAACGCGTGACTTTATTCACAGTTGTTTCTACTGTACAACTGCATAGCTATAAGTTAATTTGTTACTACAGTAAATTAATATATGAGAACAATGAAGTGATCAGAACCCGTGACAAGTATATACTACAAGTGAATTACTGCTGCCACCTATGTACACTAACTAAATAACGTAAATCAGTAAAGCTATGTCATTGAGAGTGATCGAGTGAGCAGTTCACTTTTATGTAGTTGCGTGGTATCAGTGATCTGATTGCAGTGGGATGTTTCATCTGCCCTAACACTATGAGGTTAGGATCATATTGTCATGATTTTGAATATGAAATTATAAGTCCTCTTCAACTCTTCAGGAGCACAATTTGTGTGCAAGCAGGTTGCATACGCTGTGGAAAATAATTTACAACTCATGTATATAACTACATAGAACATCGATCCCGAATTGCTTTACTATATTCCAAATTACGAAGCTTGCGCGCAACCTCAACACGGCTCGACCCGCTGATCGCTCGCCGCGGCTGTCACAGCGAGTGGCACGCGTCGCATGAGCTCGCGCAGCGTGGACTGTGACAAGCGCGCGGCGATGAGCGGCCCGAGCCGTGGGCAACGAGTGGCATAACCGCCTTTGCGCGCGAGTAGTGCCGGTCGGGTCGATTTGAATTGGAGAATTGGCCTTTTTTTCAAATTTTACAATTCAGCTGTAAAAAAGAAAATCGTAAATATTGATTGATGATAGTAATTACTATCATCAATCAATATTTACGATTTTTACGATTACAACGATATTTTTACGATTCAATATTTACGATTACTAGTAAATTACTTTATTTCAACTCATCATCAGTTTCTTTTGCCGATCTCGCACTCTGTCGTCTCATTCTCACCCTCCGCAGGTCTGTATCGATTTCGCAACTGCTCCTATGAAAGCCCGTAACATACTGCGAGCTTAGCGATTTTTGGTCCCATACGTCTAGCAGGTTTCACTACACCACTACTTCATTCGACTGGCAGTATTTTTCTCATGAAGACAAGTCCCTCCGCTGTCGTGAATCTAACGTGTTCACTGGAGAGTGCAATCGGGAGCGCGCCGATCCCGACAACAGGAAGTAGCACATGAAGGAGTGAGTACAATCGCTTGTCTTTCCATTCAATAGAATTAATTCACATTAGGTTATTGTTCCTCGTTCGTCTCTCTTCTCTGGAGATGAACTATCTGGTGAACACTGTCGGCAGGGAACCTCTCGTCATCGAGGACAAGGAGTGCTTCCAGATCTACATGCACCACTACTTTATGCGAGCTTAGCGATTTTTGGTCCCATACGTCTAGCAGGTTTGTCTGGAGGTACGCCCCTGAACTTTTTTCAAAAATAAAATTTAGACCTGCGTAGACCGACCGACGCATGAGAAAGTATCAATACTGATAACGTTGTGATATCATTGCAGGATACCGCGATGAAGTGAGTGCACTCGCCTCGTAACTGTTGACTGAATTGGAAGGCGAGCGGCGCGTGGACGGATGGACCGCAGCTTCCTGCGGACATGTCAGTACTACTTTCTGTTCTCTCCTACTTATCTAATACACACGACATAATTTATGCATACTCTGTAATATTTGTTCATGCTAGGTCTCATCCGTGCTCGGCTGTGGTTTTCGACGGACGAATCTATTGCTCAAGCAGTCAAATAGCTGTTCTCTCGCAAGGTGTGTGACCTTCTGTGGTTGTTTACCAAAATGCGGTCAGGTACCTGCCGTCTGATCACTCCCCCGTTTACCAGTTCTAAATGGAAGCTGTGTGTTGTCGCGGACTTCAGGTTAGTGAACTCGTAAACGTATTCTTCATTCTTGTCAAGAATGGCCCTGCGAGAGTGCTACTGACCACTACGCTAGTTACGTGTTTCGACATTCATGGCAGGAATTGTTTGTGAACGTGAGATGAAATTTCCATTGTCCAACAATTTATTGTACTGTAGAACTATTGGACAACATAACACATATAATGTCTCTGACAAGAAATGTTAAGTTCAAATATATTATGCAGGATTCAGGATATGAGAATATAGTTCGTGCCCGCAATATAAAAATTCATCTGCAGAATATAAACGGGGTTGGAGCGACGGTGTGCGATGGGCGGTGATCGCCGGCGGATGGCTACAAGGTGATAAGCAACATACTCAGGTGGATATTATTGTGTCCTCGAGTCTTCGAGTTCTCTTTTTTATACGATTTAATTCACATCTAGATGCTGGTTGCTGACGAATGGAAACGGCTCCCATCTCTGCAACACTCGCGCTATAACTGTGGACTCGTCGTGATAGACAATGTGGGTGTGGGTGTGGGTGGAACGTGGAAAGGAATTTGAAAAAAGGAACAGTTTTTCGCAAAAATGAATGTGATCTGTTTGGTAGATCATGACATCATATCATTAGAATAAATCAATCGGGACTAAATCAAGAGGTATATGCATACGTCATATGTCCTTTTCAAGGTGATGTATGCGATCGGAGGCCATCTGGTCTCGTGGAGATGCTCCGTCTGGAGGAGGAGTGAAGATAAGAGGGAGACGGTGGGAGGAGCGAGTGAATGAGCAAGGTGGAACACATTTTTGTTGTTCCGGTCTACTTATTGATTTTGACAGTTCGTATGTTTCCTTATGTGCAGTACATACATGTATTTTGTTGAAACTCTTCGCCGTAAATGTTTATTCAATCACATTTGTCACATAATCACAATATTCATGGTAATGCGTAATCAAAAGTGCAAGATTTAAAATGTCTAGAACACGGATCTGTTGTAACACACTCGAGAGTAAACTAGTCATGTCAAAGTTAAGTTTTAAGTGGTAAGCTCTGTCCTCTCTACTGCAGCATCCCCTCGAACAGTCTGTTGTGCTTGCCGGGGAATCCGCTCTCCTTCTCCTGCCAGTATCGACCATTCGACGTGTACATCTCCTTCCCAGTCAACCCATCCACAGTCTTCTCAAAGAACATGTTCTGCACCCCGCCACACTTGAGCATCGCGCGCTGCTTCTGGAAGTATGGTGTTCGGGGTTACTGTAGAACTACCGTACCTGTTCGAGTGCCTCCTTGTAGTGCATCGCTTTCGGCCCGTTTCCCACGTCCAAATAGCGAACATCGGGGCGCAGTCTAGGAAAGTCAAAAAGTCAAAATCGATAATCAATCGATATATACCTGGCGTCGCTCTGTGGCAACTGCGTCCTCTCCTCTGGCGTGAGCTCGTTGAGACCACACGAGAAGATGGTGAATCTATATAAAGACATTATCACTTCAATGACGTTACCATTCTGACCCGTAGTACTTGCTGGTGCGGGCACTCGGCTGCTCGCCCGAATCGAATAGCGTCGACTTCTCACCGTTCGGCTTCACCCTAAATGGCAATCAGCTGATCAGCTGATGATCAGCTGTTTATCTACCTGACGAGTGCCCTGTCCCATGTGCCAGCGAGCTGACATAGCAGGTGCTCCTGCTTTCCGTTCGATGCCACGATGTCCGCCAACACTTCGCGCTTGTCCTGACAGTTCAAATTACCGTAGTCTTACAGTAACCTATAATAGGCTCGCACTTAGCTCAGGATTTTGTTGAAAACATTTTCGTGAACAGTTGTAATGACGCGTCGCGTGTCCACACGCGACGCATCAAATCGAATCAGCTGTTTCTGTTCACTGTTGTTTTGGTTGGTTTTTGTTTGTTCATATTTCGTATTCATGTTCTATTTTTGTGTATTAAAAAGAAATGATTACTGACGCTTCTTTTAAAACATACACAATTGCTTAGCATGCGTGAATTCCGTTCGTATGTCGCGTTGTTGTATGTCTGTTTATTTCATGATCTATGTAATGTATATTTGTCGCCGTCGTGTTTTATAATAGTTGTGTTCACATTGTGCTTACATTGTGCTTACAACCTACAGTTGTGATTGCGAAGTAGTGTGTTTCAGTTGGATCATGATGGAGCTGGCGCACCGCGCTGATCAAGCCGGTTTCGTTGCGCAAGAAGCTGCGCGGTCATCGGGTGTGTGGCGCCAGATTCTGGATGAGGTAAGAATTGCGATTATCATATTTCATCTAGTTGTGTGTTTTATTGTAGTATTAGTCATGGTTGTAGATGATGTCCGCACCGAGCCCGCTAACGAGAAGACGCGTGGATGTGATCCGACGAAACCGCCGCCTCGCCTGCCTGTTCTTTCCACTCTCCACCTCGCACTCTCGCACATCAACGGTTTTCAACTTCGCATTTTTACTTGTGTAAGTGTATTCATAACAGTAGTGATAACATAGTCAACAGCAATATGATAATAGCGATAGCCCTCAAACGTAATTGTTGCAGGCTCACGTGGATGACAGCCCAGCAGTCTCCATCACGAACTACTGGCAGCTTGGACAAACACTTTTGATTGTGTTTGGACAAACAAACAACTTTTCAAAACCAAAGATTTTGTGTCATGGTTGCCAGGAGTGGCCGGCTGGCGCGCCTGTCTCTATTTCTCCGCCGTCTCTCGTTGTCTAACATATTTCGTCGCGCTCGGCTCTCTTGCGTGAGAGAGCGAAACTGGTGGGCGAGCCTACTATAGATACCGTACACTACTCGCCACATGAAATAGCAAAAGTGTGGGCCCGGGTGCCCCCGGTGTGGGCCCGAGTGGGCCCGCGCCCCGTATTCGATCATATCCAAGTATTTTCTAATGAAATTCTGTATGCATAATGAGAAAAGCATTCCGCATCGATCTGCGTTTACAGAATTTTGAAATTTTGATTTTGATTTTTCCGGGCTCACACCCTGTGGGGTCCCACTGAGTGTCCCCGGTGTCACGGGTCGGCCCGCTCATCGCCGCGCTCCTATATCGCTTGTCACAGTCGCGCGCCGCGCCGCGTGAGAATCTTCAAAGGCGGCATGCACTGACTTTACACTTTGCAATGGCGGCCGCGCTGCGCGGGCTCATGCGACGCGTGCCACTCGCTGTGACAGCGGCGAGCGATCAGTCGGCCGAGCCGTGGGTGTGGGACCGTGTGGGCCCGACGGGCTCACTCTGTGCCCCCGGTGTGGGACCGTGTGGGCCCAAACACGATATCTTCCTATTTCGCCATTTTCATCAAAAACAAACATTACTAACGGAATCCACATAGTGTAATTAGGCTGGAAACATGGGTGTGAGCCCGGAAAAATCAAAATCAAAATTTCAAAATTCTGTAAACGCAGATCGATGCGGCATGCTTTTCTCATTATGCATACAGAATTTCATTAGAAAATACTCCGATATGATCGAATACGGGGCGCGGGCCCACTCGGGCCCACACCGGGGGCACCCGGGCCCACACTTTTGCTATTCCATGTGGCGAGTACCTTGAAGGTGGCCCTGGCGCGCAGTCCATTGTTGCACTTGATAGCCATCACTCCTTCGTGGTAGATTTTCCGATCTTCGGGGAGGGACGTGGCGTTGTCGACGTGAGTCTTCACCTATACGGGAATCGATCGATAATCAATCAATCGATATCCCCCACCTTATTCCACGCGTACTCCTCGGTTCCGAGGCGCAGTCTGACGGGCACGTCACAGGTGATCTCGAAGCAGGGGGAGAACTTGGCAGTCGTCATAGACGGAGAGAACGTCTGCCACCTGGAATGAGTGGTATGTAGAGATGGATACAGGATGGAAGGGAAGGGGCAGAACGCACCATGTCCATCCCTTGCCCTCTGCGTGCAGCGCGCTGATCTGCGGATTGTGCGACACCTGCAGGGACTCTCTCTCTCTCTCTCTCTCTCTCTCCCCTTCTCTCTCTCTCTCCCCTCTCCCTCTTCCCCTCCCCTCTCCTCCCCTCTTCCCTCTCCCCTCTCCCCTCTCCCCTCTCCCCTCTCCCTCTTCCCCTCCCCTCTCCCACCTGTTCAGCGTGGTACTTCCACCCGTCCTCTGCATAGTCGAATGTCTCCCCCACAATCGCATTGAACGGCTTCCTCGCCCGTCCAGCCGTGTAGTTGTACCCACTCACTGCGAACGCAGTCACAAGTGCCATCCTGAATCAATCGATAATCACACCAATCGATACTCGATCGCTACCTCTCCGCCGGATCGACCGTGTTGAGGGCGCGAGTGAGAAGGGAGGTGAATCGAAGCTCCTCGCACATAGACTAGGTATACGGTAGATCGACAGTATTCCATACAGTACCTGTAGTACTGTGAGCGGTTCGTACATCGAGATCGGGACGCCGGTACGAGTCAGGGCGATCGTCGCAAACGCCTGAAAAATAGATAATGTGTGTGTGTGTCGATATTGATTTATTGATTACCTTGAACCCGAGCGTCTCTCCGGGAATCTGCTGGGCAGGTAAGCTGTCGCGACGCATCCGGCGGATAGACTGGAAACCAATTAATCAATATCAATGATCAATCGATATTCGATCGAAACCTTCTTTCTCTCAGAAGGCTCCTCATCGCGACAGGTGACAGTGGACTTCTGCACAGCTGCCGGCTGCTCCTCTTTCTGCTCCTTCTCCTGCTCCTTCTCCGGAGTCGTGGTCTTCTCCACGCTCACCACTGGCTCGTCGCTGCTCTTCTCCTCCTCCTTCTCCTTACTGCCCCTCTTCCGCCTCTTCTTCTGCTCCGTCTTCCCCACCCCCTCCTTCTTGCTGTCTGTCTTGGATAGACTCTCCTTCCTCTCTGTCCTCTTGCTGTCTGTCCTCTGCTCCCTCTCGCTGTTGTCTCTCTGTGTTGGCTGCTCGGCGGATGCACTGGGGCTCTTGCGGAGCGCGCGCTTGCTGCGAAGGAGCACCTAGAAAGAAGGAGTGGTCAGTGGTGTCCACAGTGTCCCCACCTCGGTCTTCTTCTTCTCCACATTCATGGCGGCTCCTAGGGAGGCGAGCGATGCGTGCATCGTGCGGCGAAGAGAGCGTGTCTCGTCGTCAGACGAATCCGCTGCGATGAGTTAGAAGGAGAGATTATGACAAAATACGTACTTCTCGCAGTCTTGAGTTCTTCCTTGCTCAGCAACGGACTCCTCCTGTTGATCACCTTCACTCCGCCGTTACTCAGCGCAGCCAGCATTTCCTAGGTTACTGTAGTTAGGTATACGGTATTCTATACCTTCATGTCCCTCTGCACAGCCTTCACGTCAGCAATCATCTCTCGCGCAGATTCGATCGTTTTCGTAGTCTTTTCGAGTAGCCTACAGTTGATTAGGTATACGGTAGATACAGTACCGGTCTACCGGTACTCACTCGACAGTCATGCAGTGCATGCTCTGGCACTCGTCCATCACTCGCACCACCGCATCCAGACCACCCACGATGCTCGACGAGTTCTCACTGCAAGGATACTGTAATACCGTAAACCTAATTCAAATTACAGTACCTGATAGGCAGAGCGGTCGTGTCGTGATCCGGCAGCGGCGACTCTTTCGTATTCTTCGGCGTTAGCGGGCGCGCCCTGCCAATCGATAATCAATAAATATTTCATTACTCACTTGCAGATCTGCTGGCGATGCAGGCGATGCTTCGAAAAAGCGTCCTTCCACGCGAGGTACCCGGCGTCAGACTGAATACGGTGAGTATAGTAAGATTTTCTAAAGTACAGTATGTTTACCGTACCATGGGAGAGGGAGTGAACGAGTGTGACTCGGTCTTGAACAGCAACACGAGACGCTTGTTCGTGTCATCATACAGAACCGGCACCTAATCGATAAGCTGATAATCAATCAACAACGATCGATACCTTAGAGAGGTCGATCTTGAACTCGTGCGAGAGCGCCACGCCGTCCGACTCGCGCGCCATCCGGTCCTGACACGATTGAGAGGGGTGTACGGTAGTGTACCGTACCTTGTAGAGCTTGAGAATTCCCTTGTTGAGTTCTGCATAGTAGCGCTTGCCAATATTGATGAGCTGTTTCTTGCACTTCTTCAACTGCACCTCTCCCGTGTAAGGGGGCGGGGCCTCCACGTGTCGCTCCGTCGGGAAGTCAGGCAGCGGGAGCAGCTGCTGCCAAGGACGCACCGTAAACCCCGCCCACTTGGTCCCGCCCCCCACCACAGGCGCGCGCCGCTGCTTGAGATGAGAGAAGGAGAAGGAGCGACGCAGCACAGACTTACGACTCTTGTCGGATTTCTCCTGCTTCACGCTGCCTGCAGGGAGGGAGAGGGTGAGAGGGAGAGAGAGAGAGAGAGAGGCTGAGAGAGAGAGAGAGAGAGAGGAGAGAGGAGAGAGAGAGAGGATGGGAGGAGAGATGGAGGAGAGATGGAGGAGAGAAGGAGGAGAGGAGGAGGATAGATGGAGGAGAGGGAGAGGAGGGTACCGTCACTCATGGCGCGTGGGTAGAGAGGCGACCGCGCGGGTCGCTGTCTCGAGACACCAGTGTCGCTCTTTCTCTCCCGAATATCCTCATTTTTCCACCGAGCTTTGTTTTCTGTTCTATCACGCAATCATGATTTCATTGACGCCCTGATTATGAAAAAGAAGAACTATAATATTTGCTTTCAGAATAAATACGTTTCTGAAATAGAGCATTTGGTTTTCCGTTCATCACCAAAGTTACATTGTATTAAATGCTAAATTAAACTATAATGCATTCCGCGTAGTTCGTCTTGTCTCTTGTACTAGTTTACTTGTACGAATCACAACAAAGTTGTACATCTTGCAATCAAACATCAAACAACGGAAAGTGCTTATAGCCCCCATTTAATCCCTAATCTGAAATTCGTGACACTTGATTGAAGCAATTACACTTGAAAAGTGAACTTGGAAGAGGCGTGAAGGACACTCGATCGTCGGCCGCACGCTGTCATTTGCATATCAGTGGAGCGAGAGAGTGAGAGGGCGCAGAGAAGCGGGGGCGCGCGCGGCCTGAAGGGATCTGGGTCTCAAGCACTCGCCACTCGAGCCTCCACGGTCGGCGACCGCTTTTGTCCCAATCCCTTGATTTCTTGTCAGTCCTGGGTACTCTTTCCAGCCGAGAAATCGCTCCGTTAGTTTCCAGACCACTTTTCTGCACCTCTCGCCACTTACGATGTACTATAGGGTACTTGATCTTGATGTACGTGATTTTATGAACTTGACAGTTTTTTTATTTAACGCCTCCTTGCTTCACACTAGCGTCTTTGTTTGTGTTTGTATTTATGCTTTGAAATGATCTCGGCGTCTATTCAGCCCTCTATTGCGCGCCTTTTTTGAGTCAGAGTCAACTTCACGGAGTTCCATAGTCACTTTCAGATGCGATTCTGACGTACAAAGACGTATGAAGTAGCTGAGAAGATGACACAGGAGAAATCCGCTGCTATGATTCGAAGACGCAGCCCAGTGCAGAACAGTGAGTTGGTTTTATGTTTATTTGTTGTTCATAAGTTCATAATAACTTCAACTCAACTTCGGCTTACTCTTTTTTATCATACATGACTATAACAGTATCACTTTTTATCATTAATCACTCTGTGAATCACTGCGTTTCGTTTATTTACTCATTCTATGAGATGGAGAGTGAGAGAGTGAGAGAGTGCAGTGGATATCTCATCATCATCAAGCCACTTCACCAATCAATACATACGCAATCCATTTGCAACTGTTCTTCATTCTACTAATCTACTATTCGAAAACACTAGTGCGCTATTTGTAAGTCCCACTCCCTCCGGTCTCCCCTTGCTTCCCGGTGCGCCGAATAGTTTCCTAGAGACACTGTCCCCAGTGGTCGCGGCGCGCGCGGCTTACATCTTCTAATCACTCTCTAGCCGATTATACCACTCCGTGTTCTTCTCCCACTTCCGGACTCCCTCTCCCCCTCTGCACCCTCCCCTCTGCCCACACTCTCTCACCATTGGTTCGGACCACACCACTCATTAGCGACGCGTGTTTCAGCACTCTTTTTGCGTGTTGTTTTTCGGTCCAGCGAACGGCTGTCTCGTATTTCGAACAGTTTCCTTTGGAGAAACGCCGGCAATTGCGCGCACTCTAGCGAGTCGAGACAGAGTCCATTCCAGCATTCCACTATTGCCCCTCGCCATTCTGAAGACCGTATTGCTATTACAATACCGTAACCTGCTACTACCGTATTCCTAATGTACTATGGCCGCGCCGCGCAGACCACGAAAATCGAGGAGAGCAAGGGAGGAGTGAAGCTGCTCAAATTCGTCCGAAGTCCGGCTTTAATAAGTCTTTCAATAATAAAATTTTTATTTTTTTTATTATTAATAATATTACATTAGAAATCAATTAAGGATATGAGGTTTGTTGTTTTGAGAAGACTCGTCTGCTCGTCGTCCGCGTGTCTTCTTCGGATCCTCGCACAGCGAGAACCACTTTCAGAGGAGAGACGAGGAGGTACGTATTCACGATTCCCGTTTTCCTTTTTCCAACATTCATTACAACTTGAAAACTATCGTGGCAGGTGTTGCGTTCTGCTTTATTCCATTCTTTGTGTTAGTCATGTACGGTTTCACAAGATTTTGATTGCATACCGACTCGGAATTCCATTTTGATCCTGATGTGTTGTCAGGTGTTCTTCGCGGAGAAGCGTGAGATCGTCTCCTCCTCCTCCCCCTCCTCCCATCCCTCCTCCACTCCCCCCTCCACTCCCCAGAATGCAGCAGGCATTCCCAACGGGACACACAGGAATGGAATATTGAGGAAGGTCATTCAGTTTTAGAAATCATATTTTCATATTGATGAAATCGTTAGCATTTTGGAATGGCATTTATACAACGTACTCTATTCGAAAACAAATGTGAAATGGCTAAGCTTACACGTTTATAATCATCCTGAAACGTAATGTGCAGACCCCGTCGCAAGAAGCTCTTCTCTCGCCGAAGAGCATACTGCGCAACTCGACAAGCAGCCAGGCGGCGAATAATCGCGCTGCGACTGCGAGTCCGGCGATTAGTCGCGCCGCGAACGCGAGTCCCGCGAATCTCCGCAAGCAGCTCAGTCAGGAGATAATCGATGCGGCCGGCAGTGTCCATGCAGTGAGTTCATACATATAATTTGTTTCATAAAGTTTCATGAAAGTATTATTGAAAAAAAAAACAAAAAAATGTTCTATCTGTTATTGAGATAGCAAGCACCTATATAGTCTCAAAGTGCTTCATAAACGTGCTGCATACTGACTGTCGTTGACAGGCGACGCGCACTTCTGTGCAGTTCAATCAATACGAGAGGGACTCGAGAGACTCGCCCCGACAACACAGGAGGGAGACCACGCAACAACAGGTTATTGCTATAGGATATTAATCAGATCATCTCCATAAAGACGTGCAGCCCACATCTGACTTGAAACTCTGTTAGTTTTACTTGTGTTAGTTGGCGAGCAACACATGGTTTTTCAGTGTTTTTCAGTAGACAGTAAATGCAATCATACAATTGCTATGTGCGTCGTTATTTCTTATGTGGGTATCTGTAACGCACGAAATGTATCGAATAATAAAAAAAAACCTGACGATGACGTCCATGAAACGTATGTGCTTGTTCAGAAGAGTGTTGTGCTGACAGTGTCTACTGGAGCGGGCCTTCCCCGCACGGATCCATCCACTCTGCGGAGGGAGGGAAGGGGGGGAGGGGAGACACCACTCAGGATGGCTGATCGACAGGTGAACATATATGATTAGTACACTATTCTTGTATATCACGTTTCACTAAAACAATAGAATTGTTCGTTCAGTTTCGTTCAGTCAGAGTGGTTTTGTCAGCTATTTGAATTTTGAAACTTTTTCAACTACATACCTATCACACAAAAACACAATAATGTTAAATGTACTTATTTCCCAGGTGATCGGTGGATTCTACCGGCAGCGCTCTCAATCGATAGATGACCTGGACTCTGTGGGAAGGAGTGAGAGGAGCGAGAGGAGTGAGGTCGTCCGATCCAAGACTCCATCCCCAGAAGAGATCAGGAGACAGGTATACAGACTTTCATTACATACGTTTCACGGATTTGGTAGGTTTTAACATTTTACTGTCAATGGATCCGTCTCTCATTGCTTAACCGTCATAGAGAGTACGTCGTCCCCTGTCTATGACTACTCCCAGTGAGGGACTGATCTCTCTTGCGGCTATAGAGAGAGGATACCTGGAGAGCTCGCCCATTCAATTGAGGCGAGAGAGAGAGAGAGAGAGCCTATGTAAACAGTAGTTCAGACTCTAGGGAGATAGATTCCAGTTCACCCTATGAGTCTTATGATTGTAATGCGCCGGTGATTAGTGATTATGTCGGTGTACTTGTGTGATGTTGACTGATTTGCTTCCAGACTCGCACTCCGGTGTCTTCCATCTCTTCCATTCCTCCTCCTCCTCCTCCCCCTCCACCGAGCCACACTCCCAAGAAGATCATGGTAGCTGAACAGCAGAATAGAGGTGTGTTTATTTATTTATTTTTTCTTCATTTTCCCAGCCTTGTTTACTATTCTCATAAGTTAGCTAGCACAGAATGTTTGTAGTAGTGTAACTGTCGTCGTCAACACATTCTCTCATTCTCACTCTCGAAAAACCGGGCGTATTCTTTCAAGTTGCATGCGGCTTCACATAAGTAGCGGTTCAAAAACGCATCGTCTGCGTCTCGTGAAAACACACAGTGTCTGTTTTGTTTACTCTCTGCCCCTCTCCATTCTGCCCACTCTCTCGCGCCTCTCTGCCGCGCTAATCCGGTCTGGTAAGCTTGTTGTCTCTCTGCCACCCACTCACGCCGGCTGCCGTGAAGCAGTCAGCGCCAACAACCCACTGATCTACCCTATCTCTGATCTACCCTATCTGTATTGATATAGCATGTCTCCCGGTCAGCCGAGTGAGAGTGAGTGACGGGTGTCTTTTGACAGTTCCGCGAACGCGTGGGCGTGAGAATAGCGGGAGTCTAGAGGTCTGTGTTTGTGAAGCTCTGAGCCTGACTCATTTCAAATGAGCGTTCGACTGGCGATCGGTGAGTTCCCTTCACGTGTCCTTTGTGTCACCACTTCCGCTTGAGTAATTGCCTGCAAATTTGCATACCTGCGCGCGTAGATTAGGTGTAGAGATTATGAAAGTCAGTGTGGCGATGCGATTCCCAGCCACACAGTTGAATGTGCCTACTAGAAGGAGAACCAGTGAGTTGTTGAATGTTTAAGCAGTAGATTCCCACAGCTAATCCTTTATGTTACTGTGCAGTTGTGTAGTGTTGAATGTGTTGAACTCTTCTTTTCAGGCAGTGAGCCCAACTGGGCTGGAACGAAGCTGGCAGGGCGAGTCATCGACTCCAAGACACCGGCTATCAAGTGAGTGGCATTCCGCAAATCCAGATAATTGGTTATTTTAATGATAAAATATGAATTCGTACTCGTATTGACTAAACGTGTTTACCACTGTGTATATGACAGAAGTGAAACGTATCAGTTAATATCTGGAAACGTATCTGCTTTCAGGTCTATCTGGGAGGAGAACATTCGCAAGGAGGAGATCGAGAGGGTATGTTTCATTTACTGATTAGTATGAGGATAAGGAATTACTATTACAATAACTTATTTTGTTACACCATGAACTACCACGGAAACGTATATAACGTAAACAAGGGAATAGTGACTTTTTCAAAGTTCACTGCTCAATCAAATGTCATATCCACTAAACTTCGTTTTGCAGCAAGAGTCTCTGAAGCAGCAGCGTCCGAAGTCGTATGGCTTCCCGAAATGGCGGTCGACAGATGCTCTCTCCGCCAGCCTCGTCGCAAGCAACAATGTTGAGGTCGGTCATATTAAAGGAACAGTGGCGACTTATTTCTGCCACAACCTGCCACAACTCCTCATTTTCTTTGAAAAGTACTTACGTAAACAGATGAACTTTGTATTGTCCCAATGCAGCAAAAGCACATGCATAAAGCATAAAGCGTTTACAAATACTAACACAAACCTGCACCTCTCTCTCCTCTCTCTCTCTCTCTTATCTCTCCTATTTGTGTTCACTGGTTAGTATCAACAGAACTTTCCCGAATGCGCAGGTTTGTGTTAGTATTTGTAAACGCTTTATGCATGTGCTTTTGCTGCATTGGGATAAGACAAAGTTCATCTGTTTACGCAAGTACTTTTCAAAGAAAATATATGTCCTTTTGTTAAATTTCATAGAAATTTTGAATATGTGCTGAATTATGACTATTCATCTGGATTTTATCAAAAACTACTATCTCACTCCCTCTGTTCTCTCCTTCTCTTCGTCCCTTCTCTCTCTTTCACTGTTCCTTCTCTCTCTCTCTTTAACTGTTCTCTCTCTCACTCTCACTTTCTGCCCTTCTCTCGCTGTCTCTTTATATTTTTTTCTGCTCTTCTATCAACGTTTACAAATACTAACACAAACTCTCGGCCGTTCTCTCTCTTCTTACTCTCATGTACCACAGATCACACGTTACGTTTCGGATCGCCGTTACGTTTCACAAAACGTTTTTCCCCACATATTTTCTCACTACCGTTCGGAGTCGCGCCTACCGGACACGACACCCACACGCTTCCCTCTCGCCTCATGGGTGCGCGAGATCGCTCATAACTTCTTTCGGAGAAAAGATACAAAGATGCCCACGACCAATGATCTGTCCTACGGAACGGTGCGAACCTAACTAACATGATTTGGATGAGTCCACATTGTTGTTAACATGACCTTTGGATATCGCTTCTTGAAAATTCTGGCGCGAGCCCTATCCTAAGACAAAAGAGAGGGCGCTGCGCGCCCTCTCTAATTTTCACACGAGCACAACATTTGGCAGTAACCGGAATCGAACCCGCGAAGCTCGGGGGCCACAACGCAGGGCACATGCACTGAGAGCCATGAAGCAAGTGAAAACGTGTCGTTCATTTGCGCTTATGTCTCCGACCCGAACGTGCAGTATTGAAGCGTAGGCGGGTAATTCAAATTTTCGTCTGCATCCGTGGCAGTGGCAGATTCGAAAGTAACGCAGAATCGTCGTTCTTTCGCGAAAATTGCAAATGTGTTAGGTTAATATATTTTTATATAATACTCCGAGTCAAAAATGAGTCGCCACTGTTCCTTTAAAGTCGTGCCACTTTTTATATTGTTTATTTCTTCTGTTGTTCACAAAGCAACCAGATACGTTTCAGATCCCTCAGGACAGCCGAATCCCGGAGCATCGCATCAAAAAGATGGTGGAGACCGAGAAGGAAGCAAACACTAACAAGGTGGGGAACATGACATGTGTTTTTTTTCGATGCAGACAAGTCAGGTGTTGCAATAACCTGTCTTGATACATGATTCACGCGCTTATGCCCTTATGCGTCTGGTGAATAATTGATGCTCAAAGTTGAAAGACGTAGCTGTTTTCCCATAGCGACGCCTTTTCACGACTGGGGTCAGAAAACGGCTGCTCAATTGAATTAGATTCTATTCCCTCCCGCCTGCCCGTATTTCCCTCATTGTTTGTCGCTATTCTCTTTTTGGAACATCGAACAAAGGATTGTACTTTTACAATTTCACGGATTCTCTATAATCCTGAATATATTTACAACCATATTGCGTTAGTGAATGATCACTCGATACTGCAACTACAAGCGAGAGGAGATGGTGTGCGCTAGAGTGAGTAAAATGCAAATAGTTAGATTGTTTATATAAATTTTAAATAATATATGTGTTTCAGTTGCTGATCCAGCAGCAAGCTGGTCCCCCGAAGCGACTCCACAAAGGAAAGAGTCTCGATTCACTATCTATGCAGGTCAGTCAGCGCAAATTCAATTGTTGTGTTTTTGGGTGGTGACAGTTCAATTGTTCAATAGATAATATTTATCGCGATATAATATAATAGATCACAGTCATAAGTTATTTACAAGAACGCGGGCTTCTCCTCGTTGTGAGTGTGCTCCTCACCCTGCTCCTCCTCCGTCTGCTCCGTCTGCTTTTTTTCCTCCTGCTCCGTCTCCCTCTTCTCCATCGGCTGCTCCTGCTCCTTCTCCTCGGTCTCAGCAGCGATCTCGACGGTCTCGGCGGCGGGCAGAGCGAGCCTGAGTAATATAATTGCCTACGTATATGGCTGAGTATCACTCACTTGTTCTCCTTCTCGATCTTGTCGGCGAGGGCGATCTTCAGGGCCTGGAGGGAGCGGCGCTTGCGGCCTCCGCCGCCGCATCCACAGCAGCCTAGAGAGGGAGAGGGTCAGAGGGAGGGAGAGAGAGAGGGAGGGAGAGGGAGGGAGAGGGGAGAGAGAGGGAGGGAGAGAGAGAGGGAGGGAGAGGGAGGGAGAGGGGAGAGAGAGAGGGAGAGAGGGAGTGTGCGTACCGCAGCAGGGTCTGCAGCAGCAGCATGGTCGGCAGCAGCAGCGGCAGCACACCACTCGACAGCAACAGCAGCAGCGACAGCATTGACAGCAACACCTGGGAGGGGACGGGGAGGTCAAGGCATTGATTGATACTCAACATGCCAAACAGAACCCATTGCCTCGGCAGCTGATTCCACCTTATTCAGAACGACTGGGACCGTTCAGATGAGGCACGGTTGAGGGCAAGCACTACTGATTGTCTCGGCTGCTCGTGCAACCTTTTTTTGGTGCATCTGTGAAGCGTATGTGGCGCACGGGTATTTTATGAAACAGATGTAATGAGTGTTATTAGTTCTTCCGTAAACTTTGCGCATTGTTAAGCAGTGGTGAAACCCAACTGAAGACGAAACATTTTTTTGCCCCAATGTCGTTGGCGTACCTGGGTCTACAGCAGCAGCATCCGCATCCACACCCTCCGCCCTGTCTCTTGACTCGCGTTCCAGTGGAGTCCCTCTCGGAGAGTGTGTCGATCTCTGCAGCCTCTCTCTCTCTCTCTCCCTCTCTCTCTCTCCCTCTCTCTCTCTCTCTTTCTCTCTTTCTCTCCACCTCTCCCTCTTCCATTCACTCACCTGTCCCCATGGGCGCGACTACTGCCAGCTCTGTGTTCTCAGCCGCCACCGCAGACTCGGCAGGGGCCACTGCTGTGTCGTCTGACAGCTTGATCGGCAAGGCCTACATTTTATTTATTAACTGCTGTACGATTTAGTAATAACTATATAGTGAAGGTAACAGTTATGAGTGACTCACACAGGCACACGCCGCCAGCACAGCGAGCACGGCGAGGTTCCGAAGGAAGGCCATTGGATGTCTGTGGATTGGGTTGATCCGATGTCCGTCCGCCATCCGCCCTCCCTTATATACGCGGAGACGCCCGGCATCCGGACTTCCTGAAATGTGTCATGTCTCCGGGCTGTGTTTGTGGACGTCTATCGCCCCAGGCAGTCGCCCCCGGGGCAGCCGCGCACTGTTTGTGCGGGAGCCACTGACACGTCCGGGTGCAAGAGAGGGAGAGGGAGAGGGAGAGGAAGAGAGAGAGAGAGAGAGAGAGAGAGAGAGAGAGAGAAAGAGAAAGAGAAAGAGAGAGAGAGGGGGGGAGGGAGAGGGGGGGGAGAAAGAGAGAGGGAGAGATAGAAAGGGAGAGGGAGATCTTTGAAATCCCTCCACCATCCCTGACTCCAGAAAGCGATCACTCTGATCTCGGATCAGTGAGACCTTGTGTGGCATTCAGAATATAATTCAAAGCCTTTCCAGGTTGACCACAAGGAGTGGTTCAACCCGACCCGGATCCGGGATTCGATCAGTCGGGAGAGCATAGCAGACATCGGCACGACTAGGGACAGATTCGAGAAGAGGGGTGGGTAGAGAATACTATACTGCAGTAAGTACTCGTATGTATAAGGAACACCTGTCGAGTGTGTGCTCCCGGAGTGGTCACTCTTTGTAGATGGTGTGGACATGAAGTTGTGAGTTGTGTATGTGATTGTTGTTTGCAGCCCTGTCCCCCGTGGAATCGACTCTCTCCCGTCAGCAGCACTCGCGCACCCCCACCTTGCAGGTATGCAGTATTGCAGTATGCTATTGTTGTGTAGCATTTATCGAGATTATATCATATGCGAATTACATTACTTTCCAGCACTATAATTTACAAGATGTTTGAAACGTACACATATGTACATGTAATAACAACATCTCATTTACTATGTATGCATTTCACAATGTGTTTTATAAGCAAAGATTATACACTCGATTCCAAGATTGATGCGGAATCGATGAAATCGTTCATCAACCTTGCATGAAACGTATCGTTGCAGGCGGTGCACATCTCTCAGCCGCTCCACTCGCATGGCAGCGTGGCAGCCGCGCACAACTACCCTCCCCCACCCCCGCCCCCACTACATCACAACCTTCAACAACACGCACACAACAGGCAGGTCAGTGCATCTTTTGTCGAGTATGCTGAATTGTGTTGTGACTGACTAAAGGCTATCTGATTAGTATGTGAACTTTTTAAATTCTGAAAGCTGCTGGATAATTGAGTGTGAAACTACCCTTTCGAGATACTAAATTCACGAAACGTATGTTGTATCGAAATACACTAGACTGTACTTCACTGATGAACATAATAGTCATATTGGTTCGCCACGCAACCATTGAGATATTAGCGCAAAGTGAAACGTATCCAAGATGTGTGTAAACTTTCAGGCCTCGAATGGCTACACGCTGCCTCCCTCTGCCGACTTTGGCAGCCAGTCACAGCTCAGTCAGCCACCTGTGGGATACGTACAGCCATATGGACACGGATACACACAGGGATACGGGTCAGACATATCTCTCTCTCTCTCTCTCTCTCTCTTTCTCTTTCTCTCTTTCTCTCTCTCTCTCTCTCTCTCTCTCTCTCTCTCCTCCCCCTCCCACTCAGTCAGTTGCAGCCCGTTCACCCCGCAGCACTCCCTGGACTACTCTCCCTCTCTCACCTCCACCTGTCCCTTCACAGAAATGGAACAGATGCTGATGATGTGGTGCAGACAGAACGGAGACGTCGTCCAGGGTAAAGTCCTCTTCAATTATTCAGCAACACGCATTGTTGCCAAGAATACTCTGTAACTTTTTGACGCAGTGTTAACGCATTTAACGCACTGATTTTGCGTTAACGCATTGAAAATGTGTGGGGGGTGGATGTAACGCAAATTGATGCGTTGGAGTGCGAGAAAGTGCGTAGTTCATAGTAAACGCGTTGACGCATTGAATATAGCGAGAAATTGCGTTGTTCCAGAAACAACTTTAAACGTTATGCAAATTTTGAGAATCCATTTTGTATATATTACTATACAATTAAAATCTCTAATAAACAAAACAAACACAACTTTAAATTGAATTTTATTGATTAACAAATTCGATCAATACAAACAAAATCAATAACGCATAATCGCTAATCAATAACGCTTAATCCTGCTTGAAAGAGGCGATGGTGTCACGCCGTCGAGTAGCGCTCCTGCTGATCTGCAACACCCATCACAGGACACTCTTATCAATACACTCAACTCTCTCTCTCTCTCGCTCTCTCTCTCTCTCTCTCTCTCTCTACCCACCAGTGTTCTTACTCTTTCTCCAGCACTTGTGACACCTTGTCTTCGATCATTGTCGACAGCAACGGAAACTCGCGCCTAAAAAGTACGGGGAATCATCGGGATACAAGATAATCACGAACTAATAGTAGACCTACTAAGCGTTCTCACTTTTCCATGACGTCCTCTCCGAAGAGGCAGATGAACTGGTTGAAGGAACACGGCTTCACTTGACCCGGTGGTCGTCCATCGGCAGCACGCGCCCGCAGTGACGACGCGCCAACTCCGCCAGCACCTAACACATAACCATAAAAACACATAGTTCCGCGGGACGGGTCGATGAGTGACAGTTTGCACAAATACAAATAAAATACCTTAGGCTCCGGTAGACGCGACGATAATCCATTACTCGCTCCAAAGCCACTCGAGCGGCTTCACGTACACCTACAGCCAACAATTAAGCCGAAAAGTAAATTTTGTAAAGAATATTCACAAAAATCGTTGAATGAAGACTGACCGTGTAGCGGAACGAGTTGTTGGAGTCGTACTCGAATCCCACGCCACACGTGGAATTACACTTGGCGTTTTCCTTGCAGGAGTCCTTGCCGGTGGGGACGGGTCTCTAAATGTAGAACTTGTCTCACTTAAAAAAAACATTTTGTACAACGACATCTTGCAGG
Source organism: Rhabditoides inermis (assembly GCA_963966185.1). Taxonomy (NCBI): domain Eukaryota; kingdom Metazoa; phylum Nematoda; class Chromadorea; order Rhabditida; family Rhabditidae; genus Rhabditoides; species Rhabditoides inermis. Next base: position 754,034 of record CAWZYM010000308.1, read on the forward strand.
CGAATCAGTTTGAAAATTTCCAGGACACAAATAATGAAACATGAGCGAGACACAGTGATGTGCAGACGAGAAGAGAAACACAGCACTGGCTGCAGTGTAGTAGTCGTACCTGCGAGTAGTCGTCGTACATGTGTCCGGCGCGTGACTGCAGGTGAATGCCGGCGGCCGGCATCACCTCGGGATTGCCGGGTGTGACAGTCCGAGTCGCCTCCTGCCGACAACGCACGTTCAGAGTCGGCACCTGAGTGTATTCGCGATAAAACAATTATTAAAAACCGATAATGGTACACGAAATATCCTAAATGTACACAAAAAACGTACCTCAAGGAGGAAAACACGACGCGGCGAACTAGCGACGCCCATATCGTTGTCCTCGAGACAGAATCGAACTGAATGACTTCATTTACAATTAAATAAGTGATATACGTTTCCAAGCATGTACAACAATGAAAAAATAGTACTCACCTCATCGCTACGCTGTATTCAAAAAAATTCACTGTCAGTTGATTCGCGCACGGCATCACGGCGATTCACAAGTGAATAAACTCGCTAGCTCAAAACAAGCGCGACCCGCGACGGGGCGGAGCTTAAAATAGAACGGTCTCAAATCGACAAGCATGATCAGCAAAACTCCGCCCACTTTTCGACTCCACCCATGGAGTGGTCTTACCACGATCCCAGCAGAATCGGATGTGCTTTGTGTTTTGGTAACATGTGCCGCGCGAGACACGCGTTTTTGTAGCGCAGCTCCGCCTACCCACAGATTATTAACTGTGAATCGCCGTGGGCATCCTGCAACGGAGAAAGTGTTCGCAGAAAAACGCGATACGAAGTGATGCACGTGCCAACGAAAATTCCACACTAACAAAGTAAAATACAACAAAGTAAAATACTAACAACAAAACAGTTAGATGAGCGGAACTTCGCTCGGGCGGCGCTGTGAAGGAGTTTTTTTTCTGCTACGCTGAGTGTTGACGAACAGTCGGTAACCGTAATAAGTTGTGCGTATCGTATTTTGTTCGCAACGTCGTGAATAGACCGCAGTGTTTCGTACATTTTCACGGCAATTCACAGTGAACAATGAAAACACGGACTGTCCAGCGCTACAAAAACGCGTGATCTCGCGTCGCGTTTTCGGCGGCAGTTTCAAATTTTCTAAAACAGTCAAAAGAAGCATGTTAAATATTATCAACTTTCCAGCACATCGACCCGGATCGGGTTTTTGCAATCTTTTCCAGCTTGCATTGTATTGTTTCTGACATGTCAATGCGCTTCCAAGAGACATTTTTTCGATAACCTTTTTATATTGTAACGACATCAACAGCGGATAACAACAACAACAATTGAGGACAACAACATACAGAAAGTGCGTGTTTGAGTATACCCGAAAAAGTTTTGATGAAGACACACTAGAAATCTTGAATGTAGGCTGTCCAACTCCTATTCCATTTTCTTTCCTCCAGACGAATACAGCACGTTCTCCTGAACAGAGTACGTGAACAAGTGACGGACAACAAAGACGCAAAGTGAAATCGTGGAAATCAAGAGAGACAAACAGGAGGGAGAGTACTTACCTTGCTCACAGACCCTCCTACTTCCTCCTGGGTCCCTTGTCGGTCGCCTCGTCCCACTTGCACGTCGCTGAGCTCAGCTCAGACTGGCCTCGATCGAATTCCTTAAACAGACGGCGAATAAGTAAAAGTAAAGGGAAAGGGTTCCTAGCCTAGAGTCAAGTAACTTAAACAATACTTAGAAACGAAGAACATTGTTTGAAAATAAAACAAGGGGGAACTACTCATATCAGGAACGCTCACATATATCTCATTATTTCACACATTTGATAATGAATTTCACCAAATTACATGAAAATAGTGTTAACAACTCGCCTCATTTTCCCTTCATCGCCTCCATGCAGCCTTCACAGCGCGAGACGATTGTCAGAAATCCTGGATCGATCAAACATGTATAGTCAAACTTATAAACAAACTAACTCACATATAATACAATTTTAAAAAAATGCACTCACCACCATGAGTGTTGCTGGCTTCTTGAAGAGAATGCAGTCCAATGAAGAGACGGCAAGGGCTTGCCTCCCACATCTTAAAAACGAACATCAAAAAACTAAACATACAATTTCACAAAACAATCAAAATATAAAACAAACAAAGCAAAAACAAACAAAAAACACTTTTTGAACCACGGGCGGTGCAAAAAAAACTACAGTACTTTTGCCTTGCGCGGCAGGCTTAACCGTTACAGACTCATTTACCTGAAATGGGCGGGGTTACAAGACGTCCGCGCTGAGAAGCTGCACGCTTAACGCGTCTGTTTTACATTTCCACTATTTGCACACTGTGAATTGCCGTGATTTTACATTTTAGATTACATTTGAGTACATTTTAGACGATCGTACATTTTGTTTGAGCGGCAAAATGAATTGAACACGTTATTGTCCGGAGTTTACGTTTCAAACAAAAAAACGAAAACACGCAAAACAAAAAATGGGAAAACAGTAATCAACAACAGCAATCAATAAAATATCACAACGACGTGGTGTGATATATTAGACTCTTTTATTTGAAAAGCAGACAGGCAGCTCGCCACCCTTTTTTCGTCAAGCTCACTCACCGGTCGCGCGCAAGCAGCGCAATTTGGATCATAAGAAATCAATCCTTGATCGATGTGATTACATGATCCAATACTCATAAATTGTTTGCCACTGCGTATACAATATGCTTGCGCACAGTTTGTGCTCCTGGAGAATTGGAGAGGACTTTATGTACACGACAATGAAACGTTTTTTATACCAAATATAAGTTTCAGAAATTCGGACTTACTTCGTGATGAGGTACAAATTTGGCACGATTTGCCAAAAGGCGGGAGAGAGAGGGGGAAAGAGAGAGGGGAGAGAGAGAGGAAGGGGAGAGAGAGAGGAAGGGGAGAGAGAGGGGGGAGAGGGGGAGAGAGAGAGGGGGAGAGAGAGGGAGGAGAGAGGGGGGAGAGAGAGGGGGAGAGATGGGGAGAGAGAAAAAGAGAGAGATAGGAGAGAGGGAGGGGAGAGAGAGGGAGAGGGAGAGAGGGAGAGAGAGAATGGGGGAGAGCGGGGGAGAGAATGAGGGAGAGGGGGGAGAGAGGGGAGAGAGAGGGAGAGATAACTTTTGTAGGCATAGTTTTGTGTGGCATCAGCTGTTTATTTCATTGAATTGAATTGATTTACTGCCGATATCAAGAATACAACAACGGAAATGAAACACAAAAAGGGTTCAGTTTGCGTGAAGTATCTGTCGGTGATTCCTTCTTGTCGGGATCCGACGTGAAGAGTTGGTGTGCTTGGTCTCACGCTTAGGTTGACGTCGCGACAGCCATTGTAGAATGTGTACTCGGCGGGTTCAACTCCGTTCTCCGAGGATTCCTCAAATTCCAAAGCCAGCAACGAACATGTAGCGGGTACCGTTGATCCTGTGATTCTCCACGTAGACCGGGCTTGGCGGGTGCGACGGGAAAATAAACTGGGGGGACCGACCACTCGGGGGCAAGGGAAGATGATGGAATATTTCATTGCGTAATTCTTTTTCCATGAACATGCGAGATGATCACAAATTCTTTTGGTATAACTTTTTTTGATTTTTTTGATCTTTTTATATAAACTTCTTTTGATTTATAACTGATAGCGGTTAAAAATACGACAAAATGTGTCGTTTGAATTATAATTTTAAACCTATCTCCTATTTCCGTTGACACAATCACTCGCATTCGTAACGCACTTTCTCGCACTCCAACGCAACACGGGGTGCGTGATAGTTGCGTGAAAAATGCGTTGTTTGAAATTTGCGTTGACACAATCACTCGCACTCCTAACGCATTTTCTCGCATTCTAACGCAAAATGGGGTGCGTCAAAATTGCGTAAACGGTGCGTAGTTCAAAATTTGCGTTAACACTGCGTCATTAATTACCAGAGTACAAATGTTTTGTAGAATGACTAGACTAGATCATCGTTCACTCGTGCTTCAGTACGAGAAATGGCGGGAACTTTAAGGAGAGAGAGGAAGAAGTGAGGCATCCCCCTTGCAGGCCTGGGCATCCAGATTCCGTCCGAGATCCGCGCGGCGACCGAGGAGCTGCCCTGGAGACGCGTCGAGATGCGGACTGTCGAGGAGGATATGGTAAGTGTCAAACATTCCCCAATACGTTTCGCTCATATTGTAAAGTCACGATGGGTGCCGGAATGAGTAATATCCCTTGCGTTTCAATTCATTTTAATCATGTAGAATATTCAAAGCATTAATAATGGTGACTACTTTAGTCTCAGTTCTCTCCCTCTTCTTCCTCTCGACCCGGTCGGTATGTGAAGAGAACGGCCCAGCCACAGCAGAGGATGAGACGACACGAACCAGCCAGACAGCCAGAGAACAGAAAGGTATGTTCTCCCTTTCTCCCCCCCTCCATCTCTCCCTCCCCTCACTGTCCATCTGCAGGACCCTCCCCGCCAGGGTGAGTCCCTCATCGCAGCCGAGATCCGAGCCTCCCGTGAGAGGGAGGAGGAGCTGCGCAGGAGTCGATCCGAGTTGGGACTGCCCACCCTCGAAGGTGAGTGGGCGGGGCTTTGAGGGGCGGTACTTACCTACAATTCCTTCAGACACGATGCACGCGTGGCGTCGCGGTATGCGGGCGGGTGGAGTGGGCGCGGCTCAGATGAGGGCAGCCGTCAGCTACGATCAGCTCAGCCAGGTACTCAGGGGTACTGTAGATGAGTTGTCTACTGTAGTTATCAACAAGTATTGTACAATGTACATGTTATCTGTACGAAACATTTGTCATTCAGATGGATCTTCCTATGCAGAAGACAGTCTCCTCTGAGCACCTCTCACAGGATCCCTACTATGACGGGTAAAAGAGAGAAAAACAGCGGATGTTTCCATAACATGCTTCAATGGCTTCGGACACTCGCAAAACGCAGCAATAGATATCGATTGATTACAGCACAGCTCGCCGCAACTCACAGGCTTTCAACGGATACAAGCTGCACAACACGGAGGATCAAGATGTGGTGGGTGATGAGATGTTAAAATGCATATGACTTGCGATCACTCAGATCAGATTCTGTCTCAACACCACAATCACTCCTCCTCAGAATACACTTACAAAGAAAATTTAATGATATCTTTCTTATACACCCAAATTAGAATAGAACTGTATGATTGCGCAGGTAGCACGTATATATTTCAAATCGATTGCAACACTAGTTTGTTCAGATGATCTACGGTCCGCCAGGGGGTAGGCAGAGACACGTCTCGGGTGGCGCGGCAGCCATCGCACACCACAGACGATTCGAGTAGGAGAGGAACGGACTGACACATCCGAGAGAGATGACAGATGATGACAGATACCATAGCCATTTGTACACACATGCTCACACTCACACCGCACCAATGCAATACTATTATATTCGAATATTATGGATACGACAACGAATAAATAGTTTTCGATACAACAAATTGTTCGGTTATCGTGTCATGTGTACGCACTCCATCCGGGAATCTTTACTTGACCTTGATCCTCTCGACGGCGCCGATAGCAGCGAGGAGGGCTCGGAAGAGGGAGTGGTCGACAGGACGCCCCTCATCCATGTCCACAATGGATAGCACCAGCCTCTCGCAGCGCACACCTGCAAACCATCAATCCCCCATGAAGACTAATATTTGCCATGGTGTCTGTCTGTCTGTCATTCTTTCCGGAGAGATATCTCTTTTCAAAGTATACCCTATTTGCTGGTTTCTTTCAGAAATTTCTTCAATACCCTTTTCGATTCCAGCATGGGGCCGGGTTGGCCAAGTGGATAGCGTCACAGCTTGCTAAGTGAACGGTCGCTGGTTCGATTCCCCTCGCGGGCAATTGTTCTGCCGAATTCCACTACCTCCCGGTGGGGCGCGTGAACCCACTCTCACCCTCTGAGAGCCCTACCATCGGCGGCGGCAGTCTTTCAACATCTTCCATCACGCCTCGCATCCGGAACTGGTCACTTCGCGATGTTCACGCCCATCTACCATGAACAGTCAGGACTCGCGCCGCACTGTTCCAGCCAAGGAGCCCCAATACCCCACTGTAGGATTGTGTGTGCTTTCAGATAACCCATCATGTTACTATTGTATGTACATGTCGGAATCAGGCTGATAAACAAAACCCGAGAACGCAAATTCCAAATTTCTCGTCAATAGCGATCTTCTGATCATAGTTATCACCTAATCTCTTAAAGGTACCCTCTGAACTCATCACTTTAAATTTGCAATTTGTGTTGTTTGTTTGTTCAATCTCTTCAATAGAAACATAATTGGTCCATTAATAGGTCGCCCGCTCCCCTCGTTCATCGTACGGCGAGAGAGAGATAGGATGTAGAGGAAAACAGTGTAGAGGAGAGAGAGAGAGACGGGAGTGTAAATTTGTAAAATATAAAATGAGTGAGAAAGAAGTAGGAGAGAGATAGTTAGAAAAGACAAAAATTGAAAAAGATACATAATACAAAATACATATAGAACTTCACGTGGATCTCACCGCAAGAGTCATTAGAGAGCAATCACCTTTTAAAAATACAAGATGAACTAATCTTCTATTTTTCTATTCTTGTATGCGCGACAGCGCGCTGGAGCGCTAGTCAAATACAATAACATCCTCTTCGTTGTGATACACATATCATGGTACCACCACAATTATCAATAGAAGCACCCTTGATGATTAACCGAATAACGTGTCAACGATCAACCCCACTCTACAGTGACCCACCTCGCAGCGCGTCGATCCAGTCGTCCAAGTCGTGCTCGTTCACATCCACATCATACAACTCCACCACGCCAATCTGCAAACACACTACTCTACTAATCAAAGCAAATCAAATCATTCTGATATATCCTAATCCCAAGGAGCGACGTAAGCTCGAAAAATTCTCCTATTGAAACCCTAAGGAGCGACAGCACATCCAACTATTCTTCTATCGTGATCCTAAAGAGTGACATCACATCAAACTATTCTTCTATCGTAATCATAAGAAGCGACAACACATCAAACTATTCTCCTATCGTAATCCTAAGGAGCGACATCACATCAACCTATTCTTCTATCGTAATCCTAAGGTGCGACAGCACATCAAACTATTCTCCTATCGTAATCCTTTTTTTAGAAGACTATAGCTTTCATAAAAACCTTGAAATATGAGATTTCATCGATTTAGAGCCGAGTTATGGTCAAAAACGTCGATGACTGCCTCCAGCGAGTGTCTGGACTTTGAAATTTTTGACTGTTACTTTCTATGTAAAGTATGCCTAAACCGAAACGAGGGCAGCTGATTTTTTGATATGTTGAACAGTAGGTTAAGAACTTTCAATTTCTACCTTATGAAGTAAATCCGAGTGGAGGACCTATAACACCTCCCTCGTAAGGAGCGACAGCACATCAAACTCTTCTCCTATCGTAATCCTAAGGATCGACAACACATGAAACTACTCTCCTATCGTAACCCTAAGGAGCGACAGCACATCAAACTATTCTTCTATCGTAATCCTAATGAGCGACAACACATCAAACTATTCTCCTATCGTAATCCTAAGGAGCGACAGCACATCAAACTATTCTTCTATCGTAATCCTGAGGAGCTACATCACATCAAATTATTCTTCTACTTATCGTAATTCTAAGAAGCGACGTCAGATCAAAATATTCTCCTATCGAAACCCTAAAAAGCGACAGCACATCAAACTATTCTTCTATCGTAATCCTAAAGAGCGACAGCACATCAAACTACTCTTCTATCGTAGTCCTAAAGAGCGACATCATATCAAACTATTCTCCTATCGTAATCCTAAGGATCGACAACACATCAAACTATTCTTCTATCGTAATCCTAAAGAGCGACAGCACATCAAACTACTCTTCTATCGTAGTCCTAAAGAGCGACATCACATCAAACTATTCTCCTATCGTAATTTCAATTATTTATCATTGCGTATTCAGAAAACATATGGGGACAAAAATGTGTGGCTGTAATAAGTGGTGCAACGTATTTGTGATTAAGATCAAATCAAAGAATGGTAAAACAGATACAAATGCGTATGGGACAATACAACAGACATATGTATATGAAATGAATGTACTCTGTTACATATACTGGGGAGACCGTACCCGTATCGATCAGGAAGCGCGGATGCGAGATGGTTCAATCATGCATTTTCTAACCTCCTCTTTGAAAGAACCGGTGTCTCTGATAGCTATAATGTTAGATGGTAAGGAATTCCATATTCGAAACTTGCGGTGAATGAATGTCTGTGTTCTAACGGACGGATCAAAAGAGGGTACGATTCGGTGGCAGTGAGAGTGTCTCGATGATGTGGATATGATATTATAGATGGCGGATGAGTCAAAGACGGTGCGACCGTGTACAATTTTATGTATGTAGGCAATATCATTGACTGCTCGTCGTGACTCGAGAGTCTCCAAGCCTAGCAGGCAGAGTCTGGCAGAGTATCCTAGATTGAAAATGCCATTTCTATGGCAGATTCGTCTGGTGAAATACCGTTGAACGCCCTCAATAAGATTCACTGAGCGCACATCGGTGGGATTCCAGAGCTCAGTACAGTACTCCAGCTTACAGCGATAATATGTCACAAATGCTTTGCAAAGAGCGGCTAAGCTGCGAGTACGGTATGCTCTTAGGAAGTCATTGATTCCCCAAAGTGTGCGATCGACAATGCGTTTAATGTAGTCATCGAAAGAAAGGCGAGTAGAGATATACACACCAAGATCTTTAACACACTCAGGGGTTTCTAGAGTCACTGTGCCAAGTGAATATGCATACAGCGGATTTCGCTAATCCTAAGGAGCGACATCACATCAAACTATTCTTCTATCGTAATCCTAAGGAGCGACAACACATCAAACTATTCTCCTATCGTAATCATATGCGAGTGACAGCAAATAAAATTATTATCTTATTAAAATCATAATTCTAAGGAGTTACATCATTTCTCGTGAACTGCAGAATTAGCTGATCACCGCCTGACGTTATCGAGTGCGGTGATGTAGGGTGTGAAGAGGCGATCGAGGCGAGCTCGCGTGTCGATGCGAACGGGCGCGTGGATGGACGCAATCCAGTCCTGCTCCAACCACAGGTCAACGTTCAAGAACAGGTCGAGTCGGTCGCAGACAGACGCGAATGCCACTACGGCTCGCGTCCTGTAATTGAGCCAAGTTGACATTATCTGTTAAAAAGTACTTGCGTAAAGATATTAAGTTTGTCTTGACCCAATTCAACAAAAGCGCATGCATAAAACGTTTACAAATACTAAAACAAACCTGCGCTTCTCTCTTCCCCCCCCCCCTCTCTCTCCTCTCTTCTCTCTCTCCGTCTTCTCTCTCTCTAGACGTGTGACGTTATTCATTTGTATTGTTATATTTCATCTGTTAGTGTCCACTGTCCGTTATGCGCAGGTTTGTGTTAGTATTTGTAAACGTTTTATGCATGCGCTTTTGTTGAATTGGGTCAAGACAAACTTAATATCTTTACGCAAGTACTTTTTAACGGATAATATATGTGCTTTTGTTGAATTTCATAGAAATTTCTTCTCTTTCTGATTCCCAAGCTCTGTCGTTAATTAGTACGCATAGAACTATTATGTGACACATTTTATGATGTGACGCACAATGTTGTGTGTATATGTAACTATATTTTTTTCTTGGTATTGTATAGAAACAATTCTAATCGACACTTCTCTGAATTTCGGTCGCCGTGGCTCTCTCGCGATTTCTCTGCGCGCCCTGCCCGCCTGCCGGGAGAGAGAGCTAGCCAGAGTGACCGGAACACAAAACAACGCAAACCCGGCGCGAATTAGACGCTGGCGGCGGCGAGGCGAACTACACTCAAAGTGCTAGTTGGAGAACACGCGCAGAAAACGCCGAGAGAGTACGCTTTCGGCAGAGAGTCAGCGTTACCGGACACGACTTCCACCCACCCACCCACCCACCCACCCACACGCTGGCCTCTCACCTCATGGGTGCGCGAGATCGCTCATAACTTCTTTCGGAGAAAAGATACAAAGATGCCATCAATTAGTGATCTGGCCTACGGAACTGTGCGAATCTAACTAACATGAATTGGATGAGTTCACATTCCTGCTAACATGATTTATGGATAGAGCTTCTTGAAAATTCTGGCGCGAGCCCTATCCTAAGCCAAAAGAGAGGGCGCTGCGCGCCCTCTCTAATTTCATTTTCTGGAATCACGCAATCAATTAATGATTATTTTTGGTAGTGGTTTGTTACACCGACTTTCAACAAATCTCACATGAAAATGCGGCTGTACACGCGCACAATGGGGAATCGAAGGGAGAGCGCGCCGAGCGTCGACGCAACAGCAATCAGCTGAAAGAAGGCGAGGAGGATAGGAGGAAAACGTGCGAAGGAACTGCTTCTCACACAGCAAACATAAAAATAAAGGACCTTATGACATTTCTTTAAAAGTAACTTCTTTACCAGGTGGATTTTCTTCCTACTATCGCCAAGAGGGATGAAGGCATATAGTCTGCGCCAAAGCGATAGTTTTCGATCTACCTCGCTTGCAGTTCGAAATACGGTGCCATAACCGTCTGCCTCTCTTGTTTTGCGCGCTATTGCCGAGAGCTGACTCTCCGTCTTCCTCTGATCTACCCCATCGCGCACTACTTATTGCGAGCGTAAAGCTGTATAATAGTACTCATCAGCAACCCACATTCTCATCCATGGCGCTGCCGCAATAGAACGAGAGACACTCGATGCTCTCCAGCTTGCGCAGCCACACCTCAAATCAAGTTACAGCCAGTCAATCAATCAACCAAGACATGCAAAATCACGGACCATGTCTCCGCCAAACGTGAGCGGGTTCATGAATGTCTGGGTGTGGATGGCGACGGTGAGCTGCTGAGTCAGCGACGGGAGAGAAGAATATGAAACAGAGCACATGCACTCAGGTAAAGTCATACACCGTGTACTACACAATGAGTTTCCTACGCAGCTCTACACGGTGGTGTAGAAATAGCTACACACCACGACACCAGTGTAAAAAGTTGGATCTATTTTTGACACGGTGTAGAGAAGTGTGGGGATATTACACGTGTGTAGGGGTGTGTAGCGGTTTCAAAATGCAGAGCCGGGGTTGTGGCTCTTCTGGAAGGGAGGAAAGGAGAATGTGGGAAGCTGAGAGTAGATTGGCAACATTTTTTCAAGAATGTTTGAAGTTTTAGATGCGAAAGTTTGTTTTGCGGGTGAGCGTTGTGGACATGTTTTGTTTGCTTTAATAATATCTCTATAATATTATCTTTCGTTGTGATCACTTTTTGTACTATTAATTTCCTTTTAATATTAAATTAATCACTTGAAACGTATTTCTAAAAAAAAAATAGTGTTTGCAACAGTGTTGCACGGCAATACACTATGTAATGATGACATCAATCTGGCTGTGCCGGCGTGATTTTGTTTATTTCCTTGTTCTATGTTGTTTTTATAATATAATTTGTGTTCTATTGTCTTTAATAATTTGTGTCATTACTATGTTCACGTGCTGTATGAGTTTATTTCGCTCGCCGCACTCATTTCGTCGCGTTATTGCTCGAGTTGTAATTTCGTAGTTTTTGTTGTTGTTTTGTATTGCGTGTTGTTTTATTAGTTCGCAACGTGTTCTACATGTTTATTGTTATTTGTTTCAGGATCAAGTCGGTCTAGTCGGTCTAGACCATCACTGACCACCTCAAGATCCAGCTTCTCATCAGGAGCTATCTGGTGCGTTAAACTGTGATTATTTAATTCCCGTCTAAAAATCCAAATCGTGACTCCACTCCCAAAAGGATACGGTAGTGTGTATAGAGCGCACATATGTGGTAGGAGTGATGAAAATAGTGAGTTGGTGGAAAAGACGCGCGCGCAATTGCGCATGTTTTTGCGAACGAAACTTCATAAAACTATATATTTTCTGAAAGCTCTTTTCACACCGAATCTGTTCCATCACTTATTAACTTCATTAGTTTTGTGGTTTAAGCACACCTTCAAAAACTGTGTTTCATGTGTGTTGTGGATGCTACTGCAATACATATGTTCGATTTGCAAGTCATTTATATGATTGATATAAATATAATTCAAATCTAAACGTATAATACAACATAAAAAATACACAACGCGACGCGGATACTGGAAAGGAGCGACAAACACATGGGCTGAACGGCGGAAACACGGACGACAATTGGGTGAGTATTTACAATATAAATAGATGTGTAATTATGAATGTGTGATCTATTCGTTTCGATGTCTATGACAATAGAAGGGGGTATCAGTGGAATCGAGATAGGCGGGTATGTCGCTAGGGAGGACAGACAGACAGTTGGGGTTGGAGTGGAACCACCATTTGCACGTCTCGCACTGTATCCATTGATCCTCCCCGTCCTTCAGTTCACAAACACCATTTTCTTCGTTGCAGCCTCCACACTGCTTCTGCTGCATCACGGTGATGAGCGACTTCGCAGGAGGAAGGACGGTCTTCGGTCGGCCGGCACGACTGGCTCGCTGCCTCGCAGGAATCACTGCAAAGGTAAACCATTTAACCGTTGTTTATGTCATGTATTCACGTTGAATGTCTAAGTAAACAGTACCTGGTCTGTTGTAGTCTCGTTGCTTTCCAGGAGTGTTCTTCTCACACGGGCGCTTCTCGGGCACGGATGCACAGTCGTCTCCCTCTCCTCCCTCTTCTCCACTTCCCCCTGCTTCCTCCACGCACAGACGCTTCCTCGACGGACTCGTTGGGAACAACTGAATTGGTACGTCATATTTGTACTTCACTTAATATCGTACCTTGTTCTCCTTTGTCCATCCGTTACGAGTGAGTGTCTCCCCGCACTGTTCGATCATCTTGCTGTAGTCGCTCATGTCGTCTCCTTGTCGTACCTGAAACATGTACTATCCCACTGTTTTTTTTTGTCAAAAGCACTAAAACGACTCACTTTCCGGAGCATCTGTTGTAGAATAGCCTCCATGTTGCGCTTCTGATTGAGTTCTTGTAGGTGCCTTCGCCTCTCCTGCTCCTTGGGATTGACAAGAGGAAGAGGTGTAGTGGAACGAGAGCGATGCGGAGATAGAAGAACCGGGGTCAATGAACTGGGACCTACAAAGACACAGGTAACAGCGATTCTCTCCTTGTCACTTACCGTAGAACGTGTCTCCGCTAATTCCGTCGTCCGCATCCGCATCCATCATGTCCAGAGACATATCCATTCTTCCAGTGTCTGCAGGCGACGTGGCTCGGGAACGCTGCAGATCGTCGGCGACCAGATCCTTCATCTCCTCATCCAACTCATCCTCCTGAATCAAGCGCTATCAAGGTACACTAATCATCCACATACCTCGTATATCTTGGGTTTGATCTCCATTGTAGGGTCTCGCAGGACTAGCTGGTGCTGCAGTGCGTGCACGTGGCGGCAGACGACGTCTCCAATCACTCCGTCGGAGCAGTCGCAGGAGAAGACGTGCGGGCAGACGTGACAGCCTGGCATCCGACAGTGCTCCGCACATAGCTGCAAGTAGTGGTGAGTGAAGTTTCTCCACCCTCTACTATACCTGGTCATCACATTGATCTTGTAGGCGAGTCTGCGCCTTGCCGATCTTCCACGTCTTCTTGTCAACCTCGGTGAACCAGGAGTCGCTCTCGCTGTCCAGGTAGGTCTTCACTGCTTCGCGATGATGCTTGCCCGTCTCGCACACTCGGTAGCTACGGTAGCCATGCGGATTCATCATCTGAAGAAAGATATTTGATCAGCGATGAATAACAAAGTGTATTACCTGTATCTTGTATGATTTTTCAGCGGACTCGAGGTATTCTACGATCTGGATATACGCCGCATCCATTCGCTGTGTCACCCGTCCACCCAGGATCTGAACGACATGTGAGTTTTGGGTCAGATAGACTGTATTTTGTTGTAAAACTCACGTGATACTTGATATAGCGATTCTTATTCTCGATCATCATGTTCACATTGAGACCGGTCCCTTTCCTAAAACAAAGTTTGATCATAATGATTGAAGTGAGCTCAATCTCACCTGGCATACGTAGCCCACATACTATGCTTGTCTTCCCATTCACTTTCAAAGTAGTTTTTGAGAGTAACTAGATCGTGACAATCCATATAGCGGTGAAGCTCGTGTAGTGCATCATGAAATTCTTCTTCGGAAGGCATGCTTAATAGTGACGTGGGATGTTATGTTTAGTATTGGGATACTCACTACATACAGTGTAGCATGAGAAAGAAGGCGCCGCTTCCAACAGAAGTGAGTCCGCAGTGCTTCTTCATAGCCCGACTGACATGCCAAGCACACATCAAGCGGAGAGGGTAGGGGGGAGGAGGCTCATTCTTCATGAGAGCGACGTCTTGAATGGCCTCCAACCACGCGCTGTAGAACACGGTAGTGCAGTCACTCATGATCGCCGACGGTCCCGGAAGCATCTTGTACCTAGGCATTTGAACAGATGATATATTGATTGAATATGACTCACTCATTGTAATATGCTAGCACCATCTTCTTCAGGAACAGGGCGACGTTGCTGATCTTCTCTCCTTCCACGTACGCAGCTGCACAGATGATGCCTTCTCCGAAGTTGTTTTTGACCTACAATTTTGTGAGTTGGCAACCATTTGTTCTGACAGGCTGACTTACTACAACTAGAAAGAGGAGAGCGCTTGTGTTGCATGTGTGATGAGTGCAGTCCATCATGATACCCTCTCGTCCAAAGTCGTGCAGCATCGATAGGCCAAAGCGACTCATGATTCCTGCATAAACTCAGGATTACTGTATACTTCAACGCTACTCACCCATAGTGAACTGTTCCTCTTTGTTGGAGAGGTAGTGCATAGCGATGGATTTGTCTTGGCTATAGCGGGAATGCAGAATAGATAGACTGGTTGTCAAGTCCTTGTCTGGCAGCTCTCCGATCAGATGCGTATACTTGTATCTATACATATTTGTTATAGATAATTTTTGTGCTAGCGTGACTTACTTTCGGATTTGGTCGAGTGTGGTGCATAACATGCGCTTGGTTGTCCAATCTTTTTGTTCGGATTTCTCGCCAGCATCTATTTCAATAGGAATTATTGTTTGTTTTGCACTCAGAACGTACCATGGATATCCTTCTGAATGACTTCTAAGGGTTGCTTCTTGGCTACACGTTCAGCGATCATCTTCTTTGCTTCGAGTGGTAGACGGAGCTTGGGGACATTGACAGCGTGGTTGTGATGGGCGCAGTATACCATGTTTACTCTGATAACATTGATGAGTGTATTATTACGATTCTGTTCACATACTTGTTCGTATCCAGGTCGTGGGTAGAGACAATGAACGCAGAGCACATATCATACGTTTTGATGGACTTTTCACGGTTGCGCAGACCCTAAACTATCGAAGTGAGACTTGTTAGTTTAATCAAAAGCCACCTTTCCAGTGTTGCGAAACTTGCCAGTACGGGAACAGTGATAATACACAGTTTCCGTGCCTTCTTTCCGGATCGTAGTGTGGATCGCGAAGTTGCCACCTCCGGCACCACTCAGTTTCTCGATGAAGGCCTAGAGTTTATATGAGATTATTTTGTTTAAGCCAATCTACATACTTGCTCGTTGCAATAGTCAATCTCGGCGCGTTCGATCTCAGCGTCATGGCAATGGCGCTCACGCAGATGCTTGGTGAACGCATCTCTCCTTGTGAACGCAGCTTTGCAGTCGGGAAAGTGGCAGTCGTGAGATTGAACTGCATAACAGTTAGATGTTTGGATAGTACTGTCAGATACCTACCTTTGCCTCCCTTCTCGTACACAGTGCTGTCAGGTGTACAACCGTCTCGCTTGTGTCTGTTGTAGGATGTTTGGCTGAGGGTCTGCTGGCAGCCTTCGCAGGTTTTCTAAAATTATATGCAAATCTAGCGGTGTCTTGGGTTATTAGTATTGTATTGTAAAAAATACTTACAGGGAGTCGAACTCTCTTTTTCTTCTCCGGCGGGGGTGGTGAGGGCATGATAGTTGTCGATGATTGATAGTTGATGATTGATAGTTGGTGAATGAATGAATTTGTCTGTGACTACGAACATGACTATCAAACGTATACCCTAGGCAGATATGCTACTCAATTTGCCCTCTTCAATTAGTATTGATACACTCATGCCCTCCAGTCACTCACTGCTCACTGCTCACTGCGAGAGTGAGATGAATCGCTCTTCATGCCCTCCGGTCACAGTGTGCTCTAAAAACCCACAAAAGGAAACAATAGAACGCGTAATATATAGTTTATTTAAATAGTTGTTTTTCATATGTTCAATTGTTTGTTTTCAGAGAGCACCGGTAGCAGCACACGACGATCGGCGAATGGAAGGAACAGCAGTCTCTAAAACAAATTTTCATTGTTGAAAATCATTTCAAATAAGCTTCCCAATAGATATAATAATTTTATTCCACGATAAAACGAACGAAAATTTCATTTTAAACATAAAATAATAAAAGTCAATTGGAGCGCATCAATTCTAAAAGAACGCGCGCCCCAGTGAGAATGGAGTCACGATTTGGATTTTTAGACGCCAGTGATTATTTATGTGATTATGAAATTTAATATCAGTCCCGCGTGATTGATCAGTCGTCGTCGATGGGCGTGGACTCAGTGATGATTGGCATGCCGCACCGCGGTCGCCTCAACGTGCTGGCCCAAATATGTGCCGCCAGCCACTGTCCACCATCCTCTCGCAGTTCTCGCTTCTCGATCCCGCCGATGAGGGTGAGTTTCTTCAGAAGCTTGTTATTGTTTTTGCTATCGCCGAGAATGGAAGGCGAAAGCCAGTTATGCAAGAGAGATGTATTAGACAACAATGGACCTATTGATTTTTGTTTGCTCGCTGATGATTTGATGAAAAGATAGAGATGGATATCGAAATAATTGTACTAAACACTGTATGTGTACCACTTGCAGGATCGGGTGATGTGAAGTACCATCTGGGAGTGTGCGTGGAGCGCCTGAACAGGCAGTTGCAGCGCAACGTGAAGATTGCCGTCGTCGCCAACCCGTCTCACTTCGAAGCTGTCGACCCCGTCGTCATGAGCGAGGTGCGTTTGCGTTGCGCTCTCGTTCATTTCAATGGCTCAAATTCGCGTTGCATGTTGTTTGACGCGTGCGTTAAGCGTAAAATTTCGACTCATAGTCTTATTGTATTGTGTCTTGACTTGTTAGCGTGTTGCAGGTGCGCGCCGAGGTGTTCTACGCACGATGACCATACTCATGCACGGAGACGCGGCCTTCTCGGGCCAGGAGTTCGTCATGTAGACGTTCAACGGTTCAACCTCGACAACCTGCCCTTGTACACCACCCACTGATCCATCCACATTGTCGTCAATAATCACATTGGATTCACCATCATGCACGCGGTGAGTATGTTTATTTTTTGAGTTTTTTTTTGTGTTACCTGTTCGTTTTGTACGTGTGTTCTGTTGACGTGATTGAGTGTATCCCGCTCGTTTAGCTGCTCGCCGTACTGCACGGACATGGGCCGCGTGCCGCGTGGTGGGCTGTCCGATCTTCCATGTGAACGTGGACGGCCCGGAGACGGTGATGCACGTGTGGAACGTGACTACCGAGTGGCGCGATCATTGTGCACTGATGTGCTACCGCCTGCAGGGACACAACGAGCTCGACGAGCCCGTGTTCACGCAGCCGGTCATGTACCAGAAGGTGAAGCAGACCAAGCACGTGCTCGCTCTCTACACGAAGCAGATACTCCAGTCAGGAGTCGCAAACGAGGACTACATCAAGGTGGGCTGGAGAGGGAGGAGGGTTGTGTTACTGATCGAGTTGATTGCAGGGGGAGCTGACCAAGTACTGTAATACTCTCGAGGACGCTTACGAGAACGCTCAGAAGGTTACGTTTGTGCGCACGACTGGCTCGACTCGCCCTGTGATGAATTCTTCAAGAAGTGCGACCCTCTCAACCACCACATCATCAACAAGTTCTCGTCGTACCATACAGCTATTGAATTTGATCATCGATTGTTTTGTTTGTTCAATAAAGAGCTTATCTGAAAAACTGAACTCAAATAAAATTGGGTACACATATAAACACTACACACTTCTACACAGTCATCTATAACCAGTTTCTTGATCTCTTTACACCGTCCTACACGCTGTGTAGAACTCAGTTTTCTACACACCAGCGCCGTGTTGCACTCAGTGCTATTCCAATCTCGCCGTGTAGAAATTTTTTGTGTAGTACACGGTGTAGAACAGTATCTGAGCATACACACATACATCACACACTCTGACGAAAATAGAAGGCGTGACTGACATGCGTGTCCGGGATGGAAGTGGGCGTCGGTGAAGGAGAGGTGGCGGAGGCGGGGCAGACGGGCCAGCATCGAGAACAGACACGGCAGTACGTGCGCCCTCCACTCCGGACTGTTCAGGATGCCCGCCGCCTTCCTCACCACCACACTCGTCACGCACGCCCCGTGAAGCTCCACCAAACGAGCCAGACTGCACTCTGCGAAAAAAATGTATTAATTTTCTTTAGTGGGCAACGGCAAGTATTTTGAATGACTCAATGCTACGCCAGAAGCTGGAAAGCAACTATAAAGTTAAGGCGTATGTATATCACAGCACATTGAAGAGGGAGAGGGGTAGTTGGGAAATGCTTGTTTACTTGGTATAATGGAGTGTTGACTCACGGATGCGGTGAGGATAGTGTCCCTGGTTGCACGCCTCCTCCCACTCGTTCGGTGTCTCCCACGTCACCACCATCTCATCGCCTCCGAAGCATATGCGGAGACAGCGCGGACGAGTCCTCTCCTCGAGCAAGATCCGTCCGATCATGTCTGCCACGCTCGACTCGCCCGCCGATTCGGCTGGCTCATCCGACGCACCCTGAAACGGGAGCAAACACGGAGCAAACACATCTATCAGGAAATACAATGCACGTGACATGCCCTAATAACGCGTTTCCATCAGTTCATAATATGCGTGAATGCGCATGTTTCCTCTGCACTAACCACGTTGATGTCAACGAAGGTGAGGTTGATCTCGAGCTGTTGCTGGCCGGCATAGTGGCACGAGAGCATGCGATCGCACAGCGCACCCACCTCTCGCGACACCAGACGAAGAGAACGACGCGACTCAACATTGTGTGTTCCCAACGGGACCGGGTAAAACGCGGCCCTGGCCCTGGCCCTGGCCCGTGGCCCTTGAGTGGTAAAATGCGGCCCGTGGCCCTGTGGCCCTGATATTGTGTTATGGTTATTTATGTGTCTTATCTTCTGTTTCAAAGCACAACTGATATGAAACTGATATTCTAGACACGAAAACACCTAAAATTATTATATTTCACAATTATGTTTGTGTACGATACTCTAGTTCACTTTCAAACAGTGACCACAACTCTGAATCCGATGCGGCCCGGCCATTCTTTCTACTTTCCAATCAGAACTATCTATTCTATTGAAGCATATCTTTTAATTAGACACCTGTCTACCAGAAAACACTAACGACAGCTCAATAGATACTCTCACTGGCCCGGTATACCGTGCGTGGCCCTCTCTTTCCACTGTGGCCAAAACTCTGAATCCGATGCGGCCCGGCCATTCTTTCTACTTTTCAATCAGAACTATCTATTCTAATGAAGCATAACTATCAATTAGACACCTGTCTACCAGAAAACACTAACGACAGCTCAATAGATACTCTCACTGGCCCGGTATACCGTGCGTGGCCCTCTCTTTCCACTGTGGCCACAACTCTGAATCCGATGCGGCCCGGCCATTCTTTCTACTTTCCAATCAGACCTATCTATTCTAATGAAGCATACCTATCAATTAGACACTTGTCTACCAGGAGACACTAACGACAGCTCAATAGACACTCTCACTGGCCCGGTATACCGTGCGTGGCCCTCTCTTTCCACTGTGGCCACAACTCTGAATCCGATGCGGCCCGGCCATTCTTTCTACTTTCCAATCAGAACTATCTATTCTAATGAAGCATACCTATCAATTAGACACCTGTCTACCAGAAAACACTAACGACAGCTCAATAGACACTCTCACTGGCCCGGTATACCGTGCGTGGCCCTCTCTTTCCACTGTGGCCACAACTCTGAATCCGATGCGGCCCGGCCATTCTTTCTACTTTCCAATCAGAACTATCTATTCTAATGAAGCATACCTATCAATTAGACACCTGTCTACCAGAAAACACTAACGACAGCTCAATAGACACTCTCACTGGCCCGGTATACCGTGCGTGGCCCTCTGTTTCTACTGTGGCCACAACTCTGAATCCGATGCGGCCCGGCCATTCTTTCTACTTTCCAATCAGAACTATCTATTCTAATGAAGCATACCTATCAATTAGACACCTGTCTACCAGAAAACACTAACGACATTTCAATAGACACTCTCACTGGCCCGGTATACCGTGCGTGGCCCTCTCTTTCCACTGTGGCCACAACTCTGAATCCGATGCGGTCCGGCCATTCTTTCTTCTTTGGGCAAGTGTGGGAATAAGTTGCGATTCCGGATGACTGTGTTCAATATAAGAACGCAGAATAAAATTATTGGCTGATATCTACTGTACTATATCTCTTTTCACTGTGGCCACATGCGGCCGCGGCGTACGTCGCATCGCAAACGCATGTTAAAGGTACACTGGCGATTTTTTTTTGACTCGGAATGATCGAAAGAATCATATTAACCGAAATCTCAATCGATTTGTGAGAAAGAACAACGATTATCCATTGCTTTCAAATGTTGCAACTCGCTGTTGCAACATTTTTTTTCAAACTCAAAATTGGTCCCGCCACGACTTCCAGGTTCGAGTCCTGTCTACGGCAAATGTTTTGCATGAGTGGTATTGCGCGTTCAAGAGAGCTAGTTGCAGAATTAAGTCGCCACTGTTCCTTTAATGACTTCGGAAGATGGGTAAAGTAATGTAAAGTTGCCAGAAATGAGCGCTTGGTTTTGAAACTAACTCCGTTCGTAAAAAGAGCTCCGCTCAGTCAGTTCAGTTTGTTCTTTTCACAGTAGTAGTAGTTACCAATTTAGCCTGTTGTGCACTATTTAGAGGGCGAAGTGCTGCACTTTTCTTCTCCTTTATTTTCCAGCATCTTCCTGTTCAGGTTTTGTTTCTACAAGTAAGAGACTGAGACTGAGATGCACATTTCAAGTTGTCAATGGATAGAACAAGCGCGCGCCATGAATCAACTGTGATCGACCACACACGATAGTGGAAAAAATCACTTCTCTTTGGCACTCCACTCGTATCCTCCTTCTCTTCACTCAGCATTCACTTGCATCTTTCTGCTAACACACGACATCTATGTGTAAGGCTTATATAATATTAATTTGCTTTATTAAAACTTGGTAGCAATAATATTTTACAACACCCTGGAGAGCACTTCAATGTATTATTTTTCTCTTTCACTTCTTTCATACTAACTCTCCTACTACTTTTTCATCTTTCACTTACGTACACAGTACTTAAAGTGACAATTTCGCTTAAAAATGATATTATACTTATGAAAAGTTAATGGAAACATCAAATAAAATCTACTAAACCTGAAAACTAGATTTTTTTCATGTTTTTGAAAAAAAAATAGTTGATTTTGAATGCTTTATGGGTGAAAAGTGAGGTTACATCACAGCTGAGTGTCTAGAACGTCTTGAATGAAGAGAATTTTAAAATAAAATTTTGATATGAAATTAAGTTTCAATCATGAACTGAAGTCGTAGAACCCGATAAACATATCCCTATGTGATACGCATCTCGAGTTCAATAGTTATAGTCAGAAATTGAAAAGCGCGCCAAGTCAAAATTCATTTTTTTCCGATTACGTTTCAATAAAATTGTCACTTTAAAGGAACAGGCCATTCTTATTTTCGACTCGGAGTATTATTAAAAATCATATTAACCTAACGCATTTGCAGTTTTGGCGAAAGAACGACGATTCTGCGTTATTTTCGATTCTGCAACTGCCAAGAATGCAGATCAAAATTTGAATTTCCCGCCAACACTTTACTGCAAAAATTTGGGTCGGAGACGTAACCGCGAATGAACAACGGACTGTCACTTGCTTCGTGGCTCAGTGCATGTGCGCTGCTTTGTGACCCTAATCTTCGCGGGTTCGATTTCTGTCACTGCCAATTGTTTTGTTCGTGTGAAAATGAGGAGTTGTGGCAGGTCGCGGCAGAAATCTCTTCAACCAGAATCATTCCAAACACGTATTTTCTTTAAAAAGTACTTGCGTAAAGATATTCACTTTGTCTTAACCCAATGCAACAAAAGCACATGCATAAAACATAAAACGTTTACAAATACTAACACAAACCTGCGCATACCGGACTGTTAAAGTAACATTTGAAATACTTATAAGGATACAAAAAATATATACATAACGTCAATATTAGAAGAGAGAGAGGCGCAGGTTTGTGTTAGTATTTGTAAACGTTTTATGTTTTATGCATGTGCTTTTGTTGCATTGGGTTAAGACAAAGTGAATATCTTTACGCAAGTACTTTTTAAAGAAAATATATGTGCTTTTATTAAATTTCATTGAAATTTTTACTATACGCTGAAGTATGACTATTCATCTTCACCTCTCACTGTCTCACTATCTCACTCTCTCCCTTCTCCCGCTATTGTTCTCTCTCTCTCTCTCTCTCTCTCTCTTTCTCTCTCTCTATCTCTCTCTCTCACTCTCACTCTCACTCACTCACTCACTCACTCACTCACTCACTCACTCACTCACTCACTCACTCACTCACTCACTCACTCACTCACTCACTCACTCACTCACTCACTCACTCACTCACTCACTCACTCACTCACTCACTCACTCACTCACTCACTCACTCACTCACTCACTCACTCACTCACTCACTCACTCACTCACTCACTCACTCACTCACTCACTCACTCACTCACTCACTCACTCACTCACTCACTCACTCACTCACTCACTCACTCACTCACTCACTCACTCACTCACTCACTCACTCACTCACTCACTCACTCACTCACTCACTCACTCACTCACTCACTCACTCACTCACTCACTCACTCACTCACTCACTCACTCACTCACTCACTCACTCACTCACTCACTCACTCACTCACTCACTCACTCACTCACTCACTACCTCCCCCCCGCTCTCTCTCGCTTTCTTCTTTCTCTCCTGTTTTTTCTCTCTCTGCTCTCTCTCTCTCTCTCTCTCTCTCTCTGCTCTCTCTCTCTCTCTCTCTCTTTAAAGATCACAAGTATTCACGAATTGTCGTTACGTTTCAAAAACGTTTTCACATGTTTTCTACCAGTCGGTATCGCGCCTCGTCCTGGTTATAGTGAGCCAGCCAAAATATGCAAACCCGGCGCGAATTAGACGCTGGCGGCGGCAAGGCTGGCTACACGCTGGGTGCAAGTTGGGTGCACGTTGGAAAAAGTCGGCGGTCTGCGTGACGGGAAGGAAGGAAGCGCTGGCCTCTCACCTCTTGGGTGCGCGCGATCGCTCATAACTTCTTTCGGAGAAAAGATACAAAGATGCCATCGACCAGTGATATGGCCTACGGAACGGTGCGAATCTAACTAACATGGTTTGGATGAGTTCACATGGTTGTTAACATGACCTTTGGGTATCGCTTATTGAAAATTCTGGCGCGAGCCCTATCCTAAGCCAAAAGAGAGGGCGCTGCGCGCCCTCTCTAATTGTGACACCGGTCGGAAATGGACTAGAAATGTTGTTGTTTCATCTTATGAATAGATGCTACAAAGTTCTAGCATATCAGAGTACTACTACGGGTGATCTATCCAACTGCATAGTAGGTTTCAATCAAAGACTTTTTGAATGCCTACTTTCGCACTCCTGATTTCAGGTAAAGATCATTTCCATATCAATGCGAGGGAGCATTCAGCGGTGTGTATAGACACTATCGAGTACAGTAGATATCAGCCAATAATTTTATTCTGCGTTCTTATATTGAACACAGTCATCCGGAATCGCAACTTATTCCCACACTTGCCCATCGCTTGCGAATGCGAGATGCGACTCTCGCCGCCCGCGTCACAACCAGGGCCACGCACGGTATACCGGGCCAGTGAGAGTGTCTATTGAGCTGTCGTTAGTGTTTCCTGGTAGACAGGTGTCTGATTGATAGGTATGCTTCATTAGAATAGATAGTTCTGATTGGAAAGTAGAAAGAATGGCCGGGCCGCATCGGATTCAGAGTTGTGGCCACAGTGGAAAGAGAGGGCCACGCACGGTATACCGGGCCAGTGAGAGTATCTATTGAGCTGTCGTTAGTGTTTCCTGGTAGACAGGTATCTGATTGATAGGTATGCTTCATTAGAATAGATAGTTCTGATTGGAAAGTAGAAAGAATGGCCGGGCCGCATCGGATTCAGAGTTGTGGCCACAGTGGAAAGAGAGGGCCACGCACGGTATACCGGGCCAGTGAGAGTGTCTATTGAGCTGTCGTTAGTGTTTTCTGGTAGACAGGTGTATAATTGATGATGAAGTTTCAATTTTATTTTTCGTTTTTTTTTTGGAACAAACTTTTTAATTTGTAAAAAAAAAATTGTAAACTGTTTTTGTAAACTTTCAATCGGTTTTTTCCACCAACGTAACCTGACGTCGTCAATACGTCGCCATCTTTCGTTGGTATGGCAAGGGCTCAGATGGTACCAAACGATCTTGTTGTAGCATTCTACAGTAGCACATCATCATTGCAGTAACACATATCATTTGCATCCTGCAAGTTTTCAAGTATGGAGCATCTTCATCTTGATCTTGTACATTATGATGTAGTTTATGAGTAAGCGGACAAACGAACATATGTTGCCGTATTTAGTTTCAACAAATTGACAACATTTAACAAACCACTAAATACAATACACCTTCAAAATACGAAAATTAAAAAAAAAGTTGATCACTTCATCACTTTGACTTCATCACTTCATCACTTCATCACTTCATCACTTCATCACTTCATCACTTCATCACTTCATCACATGTGATGAAGTGATGAAGTCAAAGTGATGAAGTGATGAAGTGATGAAGTGATGAATTTTCCAGGATGCCCTAATAATATGATGCACGAATTTGAAAAAGAACAGATTGTAGATTCGAAGACCAAAACTTGAAAAACCAACAAGAAATTCAAACAAACCAGGCGGATAGCAGGGATTTCTGTCTCTTCCCTTTGACCTGACTTCACACCAGACACCGGCATCTTTGAGATACATAGGGGTAGTCGAAGGATATCTTTGAAGATTGTTTTGAACAATGCCTTTTATTTGCAGAAATCATGAAAACCATCTGTGGTGTTTGAATTTCATTTTGGTGAGTCTTGCCTCCGTCGGTCCGTTCCCTCTTGTCATTCCTTTCCTAACACCCAGCCGAGAATGGCGGGCAACGCTACACTCCAGTCAGTCAACCCTTTCTCTTACCATCTCCGCGCCCTCCCTCTCTACCTCCATCTCCCTCTCTCTCTCTCTCTCTCTCTCTCTCTCTCTCTCTCTCTCTTTCTCTCTTTATCCTCTCCCCTTCACTCTCTATTTATAGGGAAACCCTGGAAAAGGTAGAGGCTATGAGTTCGATGGCTGCCAATGTGAATAGTCTTCTCATCGCTATTCTCGTAATCGCTATCATATACGTGGTCATCTACGCAGTCCAGGTACTGTGATGGGAACCTACGCAGTACTTACGCAGTTCTGTCTTTGCAGTGCTTCATTCGATTCCGCGAGAAGGGAAAGAAGCAGAGTGGACAGACGGCTATCGTGATAACTACTCAGAGTAAGGAGAAGGAGAGGACAGAGAAGGAGCAGCCACAGAGCAGTGGAAGGAGCAGGAGCAGCCAGAAGAGCAGGAGAAGCGAGACTAAGGAGAAGAAAGAGAAGAAGGAAAAGAAGGAGAAGAAAGAGAAGCGAGTGAAGATGGCTATGCCATCGGAGCAGACTTCGGCGGATAAAGAGGAACATCGACTCCTGATGCAGAAACTCGAAATTCTCAGCTGCATGAATGCTGTCGAGAAGACGGTACGGAATGCTTTATCGATCAGGGGTACTGTACATTGGATTGTAGGGTTGCCCTCTTCCCCCTCCCAAGTCTGCAGCTGCTCCCAAAACCGCCCCTGCAAAGACTGCCGCCAAGCCTGCAAACGAACCGCCGCCTCCCTACAGGTACGGTAGACTACCGTATATCTAAGACTGTTACCTAAAAGTACTCCTTTGAGTGCTTCCTCGTGTGGAACTGTTCCGACTGTGATCGCGAAAGCCCGAGATATCCAGCCTCCTTCTACTGACAAGGACACTAGTGCTATTCGGGTACGGTAGTTCGAGGGTACTGTATTGTACCGTATACCTAGGAGCGCGCACCACCTTCGAGTGAGGACAAAGGAGACCACTCTCTGAGGGACGTGCCATCTCTTCCGAAGGCGTATGATATTCGTAGTCCAGTGAGGACTGATGAGCGAGAACTGAGGAGTTGCAAGGTGACAACTCTGTCCCTTCTCTCACCCTCCCTCTCTCTAGGACAAAGAGGCGTCGGAGGCTGCTCATTGTCTGCAGTTCGCGGGGCGCACTCCCGGCCCCCCGTGTACCCCCGGATCTGCCCCCGTGTCCCCCGCGGCTCTCCCCAAAGACCTGCTCACTCAGGATTCTGTCATGATCTCTCCTCACATCTCCGATTCCGCTAAGACTCCCTCTGCCTCCGCAGTCGGTCCTCCATCGGCCCCCGCAGTCGGCGCCCCGTCGGCCCCCCGTCGGCCCCTCGTCAGGACCAGCCGTCCCCTGCTCTCTTCTCTGCCGAACCAATCACTCCCCAGTTCCTTGTCTAGAATCTCTTCCTACTTGCTTCTTAACTTACATTTGGTTCGAGAATTTCAAAACTCGCATATCGTCTCACTATCAGCGTTAGATTTGCATGATCAGATTACAGAGTGGGAATAAAAGTTTTTTGCGAAATGAGTGTGAAAAGTGTTTATATTAAAGCAAAACAACACATCATGATTTTAACAAAACTTAATACAACGTTCGTTACTTAAACGATACTAACGCACTGCACGTGACATGTACGTATTTCCATGCGGTTAGTTCGTACTCGTACGTGCTTGACGTGACATTCGTACCCATCTGCTGTGTACGTGTCAGACACATTGTCAACAAGTCTAGACAGATCACTCTAGAAACAGTTCTCTTCTCACGCTCCCTTGTCCCTTGTCATTTCTTCCTGTATGCTGTTCCCTCGCGGCAGTTTCTCAGTCCTCCTCCTTCTCTTCCTCCTCCATTTCACAAATGGGGCAGGAAAGAGGAAGGAATTCAAGGTGGCCACTCCCAGAGACCTGTTCAACGCCAAAGTCAACTGTCTCGGTGCATCTCTCTCTCTCTCTCTCCCTCTCCCTCTCTCTCTCTCTCTCCTCAACTAGATTCTTCCCAGATGCTTCTGTGAAGGACCACTTCCCTCGTCTCTTCTACAACACCTCACTGCATCTTCCCGAAAGAATGCAGCTCGATTCGAATGCACGTTTCTGTGACCGAGATAGCAAGCCAGTGTATACTTTATGGATGTTCCAATGCAGAGGTGCGAAAGAAGGAGGTACTGTATGTACAGTATTTCATTACAGCACACAATCTACTATGTCCGAGAGACAGATGGTATGTACATAGAGATGAAGAAAGCCTACATTGACTACAAGACACAGGCGGTGAGAGGGAGAGAGAGAGAGAGAGAGAGAGAGAGAGAGAGAGGGAGAGAGGGAGGGAGAGGGGGGGTAGGATGATGGTTGCAGGTAGTGCACAAGCCTTCGTCTCTGTCTGTCCCCATCTCCCACTTCTATCGAACTCCCTTTGTGTGCGCATCACAGAAGGAATTCGGGGAAAGTCGCAAGCACAACGCGAATTCTGGTACATTGCATCTCTCTCTCTCTCTCTCTCTCTCTCTCTCTCTCTCTCTCTTTCTACCTTCTCTGTCTAGACCTGCACTACGCTACCCATCGTCTGGCTTGGCTGCTGATTTCGAAGCTTCTATTGGGAATAATGGGAGGAGTCGCAGTCATATTCACTATTGGATTCATCTATTGCTGTACTGGAGAGGACAGGTTCGAATCCTCTTCCCTTTCCTTCTCTTCTACAATTTCCTTCCAGGGAAAGCCTGCCTCCTCGGATTCACAAGATTCGGGAGAGACGCGAGAAATACAGGATGGAATAGATGTCCCCTTTCTTAAAAACTACTTCAGTGAAAATATTCTACTATTCCAATCCAAAGTATTCTACATTGTCCACAATTATGTTTCATCGATTTTGATAAAAGACGTATCGTATATGCAGCAAAGGACGTACATTGACATAGTTCATATTGGTTGATCAACATAGTTCATATTGGTTTATCGAGTGTTTACAAACAATCTCGTAAACATTTCCATAAAACGGGGCGATACTGAGAAACTCAATTAGCATGAACATCGACGAATGTTGTCGTCATTTTTTCCTCTTCATTGTCTCGAATGGCGAGCAATAAGAAGGTTGGTTATCTCCCCATTCTGATTTGCCGACCTCCCTTTTTCAGGCTCAGTCGACCCTCGAACTACATGTTTCCCTTCCCTCCTCCCTCTCATCCCAATTGCATCGACTGGTGAAAGACCAGGGCCTGGCCCCGCCCCCTCTCGCTCCGCCCACACCCTCCAATCCCGTGTCACTGTTGGGAAGCGAAAAGTGTGTTCTTTGTGTTTGTGTACTGGTTGTTTATCTCTCTTCCAGCTCCCTCCCTCTTCCCTCCCACTCTCCCTCTCTCGTCTACTGGCGCGGTCCGAATGAGAAGGACCATCCATGGCCTGGACAGCCCATCTCCCACCCGGTATCGATCGCGTATCGATTGTTTATCGATTTCTAGGTTTCCCTGAAAGTCGCCAACATTCTTCTGTCTGTGGATCGCGCGATCACCAAGGACCTGGCGATTGAAGAGAGGAGAAAGAGACTGCCGATATATCAGTGAGTCTTTGTTGTTGCCTTCTTTGTTCACCGTTGTTTCAGGATTCGTTCGGATATCGTGTCCACTGTTCGCGCCAACACGGTGACCATCGTCTCAGCGCCGACCGGAAGCGGCAAGAGCACACAGGTACGTTTCGTCGAACCGTACACATGTGAAAGGTATGACAGGTGGCGCAGTACCTGTACGAGTCGTCCTCCTCTACCTCTTCCCTGTCCGTGTTCTCGTGTGTGGTGCTGAACCCGCACCGTGTGTCTGTCATGTGTCATGCTCACAGAGTGGCTGAGGAGAGGGGAGCGAGGGTGGAGAGTGGAGGCGCCATAGGATACTCCACTGGGTAATACTCGATCGATTATCGATTGATTGTCGATCGATATTCAGCTCGGAATGTGTGCTGGCGCGCCCGCACGGATCGATAATGTACATGACATCGGATGAAGTGCTGCGGCGGATGGAGGGAGGACTGAGGTGGGTAGTTGTTTGTTTGTTTGTTTTGTTTGTTTACTTGTTTACTTTAGGGGTGTTAGTCACGTGATCGTGGACGAAGTTCAGGAGAGGGAAATCTACGTGGGTGGTCCGGGAAGGGACAGGGTGACCTCCAATTTCCAATATTCAGACTGACCTGCTCCTCTCTCTGCTGCGCGATATGGCCAGAAAGTGTCCGCCTATTCGGTGCGTTTGCTTACTTGCTTGTTTACCTGTTTGTTTACTTGTAAACAAACAGTATACATCTCCTTATAGCATCATCATCCTCTGCGAGCCTCGTTCTTCCCACTTCTTCCAATCGTTCTTCTCCATTCTCTCGCCCAGAATCGTCGATATTCAAACCCCTGTCGGAAGCAGCAAGGGTACTGTAGGGTATGGTAGAACCAACTTGGTAATATATTTGGTCATTTCTCAATTTTTCGACTTGATATAATTTCTCAATTTTCCTTCTCAAAAAGACCGGTCGATATTGCGAAATCTCAAAATTTTGAGATATCGAATTTTTGAGAAATTATTTGATAACATTTTGAGAAAATGAATTGCCTGAAGTGGCATTCGTGTGAACAAACACTTGACAATGAATTTGAGAAAATTTGCATATCAATCTCGAAGCGTCATTTTGAGATCGCTTATAGACCGGTCGATCAAATCTGAAAACTTTTGAATTTTGAAATGATCGAAATTTCTCAAAAGTCGATGAGATTCTCGATATTTAACAAATGATAGCAAGCACTATTGCTACCGTAACAACTGTGTGCATGATAATGTACCCAGAAAACTTAACTCGACTAATTCAGAGCTGTTTCTGGATGAGTACCTACCGCAGCTGTCTTTCCCGGATCGCACAGAAAAGAAGAGTCTCGATCTCTCGGATATCATTCTGGTACGCGTTCGGTATTGAACATGCATTGTCAGCTCGTTGTCAGCCGCTGCTGTCTCACATCTCCTCCCTCCCTCCGGGTACTGTAGTCGTCTACATACCACACACTCGCGCAGACATCTACTACAACGTCGAGGCAGCTCACATGGGTGCGTTGTAAACTCGTTTACTTGGTCACATTCTCAATTTTCAGACCATATCTCCCTGTTCTGGATCCATACGCAGTCTTCGTTCAGCGATGTGCAGAAAGCGTTTGGAGAGAGTGCTGATGGGAAGAGGAAGGTAAGCCTCTCTCTTCCCCCCCCCCCTTTCTTCCATCCCCTCTCCTTTCTCCAGATCATCTTCACCTCTGAACTTGGCGAGTGCTGTCTCGCATTCGACAAAGTGCGATACGTCATCGACTCGTGCCAGTGAGTAGTTGATAGTGTTAAATACAGTAACCCTTCACTGAGTATACTGTAGGTCGTCGGTGAAGCAGACGTCGCCCACTGGTCGTCTCTTCTTCACCCGTGTCCGCTCCTCCCGCGCAGTCTGTGAGAGGAGGGAAAGAGGAGAAGGAGAAGTCACTGTCTACAGGTTCATCACCCGCAACGGATACGAGAGGTGCATCTTGTATTTTGGGTTTTGTACATTGTAGTTTCTAGTCTAGACCCGGTTCACTCCTCGGAGATGCAGTCTGCCCCTCTCATGGAAATCGTTCTTCTGCTCAAGGTATGCGATCAAAACACAATTAGCCTGATCATAACACAACACACACAGCTGCTCGGTTTGTGCCCCGTCAACACTCTCTTCTCCCGATCAATCGACCCGATTCCACCGGCCAGGATAGAGGAAGCTGTCAAGATGCTCACTGGTATTGATTAATTATCGATTGATTGCTATTCGCTCCCTCTCAGCGCTGTCCCTTCTCTCTCCTTCTGGTTGTCTGACGGAAGTGGGTGCTCGGGCGGCCCTTCTGCCAGTCGATGCGAGATGGGCGAGGAGCATCCTGCTGGGGGAGAGACTGGGGTGAGTACCGTACTACCGTACCTACATACAGTAATCCCGTACTCCCGCGTATCTTGAGTGTCGCTGCGGAGATGTGTGTTCTGGCAGCAGCGGGCGCACTGTCCACGCCGTTTGGAGAAGAGGTGAGAGAGAAAATGAAAATACGAAAGCGAGTGATGGAATCTTTTCAGACCCCTGCATTGTTCATACGCAACATGGCGGGCGAGCATCCCTCGGACCATGCTGCCCTGCTGGGTGTGAATGCAGCCTTCCAGGTCTCTCTCTCTCTCTCTCTCTCTCTCTCTCTCTCTCTTAACCCTCTTCATTTTCAGAAGATTTACTCTGAGAATGGCCACGAACCCACTCTCCTCTACTGCAAGGAACACAAACTGAGGGCAGATGTTCTCATGGAGACGCGGTGCGATCAATCGATAAGCGAAATCAGTCGATAATAGCACCTCATTGCAGCGCGCACTCTCTGCGCATCTACTCCTCTCTTGTGGGTTGGGAGCAGGAGTGGCTTCCCCTCTCTCCCTCCCCTCCTATTCCACTCATATCATCCCTCCTCATCTACCATGACCCCACCGATGCTGCCGTGTCCTTCAAGAACAAGAAGGTACTGTGGCTGTGGATACGAGAGTTACCGTAACCTTCTAGGTTCGTTGTCTGCACAATAACCGTGGTTTCGGGGTGCCGAATGGCTCGCTGTGTGTGAGGAATGGAGAGATGGCGAGTACTCTGCTCGTGGGGACGAATAATGTGAGGGAGAGAGTGAGGGAGAAAGAGAGAGAGAAAGAGAGAGAGAGAGAGAGAGAGAGAGAGAGAGAGAGAGAGAGATAGCCGATTCAGCCTCTGCGCTTCTCGTTCTCGCTTCTCTCCTGCATCTCTCCCCTCCAACTACTCGTCTTTGGCTCGCAGCCAGTCGACGCGGTCTCCTCTGGAACCATCCTCATCGACAACCAGTCAGTTGTGAGCCGCCCTGTCTGTGTGACAGTTGCCTTGTAGTCTGCGTGTCTGCCTGCCTGTGTCCGAGGCTGTTGTCCTCTGCTCCCTCCGCCGCCTTCTCACCACTCTCCTTCATTCCGAGAGGGACACACAGCATATCACACGCATCCTCCAGTCAGTATTCTTATCTTATTTCTTCGTTTCAATGACCTCTAATTCAGGGACATCTCATCGCCCGATTTCTATGGAGCGATGAAGTCTGTCGTCGTTTCGGAAGTCGCCAAGACCTCGCCCCCTCACGCTCCGCCTATGATGCTACGTGTGCCTTCTCTCATGACACTTCCTCCGATGAATGTCCCACCCCCTCCTCTGGCTGCTCCGCCCCTGCATGTCCCGCCCCCTTTCCATTATGATGCGTGGATAGATCAGTCGAGGAAGGATGCGCGCATGCATCCCTATAGGAGGTGGTAGATGTGTGGAGACTGTTATTGTATGTGAATAATTCACGCATGAATATTCATTCCTAAACATTACTGAATTACTTGTGTGTATTACAGTAGACATGATATTGAAGCGACTTCAGTACCTTGAAAAGTATCTGAGCGAAGTTACTATTTTGAACATGACGAGATGTGAAATTCACGGCTCACATCAAGCAAGTCAATGAGAAAGAGAAGACGTATAATTGTGCGATGTCGTTGGTGGGAGACGCGGTCGTGTCTCCCCTGTCCTCTCCCTCTCAAGTGGACGAGGCTACGTGAGTGACTGGATATCAGACCCAGAACCCAGAACCAGCCTTCCAGCATCCGCTCTCTGCGACAATCCCTGTTCGAGGCAGTGCACCTACTCGGTGTCGTCTTTCTCCTCCTCGTCCTCAATGCATACGCCTGCTACTCCCTCTACTCTAGCCCCGCCCACATACCAGTCACTCTTGCACTACCCACACGCTGATGCTATCAATGTATCAATGTATATTTTGTGTGAATAAAGTAGCTGATCACAAGTTATGAAATACATTTCGTAACAAACTGTTTATCGATAACAAACATAACAATAGCAAAACAATCATCTCTACAGGTGCCATAGCACCTCTGCCTTGACCTCTGGCTGCTGCTCCTTCATTG
>CAWZYM010000308.1:790000-855000 GCA_963966185.1 Rhabditoides inermis
TAGCGGGGAACACCTAGATATATGTGGATAGAAAGGGGAAGAGAGAGTTGGGGGGAGAGAGAGAGATAAGAGAGGAGGATGAAGAGATACTGAGAAAGGAAGGGAGAGGAGAGAGTTAGAGAGAGCGAGAGAGAGAAAGAGAGAGAGAGAGAGAGAGAGAGAGAGAGAGAGAGAGACCTGATTCGTGTCCTCTCCGCACACCGTGATCGGCTCCGGCTTGATATTGAGAGAGAGAGAGAGAGAGAGAGAGAGAGAGAGAGAGAGAGACCTGATTCGTGTCCTCTCCGCACACCGTGATCGGCTCCGGCTTGATATTGAGAGACGCGTCGAACCCATCCGGTCCACACGCAACGGATACGGTAGAAGGAGGAGAGTACTGCACGATACGGACATTATAGAATGTGACGGATTATTGCTACATGCAACTCACTCAATATGTATACAATGTGAAACGTATGTGAGAAACGTACCATCTTGTCTTTCTCTTTCAGCCTGTCCAGCTCCTCTCCGAATGCCACACTGTCCACGAAGAATGTATTCACATGAAGGGAACGGAAGAACTGCGAGTGAACAAATTAGAGTTCTATAGTGAAAAGGGCAAGGGAGAAAAACAGATAAATAAAGCAATAATGAAGAAACGTAAAGTTAGCGCAACGTATTGTACCTGAATCACCTCCGCGTGTCGATCGAAGCCGCTCCGGAACTCGGCAACGAAATAACCGTAGTCCATGGCTGCAATATGTTCAGGTGAGAGTGCGCGTCATTGATCGGATCCTGTGCTAACCGCCGCTCCATGCCAGATAAATCGATCTATAGGAGGGGCAAGATCACAAACAAAACTACCATTAAAATAAGATATGAAAGAAAACAAATGAAAACAACAAAACAATCGGCTAGCTGTTGGTACCGCGTGTTAGTTATTTCTGCCGCAAACAAAAGTGAAATGTCGGCGCGGTAATCGCGGCCGCACTCCACTGATTGCGACTGTGTGGCAAAGAGAAAAGAGGGGCAGCGCGCGATCGATCGATATTGGCGCTCCCACCCAGCCTTTCTATCTCTCCCTCTCATCGGCGGCACTCTCTCTCACACAATGTCCGCTGGCATTATGCGCGGCCTCGATTCAAGCAGTCATATCGATTGATCAATGTTCTTCGTAACAAATACAGAGTACGTGACGATTCCAAAATGCTTCATCAATCACAAAGGAAATGTGTGTTTATTGCATTCTGTGATCTGTCTACTTGCTGCCTTGCTCCTTGCTCAGCCGGAACTTCTTCTTGTGCACCCGAGTCTTGTCCGAATCCTCTCTCAGCGACGGAACGTGCTTCAGAGTGTCGTCGTTGTCGTACACCTACAATATCCCACTATAAGCCCCGCCCCTTCTGGCTCCGCCCACCCGCAGCGAGATGCTGGGCTGTGTCTTCTCGCTGACCAGCGGCTGGAATCCCTTGGCGCACGTCTCGGCAGATTTGTTGTGGCGCTTGTCTGGTATACGGTAGGATACAATAAGCTACAGTAAGCCGGGTACCTCTGGGGTCGTCGGAGCGCTCGGCGCTGCGTCGCAGCCAGGCGACGATGCCTCCGTTCTCCTTGCTCGGTCGGTCCTTGTCCTTGGATCCATCCTTGGAGTAGGATAAACGCTGCATGCTTGCGTCTCGCGGCAGCTTATCGTCCGACTTGTCCATTGAGGACATGCGCTTCTCGACGGTCGCCTTCTTCTACGATACAGTAATGTTAGTTAGGTATACGGTACTCTACAGTACCTCGGGATCTCGAGGGATGACGGCAACCGCCATTTCAGGCTTTTCGACGGGCTTTGTCTTGGAACTGCACGCCGCCAGCGTCCAAATACATACAGTGTAATAGAATAATATTTCTGGAAAAAGACCAGTCAGGGGGCGGGGTGAGAGAGGGCGTGGCGTACCTAAGATTAACGCGATCATGTTGATTCTTCGAAAAGTTAGCAAGCGGCCATCGGCCGCGGGGAAGAGTAGAAAAATGACAAGCTGGGGGAATCTAGGAGAACGTGAAGAAATGATCAGCTGTCTAGTCTGTTATCCATGCTCACGCATTTTCGAATCTCGCGCGTCGGTCTCGTTGCCATGGCTACCAGGCGCGCACCCCGCGGCGGCTGGAGGGAAGCGCCCTTTTCCATTGTGGTATAGTGGAGTGAATGTCGCGTCCTCCCTCGGCCCGCCCGAAAACGTCGGCTGGCTCGCGAGCCACCAGCGCTGGCAGGGCACACCCACCACCACCAGGTAGGGCACCTGATCCATTATGGTATTATACAGGCAGATAGTTCGCCGGGTCGCTGTATAAAATTGATCGTTTCCGCACTGTCTGACCTCTCCCGTTCGTAACTGAATTTCGCTAATTGACCCCGGCTGTCAATAAAAAACTATCCTACAGGCGAATAAATGTTCAATTGTATGATTATCTATGTTTCTTATTATCATTCATCGTGCATCAATCACATAGTGTTACCATTGTAATGTTGCGACGACATCAGGAGAGATACATAAGATGACATGTTGCACGCACTGCAGACCCGTACCCGTCCCAGCCTGCGCCACGCCCGCCGACCCGGTCTTCGAATGGAGTGGCGGGAGGCGCAGTCGCCTTCCATCCACCACCCAGCAGGATGAGCGGTCAGTAACACTGTATCGAGATAGAAACGCCATAAGTATGCGCTGCAAAATCGGGAAGTTCATTGATCATTTGTGAGAGAAAAAAAACATTGTTGCAGCGTCTCGCAGTGGATTCTCGGACGCGCCTCCGCAGCGGCTGGGCACAGCGGTGAGTGGAAAGTGGAATCACATGGGCTCACAACATGTATGTTATATAATTAGAGGTCAGATTCAATGTATGTTTGCTGGAAAAAGGCCCTCGGAAAGATCTGGTATCGGTTGCGCACCCTCAGAGAGATTTACAGAAAGTGCCTTTTTTGCATAATAAAGCGGCTTTTTGATACATAATCGAGTGTGACCCCGCCTTGTGCAGGCACGTCCGCCGTCTTCGGCTGTCCGACCGGGCACTGGCCTCGCCCTTCCTGTCAATCGACCCGTCACACAACAGGGGATCGGGGGAGTGCGAGCTGTCAGCAGGATGGCCACCGGAAGTCAGTGCATAGCCCTCCTCCCCTCCTCCACCCCTCTCTCTCTCTCCTATCTCTATCTTTTCCGATGCTCCGTCAATGAGACCCAACCAGCCCCATCTAAAAAGCATGTTTCTTTCAGGCACTCGGCAAGTCTATGACAAGAGCTACTTCATGGGTCAGCTGCGGGCGAAGGCCAATCAGCTGATAGCTGAGATCGGGAGGCTGGAACAGGTGGGAGGAGAGAGAGAGGGGGGGGGGGGAAGAGAGGGAAGGGAGAGAGGGAGGGGAGAGGAAGAGAAGTTCGCTTTCAGATAGCCGCAAAAGGCGAGAAGGACCGCCAGGACCTCGCAATGTATGAAAAACGGTAAGATGTAATTGACGTAAAATAAGAATTTGTTTTTGAAAAAAGCACCGCGTAGTGTAGTGGTTAGCGATGTCCGCTATACTCGGTGGGTCGGGGGTTCGATCCCCCTCCCGGGCGCTTGACCGTACCAAGGTGATAAATTGGTAGCAGTCTGCTGCGAAGGTAACCCGCATTGTAGGCCACCCACGGGCGCATTATTGCGAAAATAGGCCAGATACCGCCGTTGGAAAATCGTTGGGCTATGGTGTAGTGCCATAGACCTCCTTCGACTCCCTCCGCAGAGTGAATCTCTTGAATCGGGAGGATACCTTTACCTTTTTTAACTTTCGAAAAAAAACTTTTTGTTCAGTTTCTTTATATTTCCTTTAGAGCCGAAGAACAAGCACTCGAACTCAAAGAACAGCAGGGTCAACTGATCGACTGCAACATGGTATGATTATCGATTGATTATATATTAGTCTATCGATTGTCTAGATCATCGACTACATGAACACGAACCGTGAACTGACGGAGATTGAACTGGAGGCGAACGAAGTGCGAGCGAAAGCAGATGAGGTGAGTCGGCTCACTCAGCAAGGGTTTCTTGACGATATGACATACAATGAAAACAGCTCCTCAGTTTGATGATTGAATACTGTGAAGTTGTTCTACAGTTATCACTCAGATGGCATCTGGTATGGAGGAGCTATACGCAGAGAGACGGGAGAAAGAGGCGGAGATAGAAGACACACTGGCCAAGATCGAACAGCAGAAGAGAACCAATCAGGAGACACTCGCTAATATGGTACGTGATTGTCATCTACCGTTCCTCACACTGTCCGTCCAGGACCCGGGCATTCGCGATCGATACGAGGAGTGTCGCGAGAAGGCCGAGCAACTGAAAGAGGACGTGTCTCTCAAACAACAAGAACTCACCGATCTCGAAAAGTGTGCCACTAACAACTATTAATTTCGAAAATCTATTTTTTTTACAGTTTGAAACACCAGCTGGAATCGGAGCTCAACAACTCGCCGTTGAAGCAGAAAGCAAGTGAGTTAATTTGATAACTGTACAAACTTATCAATACGATATAGTTATGTACCTCCTCAACATGAATTATAATACGTTTCGAAAGAGTATCAATATATAGGACTATATGACCTTTTTATCACGTAAATAATACATAATGAATCTTACACTATACCTCAGTTAAAACATCTGAAAATAAAATATCAAACTTTGAAAAAAACTTTTGTATTTGAGTGGTGTTGCACGAGCGCCTACTCGAATTGGAAGACAAGGAGAGACGACTTCTGGCTGAGAAAACAGCAGAAAAGACTCCGGAAGAGAGAAAGCAGGAGCTGATTGACAAAGTCAAGGCCAACAACGAAGAGATCGCCACCATGGAGAAACAGTGAGTGGGCGGGACTCGGGGGACGGGGCTTCATGGGACATTTCAGAATCGAGGCGGTGAGTGAGCAGATCGATGCTGCCAGTGAGGAGTTGCGGGAGTACGAGGCTGGATACAGCGAGGCGCTGAGTGAGTTCAAAGAGAGAACGGGTTCTGGCACGAAAAGGATGATTCAGGCGCGATGTCGGATCAGTACAAGAGCGTGATGCAGAGAGACGCGATTATGCAGAGCGTGAGTTGTGAAGAGAGAGAGAGAGAGAGAGAGAGAGAGAGAGAGAGAGAGAGAGATAGGAGGGAGGGAGACGATACATTCTAGTATCTGGACGACTACGATGAGAAGAAGCGTCTTCTGAATGTGGAGATGGAGGAGTACAGTACTGCCGTCGTATCCAATCTCAGGAAAATATCCGCTAACCTCGCCAAGGTAAAGACTATTTTAATTTTTCACGTTAGATCTATGAACAGCAATAGACAACGTTAAAGAAACAGTGGCGACTTAATTCTGCAACCAGCTCTCTTGAACGCGTATTACCATTCATGCAAAACAATTGCCGTAAACAGGACTCCAACCGGCGAGGTCTGCGCCATAACGGCGCACACGCACTGAGCTAAACATCAACTTAACGAGCTTCTTTCATCTGAGGATATGTCTTCTCTCGCGATTACTATAGTATTGAAGCGCTCAACGGAATGGAAGTCGTGGCGGGACCAATTTTGAGTTTGAAATAAAATGTTGCAACAGCGAGTTGCAACATTTGAAAGCAACGGATAATCGTCGTTCTTTCTTACAAATCGATAAGGATTTAGGTTAATATGATTCTTTTAAACAATCCAAGTCAAAAATAAGTCGCCCCTGTACCTTTAAATAAACCGCATTGTTAAAAAAGTGTCTTCAGATTTCGAAAGAATCGATGGTGACAGAAATGGACATGAGTGCTCTTCAGTCGGCACACGCCAAAGCAGATCCCAATGAGCTCAAAGACTGTGAGTCGTATCGATTGATTATTGATTGCATGATCATTCTATCTTTTAGTACACGTGCGCCTGCAAGAGGAGCTGTTGTCTCTGAAAGAGCTGCGCACTCGACTCGGTTCTGATACCGAGACGATAGTCAATAGGAGCGCAGAGGTGGGAAGGGATTCATTATGATTATAGATAGATGTAGTTTGTAATATGTCGCGCGCTGTAGGTCAGATGGAAAATGAAGACAGAAAGTCAGAGAGCAAAACCAGAGAGGAGCACAACATCGTATTCGAGCTGCAAGCAAGGAAAGTTGAAGTACTTTCGTCTTTCGGTCTGGCGTGGATTATATATAAATATGTCAAGTTTTTTTTATGTGTTACTCCTTTCTAGGTAAGAGAGGAGATAGATCGGATCGGCGACACCGAGTCCATCAATCGACAAGCCACACAGAACAGCGAGGTGAGAAGACAAGTACATACGTTTCATGTCTGATGTAAACTAAGATACCAGCTTTCGCAGACTAATTTCAGTATTGTATTATTTTGTAATGAAAAATAACAATTCAGTCCTTGGCGTCTCGTCGGGACGAGTTGAAGGGCGAAGTGCCGGCGGCGGAAGACGAACTCGCAGCCCTCAAACAACAACTGAACACCACCAGAACGAGGGTGGAGGGCAGCCAGGCATGGGACAAGGTATAGCCCATCATATACTACTTACAACTTACATCTCACATAAATTCTCAAACTGTTTCTTTTAAACTAATGACTGATCCATAGTTCTATGTTCGAAATAAGTTGCGCGCGGTGGGGTAGATCAGAAGAAGACGGAGTGTCAGCTCTCGGCAATAGCGCGCAAAATAATATATGCAGACGGTTATGGCAACGTATTTCGAACTCTCTCGGCGCAGAGTATATATCCCTCAACACACTCCAATTCCAGGCGCAGCAACTGATCCGCAAGCTGCAGAAAGTGGCCGAGTCGACAGAGATCATACGGTTGGTGGAGGTTGAGAAACTACAAACAGCCAGTCTTTCAGAGCCAATGTCGAGGCAAAGCAGGCGAACACGAATTTCGAGCCGTTAAAAGCAGAGGTAGAACAATAATAAACTAACTGTTCCCACTAACAACACTCTTATCAAATAATCAAATTTGCAGGCTCTGCTTCTAATGGCCGACTACAACGCGTTCCTCGTGCAACAAAGCGCACATAAGAGATGATTATCGGTTTATCGATCGCTATGTAGTTTTTATTGATTCTTTCACCGATCGTCTCATTCGAACGCACCTACTCATTATGTATTCTGCGCCTGTTTCTCTTATCGTTCCGAGAAGGCTTGTGGGAATGGGCGATTTGCATATGTGCGAGAGAGAGAGAGAGAGAGAGAGAGAGAGAGAGAGAGAGTGGTTCGAGAGTTTGATTACAATCGTACCGTATTCACTCTGCGAATAAATGGATTTGCGGACGGCTGTTCTCAAAGAAATCGACACTCTACGGTCACTTCTCCCCATTAGTGAGGCGATACTCGAGCAGCAGGTGTGTTGTTGTTGTTGTTGTTGTTGTTGTTGTTGTTGTTGTTATTGTTGTTATTGTTGTTTGACATGCCAGGATCGCACCACAATCTGTCGTCTGGTGGTTGGTTTCCTCACATTCCGCAAATATGTGGATAATCAGATCATGATACTCAATGGAGAGCCGATAGAGACCAGTTCCTTGTTTCTCCAGGTCAGACTACTTTTGTCGTGTTCTTTTATGTTTATTTCTGTTTGCGAAAACAAATCATGGGGAGGGGGTTTGCCCCACACCCAACCGCTGTATCCACTAGACCACCGCCGCTGTTTCACAGCTCGCGCCAAAAGAGTGACAAGCATCAAAAGCAATCCCATGTTTATCTTCAAAATTTGAATCTCAACATTCGTATGGCCGGTGCTGTGGATTTGAAAACGGTTTTCGATTAGTGACGCCCTCTCTGATATCAGTTCGGTTATGATCGGCTTCTGTGACTTATACAACACTCCTTGTTAGAAAATGTAAAGCTATATTAAAAATATTGAAATATATTACAATAAAGTTCGTCAATTGAAACGTATCGCATTTCGCATGTTACTTTGAGGCTCTCGACTGTTTTGCTATCATCCTCGATCGCAACCTTCTTATCACTTATGTCACCGAGGCAGTCTCTATCATGCTCGGGTTCTCACAGGTATGTATACTGTATATTGAATGTATAGTAACCCCCTTCTCCCTACCGTATACCTAGATCCATCTGATTGGCCGGAGCATCGCCGACTTTGTCCATCCAAGTGACATGCAAATCGTCAAGTATGTCATGTCGTGAGTAAAATGCAAGGTACAGTAACCCATATTGACCATTCAGGCAACGACCCGCGATACAAAACATTACTGGTCATTCACTGCTACTGGAGACAAGTCATCAGGTACGAAGGGGATTGAGAGAGAGATAGAGATAGAGAGAGACAGAAAAAGAGGGGAGATAGGGAGAGAGAAGGAGGCAAAGAAAGAGGATATATAGGTATTTGAATAGATCACCCTCCGAATGTGCAGCAAACTTCCAAAAAGGAGCGCTGGATTCACACAGGATGGATACAAGGTACATTATCTTTTAAAAGGACTTCCGTAAGAGAAGAGTTTGTGTTTCTCAACGTAATGCAACAAAAGCTCATGCATTTTATCAATCGAAATAGTAAACAAACCTGCTCTTTCTGCAATAATAACTAATGCGAGCAAATGTTGTATGTCGGGAAATTGATTTCGGTATCCGGTTGAACTATTGGAGCAGGTTTGTGTACTATTTCGATTGATAAAATGCATGAGCTTTTGTTGCATTACGTTGAGAAACACAAACTCTTCTCTTTTTTTTAAGTCCTTTTAAAAGATAATGAATGTACTTTTATTGGATTTCATATAAATCTATCTACTTAAACATGAACCACAAAACATTTTTTTTAAAGAAATCCAACAGTTCACCCACCTTGTTGAGTCCAAAATTGTATAAAATTTGCAAAAAAAGAGTTTAAGTAATGCTGATGTGAAAATTTACAATTCCAATGTCATTTCTATGTAAAATCATATATTACAAAAGGTTTGCCACCAGCCGGAACCGAACTCGAGCCATGTGTCTCAACGGGCGCAATCGCTAACCACAACACTACTGCGCGCGGCAGAGCCCGCGATCTAAACGATATCAGTGCAATCCACAGGCAGTGCGGATTGTGCACCTCCTGTCTGCTGGGGGCAGCCGGTGAGCGCCACCCCCCCCCCTAGAAAACGATCCGTACACGGGGGATGCCTGCCCCTCAGGGGGCGCGCGCGCGTATCTCGCTTCCTACAACAGCTAGCGTTACCAAAATCGAAACTTAACCATTTTCTAACATCCTGATAACATCTATCAGCATCACATTGTTCTCGCAAAGATTCTAAGGGACCTTTCGTTCAGTCGCCTTTTGCCGATTCTAGCGCGCGACTAGGGTTAACACAAACCAACCAGCGCTGCCGCGCTGGTTGTAATACGAGTTTTTAACCAGGAATCTAATATTCGAAAAAAAACAGACGGTCGTCATCTCTGGGCAGTCGCGCAGTGTCGTCCATCCCAACGGGAGATCAGAGGTAGCATCTAATCTTCACGCCTCTCTCTCTCTCCCTTCCTCTCTCTCTCCCTCTCTCTCTCTCTCTCTCTCTCTCTCTCTTTCTCTCTCTCTCTCTCTCTCCACAGTACTCTAGGTGACAGGTCTTCTGGCCACTGGAACAACTCTTGACAAAGGAGGAGCGGCAGAGGTGATCAAAATCATATGAACATCAAGACGAATCTCGGTTCAGATCCCCCTATGCCCATCCACTTTCGTCCTTCGAACCACACTCGATCTGTGCGTCGTATTCGTGGATGGAATGTGAGTGGGGAGAGAGAGAGAGGGAGAGAGGGAGGGGGAGGGAGGGAGGGAGGGAGACAGAGAGGGAGAGAGAGGGAGGGAGAGAGAGTGAGAGAGGCAGGGAGAGAGAGAGGGAGGAAGGGAGGGAGGGAAATTACAGGGCAGCCCCCCTCCTCCGCTACAACCCTCCCGCTCTGCTGGACAAGACCCTCTACAAGCTCGTTCATGCCGATGACATATCCGCTCTCCACATGGCTCATACATACGGTATTACAGTACTCTACAGTACCCTTACAGTACCCCTCTGCAGTGCTGCACCCCTCGCATTCGCAGTCCACCACCCCCATCGTGTCTCTTCTGATGGCTGGCGGAGGAATCGCCAGTGTCGTCATCACTATGGTCAAAATGCAATCCACGCAGGTGTGAAGTTATTGATATCTTCTTTTAAGTCTTTTTACACCATTGCATGTTGCTTTATGACATTTACTTATTTCAGGCCAGCACTATTCCGATGCTCACTGTTATCGTGCAGGTGGTGGGGTGAGTGAAGTATTGAATAAATTAATAAATCAATGTTCTCTCAGGACCTCCCTGAGCTTCAGTAGCGACATCATTCAGAGAGAGGCACAGTGGACGGTGAGAAAGGTGAGGAGAGAGAGAGAGAGAATAGAGAGGGCAGCCTGGACATACAAATAGGAACGACTAAAAACCCTGGACAACGTCAGCCACAGTTACACGAATTTTTGTCACGATTAACGGTTGTCTCGATAAGGATTATGCACTGCATTGTTGTTATGGCAATATTTACAGAGTGAAACATATGGTGAAAGAAAATAATTTATTGCTTACTTACCAGTGCTTTGCAGGTTGGCCTGGGAGCTCACTCAAAGGCATTCTATTCTCGGCAACACGGTGGATGCTATCCTTCAGCGGAAGAATTGCTACTTGAAGAAAAGAACAAGAAGGGAGGAGGGGAGGAGAGAAAGAGAGGCAAGAAAAGAGCGCAGTAGATGAGCTGTGTGCAATATGTTTCGTTTGCTTTTAACACGAACACTTGCGATACCTCGT
The DNA here is from genome assembly GCA_963966185.1 of Rhabditoides inermis. Taxonomy (NCBI): domain Eukaryota; kingdom Metazoa; phylum Nematoda; class Chromadorea; order Rhabditida; family Rhabditidae; genus Rhabditoides; species Rhabditoides inermis. The sequence goes on from CAWZYM010000308.1 coordinate 800,769, forward strand.
GATTTTGAGTGAGTGGCAATCATTCCACTTTCCCCATTACATGCTTGCCCTCAATGCCCTCGCATATATATTGTTGATGTTTCAGGTTTCACGTGGACATAAAAATGAGTACATCTCACGTGGAGATGAAAACAGTGCGCGCCCGTGTATGAGTAATGCCATTACATTGAAAATACTGTCAAGTATTACAATCATACAATCACAACTTAATGGTATACCTAATCTATAGTACTGCACAATCTCCCTGTTCCTGTTGACAACTTGGCCTGCAGTCACGTAGGGGCAACCTGGACCGTCAACCTGGACCGACGGCCGTCAACCGGCGCTGATTCTGTCCTCAATCATACAAATAGGAGTGACTACAAACCCTGGACATCTGCAGCTCGATACAGCACACAGTTCCACAAATTTTTTTTGGCACGATTAACGGTTGTTTCCATAAGGATGATGCAGTGCATTGTTACTACAAGTCTTAACAGTATTTACGATTGGGGTGAAACCAACACATGTTGAAAGAAATATTTTTCTCATCATCGATCATTGGAATAAAGAATCACAAGACATGTTCTATTACTTAGACATGTTCATGGTTTATCAACACCCATTGCACATATGTCACCAGTATTCGTGGAACTCGACGAGTCTGTAAATCTTTGTGAACTTTCTCGTTCGTCCATTGCTCGTCTCTGAGAAATGCTGCACCAACCGATCGCCCTTCCGAACAAACTCCCGCGCGATCTGAACTTGTTCACTTGTTTATTTTGTTTACTTGTTTACCCACCCTTCCTTTCATTCCTTGCATCCCATGATAACTGCGAACCCACGCCGGTCGGAACATTAGACTCTGTCTCTTCGGCGTCTTCCAAACTCGACCCTCCTCGATCAATTGGTGACCTGTATTAATTAATTGATTGATTTTTTCAACTGATTGATGACTCACCATTGTTACTTACAGTCGTTAGCGCAGCGTCTCCATTCTCTTTTGGATACTGTCGGATAGTGAGGAATCCGTAATTGAACAACTGATCGGAGGCGTCGATGGTTGAAGAGGAGTTGGATCTGAGGATAGAAAAGTCGTATCACACAAAGATATTTAGTGAGTCAAGCACAATTTTTATCTTCAGTCATCCGTGTTTCTAAAGGCGGTGTCAGTCTATTTGGAAACAGTTTCAGAGCTAGTTGGAAGTAGTTTTTAAATTGGTAGGCGTTTGTCCAGGCAATTTGGAGGTAGTTGGGAGGGACATTGGCAGTGATTTGAAGAGACTGACGGCTTCGCTCGTGAATGTTGCATGTCTCAAGTAATGCCAATCTATGCGCCAGACCGCAAGGCGCTGTGTTGGCAAACGTTGGTACTCGTTTCAACTGTTAGTTATAAATGATTTATAAAAAAAATTGAAAACGAGACACAGCAGATTGATGTTTCATTGACCACTACTGCATATCATCGCTGTATGAAACGTATTGATGAACTTTGCATTCAGCTTACTTGATTCGACTGTGCGGGTGTTGCGTGTGAACCAAGAAATGTCAACAACCTCAACTATATCTAACGCGGTAATGGCACCCGGTCCCACCCCACAAGGAAACAACCCCACCCCACGTAAGCAGGAAACAGCTACTCACGCAAAGTCGATGCTAGGAGTTCCGAAGACAGTGGGTTGGGAGACTCGGAAGGTGAGGGTCTCGGAGTGGGGAGAGGAGAGGAGGAGGGGAGAAGAGATGGAGGGAGTGGCTGGAAGGGAGTGGGATGAGAGACAGAGACATAGACAGAGACAGAGACAGAGACAGAGACAGAGACAGAGACAGAGACAGAGACAGAGACAGAGACAGAGACAGAGACAGAGACAGAGACAGAGACAGAGACAGAGACAGAGACAGAGACAGAGACAGAGACAGAGACAGAGACAGAGACAGAGACAGAGACAGAGACAGAGACAGAGACAGAGACAGAGACAGAGACAGAGACAGAGACAGAGACAGAGACAGAGACAGAGACAGAGACAGAGACAGAGACAGAGACAGAGACAGAGACAGAGACAGAGACAGAGACAGAGACAGAGACAGAGACAGAGACAGAGACAGAGACAGAGACAGAGACAGAGACAGAGACAGAGACAGAGACAGAGACAGAGACAGAGACAGAGACAGAGACAGAGACAGAGACAGAGACAGAGACAGAGACAGAGACAGAGACAGAGACAGAGACAGAGACAGAGACAGAGACAGAGACAGAGACAGAGACAGAGACAGAGACAGAGACAGAGACAGAGACAGAGACAGAGACAGAGACAGAGACAGAGACAGAGACAGAGACAGAGACAGAGACAGAGACAGAGACAGAGACAGAGACAGAGACAGAGACAGAGACAGAGACAGAGACAGAGACAGAGACAGAGACAGAGACAGAGACAGAGACAGAGACAGAGACAGAGACAGAGACAGAGACAGAGACAGAGACAGAGACAGAGACAGAGACAGAGACAGAGACAGAGACAGAGACAGAGACAGAGACAGAGACAGAGACAGAGACAGAGACAGAGACAGAGACAGAGACAGAGACAGAGACAGAGACAGAGACAGAGACAGAGACAGAGACAGAGACAGAGACAGAGACAGAGACAGAGACAGAGACAGAGACAGAGACAGAGACAGAGACAGAGACAGAGACAGAGACAGAGACAGAGACAGAGACAGAGACAGAGACAGAGACAGAGACAGAGACAGAGACAGAGACAGAGACAGAGACAGAGACAGAGACAGAGACAGAGACAGAGACAGAGACAGAGACAGAGACAGAGACAGAGACAGAGACAGAGACAGAGACAGAGACAGAGACAGAGACAGAGACAGAGACAGAGACAGAGACAGAGACAGAGACAGAGACAGAGACAGAGACAGAGACAGAGACAGAGACAGAGACAGAGACAGAGACAGAGACAGAGACAGAGACAGAGACAGAGACAGAGACAGAGACAGAGACAGAGACAGAGACAGAGACAGAGACAGAGACAGAGACAGAGACAGAGACAGAGACAGAGACAGAGACAGAGACAGAGACAGAGACAGAGACAGAGACAGAGACAGAGACAGAGACAGAGACAGAGACAGAGACAGAGACAGAGACAGAGACAGAGACAGAGACAGAGACAGAGACAGAGACAGAGACAGAGACAGAGACAGAGACAGAGACAGAGACAGAGACAGAGACAGAGACAGAGACAGAGACAGAGACAGAGACAGAGACAGAGACAGAGACAGAGACAGAGACAGAGACAGAGACAGAGACAGAGACAGAGACAGAGACAGAGACAGAGACAGAGACAGAGACAGAGACAGAGACAGAGACAGAGACAGAGACAGAGACAGAGACAGAGACAGAGACAGAGACAGAGACAGAGACAGAGACAGAGACAGAGACAGAGACAGAGACAGAGACAGAGACAGAGACAGAGACAGAGACAGAGACAGAGACAGAGACAGAGACAGAGACAGAGACAGAGACAGAGACAGAGACAGAGACAGAGACAGAGACAGAGACAGAGACAGAGACAGAGACAGAGACAGAGACAGAGACAGAGACAGAGACAGAGACAGAGACAGAGACAGAGACAGAGACAGAGACAGAGACAGAGACAGAGACAGAGACAGAGACAGAGACAGAGACAGAGACAGAGACAGAGACAGAGACAGAGACAGAGACAGAGACAGAGACAGAGACAGAGACAGAGACAGAGACAGAGACAGAGACAGAGACAGAGACAGAGACAGAGACAGAGACAGAGACAGAGACAGAGACAGAGACAGAGACAGAGACAGAGACAGAGACAGAGACAGAGACAGAGACAGAGACAGAGACAGAGACAGAGACAGAGACAGAGACAGAGACAGAGACAGAGACAGAGACAGAGACAGAGACAGAGACAGAGACAGAGACAGAGACAGAGACAGAGACAGAGACAGAGACAGAGACAGAGACAGAGACAGAGACAGAGACAGAGACAGAGACAGAGACAGAGACAGAGACAGAGACAGAGACAGAGACAGAGACAGAGACAGAGACAGAGACAGAGACAGAGACAGAGACAGAGACAGAGACAGAGACAGAGACAGAGACAGAGACAGAGACAGAGACAGAGACAGAGACAGAGACAGAGACAGAGACAGAGACAGAGACAGAGACAGAGACAGAGACAGAGACAGAGACAGAGACAGAGACAGAGACAGAGACAGAGACAGAGACAGAGACAGAGACAGAGACAGAGACAGAGACAGAGACAGAGACAGAGACAGAGACAGAGACAGAGACAGAGACAGAGACAGAGACAGAGACAGAGACAGAGACAGAGACAGAGACAGAGACAGAGACAGAGACAGAGACAGAGACAGAGACAGAGACAGAGACAGAGACAGAGACAGAGACAGAGACAGAGACAGAGACAGAGACAGAGACAGAGACAGAGACAGAGACAGAGACAGAGACAGAGACAGAGACAGAGACAGAGACAGAGACAGAGACAGAGACAGAGACAGAGACAGAGACAGAGACAGAGACAGAGACAGAGACAGAGACAGAGACAGAGACAGAGACAGAGACAGAGACAGAGACAGAGACAGAGACAGAGACAGAGACAGAGACAGAGACAGAGACAGAGACAGAGACAGAGACAGAGACAGAGACAGAGACAGAGACAGAGACAGAGACAGAGACAGAGACAGAGACAGAGACAGAGACAGAGACAGAGACAGAGACAGAGACAGAGACAGAGACAGAGACAGAGACAGAGACAGAGACAGAGACAGAGACAGAGACAGAGACAGAGACAGAGACAGAGACAGAGACAGAGACAGAGACAGAGACAGAGACAGAGACAGAGACAGAGACAGAGACAGAGACAGAGACAGAGACAGAGACAGAGACAGAGACAGAGACAGAGACAGAGACAGAGACAGAGACAGAGACAGAGACAGAGACAGAGACAGAGACAGAGACAGAGACAGAGACAGAGACAGAGACAGAGACAGAGACAGAGACAGAGACAGAGACAGAGACAGAGACAGAGACAGAGACAGAGACAGAGACAGAGACAGAGACAGAGACAGAGACAGAGACAGAGACAGAGACAGAGACAGAGACAGAGACAGAGACAGAGACAGAGACAGAGACAGAGACAGAGACAGAGACAGAGACAGAGACAGAGACAGAGACAGAGACAGAGACAGAGACAGAGACAGAGACAGAGACAGAGACAGAGACAGAGACAGAGACAGAGACAGAGACAGAGACAGAGACAGAGACAGAGACAGAGACAGAGACAGAGACAGAGACAGAGACAGAGACAGAGACAGAGACAGAGACAGAGACAGAGACAGAGACAGAGACAGAGACAGAGACAGAGACAGAGACAGAGACAGAGACAGAGACAGAGACAGAGACAGAGACAGAGACAGAGACAGAGACAGAGACAGAGACAGAGACAGAGACAGAGACAGAGACAGAGACAGAGACAGAGACAGAGACAGAGACAGAGACAGAGACAGAGACAGAGACAGAGACAGAGACAGAGACAGAGACAGAGACAGAGACAGAGACAGAGACAGAGACAGAGACAGAGACAGAGACAGAGACAGAGACAGAGACAGAGACAGAGACAGAGACAGAGACAGAGACAGAGACAGAGACAGAGACAGAGACAGAGACAGAGACAGAGACAGAGACAGAGACAGAGACAGAGACAGAGACAGAGACAGAGACAGAGACAGAGACAGAGACAGAGACAGAGACAGAGACAGAGACAGAGACAGAGACAGAGACAGAGACAGAGACAGAGACAGAGACAGAGACAGAGACAGAGACAGAGACAGAGACAGAGACAGAGACAGAGACAGAGACAGAGACAGAGACAGAGACAGAGACAGAGACAGAGACAGAGACAGAGACAGAGACAGAGACAGAGACAGAGACAGAGACAGAGACAGAGACAGAGACAGAGACAGAGACAGAGACAGAGACAGAGACAGAGACAGAGATGGATACCTTGGACCTCGCTAGTCCACTCTCCGAGTAGCCATGCCAATGGTAGTAGAATATGCGGTAGAGGGCGGGACGAAACGACTGCAAAACAAGACTACGTTTCAATAGTGAGTTATCTTTGCTGGCGATAGCTTTCAACAATATATCAGTCGATTTAGTGCATCAAAATTCAAATAAGACGCTCTTCAGCATTATCATTTTCAAATCAACAAATGGTTCCTTGTTTTGTCAGCACTCACTCGTCCTGTCATCCCGCACGCATATGCCACAGCTCCACGCGCAGTTGCGATCGAAGAAGTCAGTCGTCGCCCTGCAAACAGCGATCGATTATCGATCGACTATCGATCGACCGCCTCACCTCTGCTCCTCACATTCGCCCTGTCGCGACCACAGGTCACAGCTGCCGTAGATATCCTGACATGGACCTGCAAAATGAGTTATTATTGATTGGCATAAACTATAAAAGATGGCATAAACTTTACAAGTCATGTGAAAAGGCAGAAAGAGTGTGATGTAGGTTGTATATTTTCTATAAACAATACTCACGCGAGCAGTTCCTTCCCATCCACCCATCCGCACACTCGCACTCGTATCCCGCCAGTCTATCCACGCACTTCCCATGCACACACGGGGAGCCAGCGCACTCGTCGATTTCTGGAAGAAAGGTGAGCGTCCAATCTACTTGAATCATGTGCGGCGCGGTTGATTTAAGTATGTGTTCGTGTTAGTTGTGATGTTTATGAATAAATAAGAAACGTACATATCTGTGGGATACAAGTATATGAAACGTACCTGTCTGGCACATGTTTCCCTCGTATCCAGCGACGCACTTGCAGCCTATCGAATTCGACTCCTTGTCATAGGTACACTGACCGCCATTCAAACACTGATGCGGGTTGCACTGGACTGAAAGGCCGCGAGTCAGAGGGGCGGGGCGAAAGGGGGCGTGGCACTCACTCTCGCAGCTCTCTCCGGCTCTCAGTCGGGGACACTTGCATGTGTATGATCCGTCCTCCTTTCCAATACACTGCGACTCCTCGTGACATGTGTGATAGGAATACACACACGGGTCCGGAACTGAAAAACACTGATCGCATCTAATTTCACTGTTATGTAGCATTTGAGATTTCAACTTGTTCGACTGTTTTACTTCTGATGAGATGATTATCAGATCCCATTCCTACCTCATATTTATTTCAATTGTGAAACGAATATGATGTCGGTTTTACAAAGTGAGTGAAACGTATTTTTGTTTGTTTCTCACCATCGCAGAACCGTCCAATGTGACCGTGTTGACAGTGACATGTGATCTCCCTTTTCTTCTCATCCACCACGCATGTTCCATTGCCACAAGGAGCCGTCTCAATACACACCTCTAAAAGTATACTGTACTTGTTAGTATGAATAGTGTTATTCATAGTTCAGAACACAAAGCTATAGAGTCGGTTAGCGTAATCTCTTTATCTACCACATCTGTACAAGCAAACAAATCGAAGTGAAAGACGAAAACGAAATCAACACAGCAATCACACTGCACTCGTGTCGGCATAGAGAGAGCGATTCGCGAGTCGCCGCGACTAGCGACTATTCGCTACAACACGCGATCGCTACCGGTTAGGTTCTCCTTTTCCACAAAGTCAGCTGAAGACTGGAGGAAGCGAAGGTCGTCTCTGGCTAGCATCAGATCCTGCTCCTCCTTCGACCTGGCCTTCTGGTTAGACGATGACACTCTGAAAGGGGTTGAAAGGGCGGGGCTAAAGGGGCGGGGCCTACCTCTCAACGATCTCCTTTCCTTCTTCCACACTCGTCTTCAGTCTGCCAGCGAATCTCTCCGGCAGTGTAGTTGTGGATTCCGGTTCGGAGCCCAGGAAGATGGGAGCAGCCTAAGGAAACAAGTAAACAAACAATGATATTAAACAAGTAAACACACCTGGAATATGTTCATGTTGTCAGTGTCGTAGTCTGCCTCTTCCGATCCACTAGAGGGAATCACTGTCGGGGCGAAGGTGGACGGAAGTTGCGTGGTCGTCTGATAAACATAAAAGATCGTAAAAAAAAATACTTTTGAAAATGTATCGCTTCATCTTTTCCTGACAGACTGCCTATGCCAAACTTTGTTCATATTGTAACTGTGATCCTTTTTCATCTTTTATATCTGTTGGTGTTTTGAACAGAGATAACAAAAATTACTCCCGATTATTGTGTGTTGCTTACTTTCCATTTTCACTGATTCGTGAAACATACATACGCACTAATTACCTCACCTTTCTCTCAGTGATATCTTCCATAGATTCAGATGAGAATGCGGGGAAAGGAGTTGTGGGAGAAGTAGGAATGAGATCTTGGCGGGTGGTAGTCTGAAGTGCTGTCCATACATACAACAGCCGATTCTATTGTTCACAAGTTTCTCCTATCTCACTCTACCTGCAACCCGAAGTGCACTTCTCCACTCACGTTCACTTCCTCCTCCTCCTTCTGATCCTCCTTCTGCTCCTGCTCCTCCTCCTCCTCCTTTTCCGACAGAGAGAACGCCACTTCCGGTGTAGTAGGAGGAGTTGTTGTTGTTGAGGAAGTCGTGGATACAGTTGTCGTCTGAATATATGCGTGTCAGAATATCACAAAACGGCGCAAGAGATAAGTACTAAAAATGTCTCAACCTCTATAAACTACTTCTAAACACCTCTACCTCTATAACATATACCTCTTCCAGGGGTAATGCGGGGAATGTGGCGGGCTGTCTGGTCGGCTTCGCCTCCAGTGGATACTTGTGCAGCTTCGATCGGATTTTATCAAGTAGAAGACGTTGTCTGGAAAAGTGTTCTTTGAATGTTTGTACACAATGAAACTGTTTGACTTATTATTCTTCTGTGAGTAAACAGACGAAGAAAAACGCTGCGTATACCTGTGCAGTCTCGGGTAGTTTTTCATATCGTCGACGAAAGAAGGAACGATGATGTTTTCCTTGGAAGCAGCTTCTTCCGATTCCATTCGACGAATTTCTACAAAAAAGTAAATGTCTGTGAAACTTTCTTTGGTTTACCTTGCGCCATCAGTCTCGCTTCCGTTTCGTTTCTGAACACTGCTCCAACAATCGGGAGGTCTTGTCCACTGAAAGACAACAATCAAGACCCGCCTCCTTAGACCCCGCCTCCTCAGACCCCGCCCTCACATGGCGGATTCTGGCAGAAGGAATCCGGCGCGCGGCCTCCAGCGTTGCCAGTAAACATTCGTCTCCGATACGATGGTGAGACTGAAGGTAAACAAGTAAACCTTTAAGAAATGTGCTGTTCCACTAGCGGTTCCGTTGTCAATGATATTCACACAGTCTATATATCTATCCGACTTGCCAGATGATTGGAAGATAAGTTATGTTATTCCAATTCACAAGAAAGGCATTAAATCCAAGCCAGAAAACTATAGACCAGTTTCTCTCACTTCTCCAGTCTGTAGAATGTTTGAGAGAATCATTGCTGATGCTATCTATCAACCCGTTGGAAATCGTTTTGCTGATGTTCAATATGGTTTCTTGAAAAAGAGATCCTGTGTTACTCAATTATTATCCACAATTAGTGATTGGCAAGCTCATTTAGCCCAAAAATCCACCATAGATTGTATTTACTTCGATTTTCAAAAAGCTTTTGATAAAGTAAGCCATACTAAACTCCTTTACAAGTTGGACAAATTCGGAATTGTGCAGAATAGTCCAGTTTATAACTGGATTCGGGCTTTCCTATCTAACAGAGTGGCCTACGTACGCATAAACGAATCCCTCTCTAGCCCTTTTGATGTAACTAGTGGAGTTCCACAAGGATCAGTCCTTGGGCCTCTTCTCTTTCTGATTTTCATTGACGACATAGTAAAATGTATGGAGGAAGGCACCAGTTGCAACATGTTTGCAGATGATTTGAAAGCATACTCTAGTGATCAGAACTCTCTTCAAAAAACAATAAATAACGTGGCTGAGTGGTCTCATAAATGGCAACTTCCACTAGCTGAAAATAAACTTCAAGCTATAAGTATAAGAAATAAAAAAAAACTCCCAGACATTACAGTATCAAAGGTCAGCTTATAGAAAACGTTTCCACAGTTCGAGACTTGGGAATCAACATTGATTCTGATCTCAAATTCTCAGGTCACATTGAAACCATAACAAAATCCACTACTGCTAAAGTCAATCACATCTTGCGTGCATTTTCCAGTACAGACACATCATTATATGTGAAATTGTTCAAGACTTATATTCGCCCTTGTCTTGAATACGGTACAGAAATATTTAATCAGCCAAGTAATAGCAGTCTGACAAAACGCTTAGAGACACCATTGCGGTATTTCACAAAGGAGGTTTTCAAAAGATGTAATCCATCTTTACCTATACCATCATATCCAGATCGTCTTGCACTCATGGGTTTGCAGTCATTATATGAAGATGGCAACATAACGATTTAGTAACGTTGTACAAAATCCTTACAAACCGATTACATTTAGATCAAAACCATATTCCAGCCATTCATCACTCGAGATACAACACTAGATCTCACGAAAAACAAATTGCGATTCCTAGAAATAAGTATAAAGATGAAAATTTCTATTTTAATCGTGTTTTTAAACCGTGGAACAACCTTCCGTTCAATCTTGATAACGTATATTCAATTTCCGATATGAGAAAACTATTGTCGAATTGTGACGTATTAATGTTTGGTCAACTCCCCCACTTTTTGTAGACTTATTTTATCTTTGTCGTGTAATATGTTGATGTTGATGTTATTAACCTATCATTTTTGTACGTTTTTATGTAACATGAGGGCCCCCCAATAAGTAGCTGACCACTTGCACTGGTCAGCCTAGGGTTAGCCTTGTTTATCCACATATTTTTCATGCTTGCCTTTTATCGTTATCACTTCTCCCTTGCCGTGAAAAAAACACTTCAATAAGTAAACAACAAGTCAACAAACAAACAAATAACTCACAGGAACTGCACGGGTCCCACATCTTCGTTGCAACGCCACTTGGCTTCCGTGATGAATCTGAAGGATCGTTTTGTTGGGATACGTTTCAAGGAGGTTAGATACACTGATTCGGAACTAGAATGGCAATGAGTAGTGTATATGCTTCACCAGGAAACGTGTGTATATCTACCTTTTGTCATCGTTGGAATGAGTGATGGAATCATTGGTGGGAGGGTACTCGCAGTCTTGCATGCGGATACCTGCAGAAACGTGAAACTCTCTCTCTCTCTCTCTCTCTCTCTCTCTCTCTCTCTCACTCTGTTTCTCTCTCACACACATACACACTCTGACGAAAATGAATGATTGACTGAATGTGAGAACAATCTCAAGCTGTGTGTGTCTCCAACTCACTGTTGAGCTGCCACTTTGCATCCTCGATGAATTTTCCCGCGCGAATCGATCCGAGCATGTAACTGAACAATACACATGTAAACAACCAAGTAAACAAGGAAACAACGCACCCATGAGTGTCGCACACCCTGGGTTGGATGAGAAGACCGCGGTAGTGAACGTATCCAATCAGTCGGACTGAAAGGAGAGCAAGAGAGTCTCACACAAACACTACGTGTCTATGAAAAGGGGCGCTGCAGTCTCGCATTGCAGTTGGATTGCTCGACACAACGACCGAACAAACCATCCTAATATCTCCATCCCGTGATTGAGTGTATTCATGAATACTTGTTGTTGTTTTCATGGGTACGTTTCGAGTGATGATCAAAACCGTATTTGTCTGTGAATTTAAGAAATGCCATTTCGTCTGACATTGCGCCAAGTAATACAATCACAATCACATACTCACTGGTATACGTATCGCCTGGTCGATAGTACTGCACAATCTCCCCATTCCTATTGACAACTGTGAAGTCGAAGGGAGCGTCGATGGACTGTGGCTCGCCTGCAGGGGTAGGGTTAGGCAGAGACAGAGAGGGAGGGAGGGAGAGAGGGAGAGAGGGAGAGAAAAAAGGGAGAGAGAGAAAGAGAGAAAAGAGAGAGAGAGGAAAAGAGAAAGGGGGAGGGAGATAGAGGGAGAGAGAGAGAGAGAGAGGGGGGGGGGGACGCACCGTGTATGTATGGGTTGAGCTTCATTGACTGTGCGGATGCGCAGTGGAATCCCGCATTCTCAGGCAGTCCCTCTTCCCTTCCGAGTGTCGACCGAAGGAGGAGGAGGAGGGGAAGGAGGGTGCGCATCTTGAATGGCTCGAAGCTTTACATTTCACTCTGTTTGTTTCATAATCATAATAAGGACACAATAACTATTATCAGATAATCAGATCTCCGTCAGTAGTAAATTAGGAAATACCCTACCACCAACAATTAGATTCAATTGATATCCAACATTTAAAATTTTCAATTCATTTCAACAGAGACAGACAATGTACGAGATAACGTATAGAATGGGATGGGGAGTTGGCCTCCCGGTTGCGGAGAGGAAAAAGAGAAGGCGACAATCCAGATATCGCGCCACATCTGAACAGATTGCAAATCGAAAAGGGGATGAACCGAGAGAGGCTAAAAAGATTAGCGAGAGGAGAGAGAGAGAGAGAGAGAGAGAGAGAGAATTGCGGCGATAAGGAACCCGGGAGGGTTTTGAAACGCACAAGAAACTAATTGCGGTTTATGAATGCATTTGAATGCCCGACATGGACTGAAATGATCGGCGACAAGCAAAAACACAAGTAATGGGATAAGCAATGGCAGAAGCGCACAGACAGACAGGATAGATGATTCACACAGTCGCCCCAGGGAACAAGTGGGTATGCGGTGGTTTGGCAAATCGGACAGATGGGATGAGCCACTTCATTCCGGAAGGTTAGATAACTGCCATGGAAACTGTAAGCTGCATGCATCCATAACAGTCTTCCATCCGACGAATGAAAGTGAAATCGCCCAAATCCCGCGTTCCCAATTCGAAAAGAGGCAAACGCGCTGTTTTCACAGAATTGGAAAGAGCGGCGGGAAACTGGTGAACATAGGAGGAGGGAATCCAGTCTTGTGTTTCACACATTAGCATAGCACATAACTTGGAATAGCCGTTCCGGAAGATGCTGCCAACGGGACGGGTTGATCCGCAATGATCCTCCAATCTGGTTCCCGCGCGTGCAACGCTCAAAAACACGAAGGAAACCAGTGATGTAATAGGGCTAATAGGCTAATAGGCGAGACTAGGATAAACAGGAGTGGTCAGCCTGGAACACGCAAAGAGAGAGAGAGGGAGAGAGAGAGAGAAAGAGAGAGAGAGAGAGAGAGGGGGGGGAAGAGATTGTGCGGCGGCTGTGACAAGAGAACAACGGATGTGTAAAAAAGGAAAGAATAACATATCACGCAAGACACAAACACGTTTATCGCAAACAAAAACAGATCATAACATAAGCGAGCGTGAGCCAAGCGGAAGTAATGAGTGTTCAACGACTAGCGTGCCAGAGGACCAGTCTATTGATGGAACCAACAATGCGAAACCTGCGTATCACAAAGGCTCTTGCCAAGTTTCCAGACACTATCATTCTCGAAATCACTAGTTTCCCCCCCCCCCCAAAAAAAAAACCAAGACACGTTTAGAAAGGTGCTTTTATTGTCAAGATAGCTTAGTTACTAAAGTACGAGTCTGCATAGGTGAAAGTGTTGTTGTCGAACGACAACAACACCTTCCACTAAGGGGAGGGGCGGGGGTAGTCGTTGTGGTCGTTTGTGGGAGCGCTGGTCTGTTCTTGGAGCTGCTTGCGGAGGGCGTCCAGCTCGGCGTCGTGCTTCCTCTTGTGCTCCCTGAGCTCCTGCTTGGCGGCGTCCAGCTCCCTCTCGTGCGGCCTCTCCTGCTCCTCCGCGGACGCCGCCATGGAGCGCATGGCGGCGCTCGCTCCTCCACCTCCCGCTCCAGCAGCTCCTTCTCGCGCCGCAGCTCCTCCACCTCTCCAGCCAGCACCGGCACCAGCTTGGCCACCGAGTGCTTGTGCGAGTGCGCCACCTCGGGGCGCACCTCCTGAACGAGAAGAGGTGAGTGAGTGAGTGAGTGAGTGAGTGAGTGAGTGAGTGAGTGAGTGAGTGAGTGAGTGAGTGAGTGAGTGAGTGAGTGAGTGAGTGAGTGAGTGAGTGAGTGAGTGAGTGAGTGAGTGAGTGAGTGAGTGAGTGAGTGAGTGAGTGAGTGAGTGAGTGAGTGAGTGAGTGAGTGAGTGAGTGAGTGAGTGAGTGAGTGAGTGAGAGGGGGCGGAGAGCTACTCGCCACGACCACCGCGGTAGGGTGCTCCGAGTGTGCGGCTGAGCAGCCCGCGCGAACGCCGCGGCCGCAGCACCATGTCCTCACAGGAGCTCCCGCCACCGCGCACGAGCACAGGTGCGGCGAGTAGGTGATTGGCTGGAAGATCCACACTCACCTACTGTACACTACAGTAATCCCATACAGTAACCCATACTAACTACAGTAACCACAGTACGTGCACAGTGCCGGGGCAGTTGTCCGAGTGCGTGCCGGCGCAGCGACGGCACATGTCCGTGCTGCACCGGCCGCAGGAATGGCTGGCCTTGATGTTGCTGCCGCAGTCGCAGTCAACGAGGCGGGGGCCATCACATCGGACACTGCAGGGAGGGAGATGAGAGAGAGGAACAGAGAGAGAGAGAGAGAGAGAGAGAGAGAGAGAGAGAGAGAGAGAGAGGCGGGGGGGGGGGGGGGGCGAAGAGAGGAGGAAAAGAAGGGAGAGATAGAGTGCACCCACTAGTCAGTAGATGTTGATCAGTAGAGGGGGGCTAGTATGCGCACAAGCCTGGAGGGAGGCGTGCGACAGATTGGCTACTCGGCCGTGCCTCCGCGCCTCCACACCACCCCATAGATATGTTAATCAACCCAATGACATCAATCGATAACCCGAGCAGCGAGTGCAGCACATGACGATATTACAGCACCTACATAAAATCACGTACAGAAAACAAGTACCAACACACCTCTGATCAATCCACCTCGACAAACCACATCGTAAATCTTAGCGATATTCAACAATCAATCAATAGTCAATCGATCACCGGATTTCAACTTTATCCACCTTTTAAAACAGTATTCGAAGACACGGATGTCTGCCAAATCTGTTTATCGCACAACCATCATTGTGTAAACAATTGCGAGAAGAGAACGAAGACGGTAAATCAATGTCAAAGCTGATGAGACGATTCAAAACACGAATGTAAGAGTAGAAGGGGTTGATTCAGTTGGGAGCCGATGCAACGACCCCGCGCACCTCCTAAATGACAATCTACAAACACGTAAACAAACAGGTAAACAAACACACCTGGTCGATGCCCGAGCCAGCGAGGGAGAACTCGGAGACAGAGAACGCGGAGTCACTGCCGGGGAAGCGCGCGTCTGAAAGTATCGATCGGTGATCGATCGATAATCGATCGCTGTCCCACCGTCCATAGCCTCCTCCTCCCTGTCGAAGTGTTCGGTGAAGGAGTCGACAGAGGTTCCGAACGAGTCAGTTCCAGGCACATGGGACGAGCCGTCCTGCGAGGGAGCCTCATCCTCTGACGACTGCTCCACAATCTCCTCCTCCTTCTCCTCCTTCTCCTGCTCCTGCTCCGTCGGCAGCTCCTCCGGCAGTTCTACTAGCACCTCCGTCTGATCCCTCTCTCTCTGCGAGATGTAGTCGATAAAGCCAGTCTGGTCATGCGACATCACCTAGACATCAAACATCAAACATCACACTACAAACTACACGCACGTCATTTCCCACTGCCATCTCCTCCACGCGACTGTCAATGTGCGGACGGAACTCGGCCGCGTCGAACGTCGTCGAATTGGTCCTGAATCAAAGGTTACTGTAGTCGGCTAGGTATACGGTAGTGTACAGTACCTGGTCTCGTCGACGACGTAGCTGTCGGCTCCTCCGTCGAGGCGTTTCTCCTCGGAAGAGACAGAGGCAGACTTGGTGGTGGACTTCTTGGATAGCTTGGATGTCTTGGAGGAGAGCTTGGACGACTGGCTGCCCTTGGTCGTCTTCTTAGATGTCTTGCTGGATTTCGACGTCTTCGACTCTGCCGACTTGGACTGAGACGCAGTCGATTTGGTGCTGCTCTTAGACTTGGTCGACTTGACGCTGCTCTCCTTCTTCTTAGGCTTCTTTTTCTCAGAAGGCAGCTTGCATGGCCGCGACGACGCAATTTTCTGGAACGCCGCCTTCTGAAAGTTATGTATACGGTAGGTTTATTAGGGGTACGGTACTCTACCTTTTGATCCTGGTTGTAGGCAGTCTGACGGCGGTGGGCGAGAACGCAGAGAGCGATCTTCAGCACGATCTGAATGAAAAAGTGGGCGGGGTCTGAAGGGGCGGGGCTTACGTAGACGATGATGGCGGCGAGAAGAGCGCCGACAAAGATAGTGGCACGATGAGCGTGCGAAGAGAGGTCATCGAGTCTGAAAGGAGATGAGGGTGAGAGAGAGAAGGAGAGAGAGAGAGAGTAGGGGGGGGGGGGGGGGGGGGAGAGAAAGCGCGGAGAGAGAGAGGCCGCACCTATCAGCGTCGACTGTGATGGAGACAGTCTTGTCGGCCATCTCTGGTGGCGTGTGGGAGGGGAAATGACGGGCGGTGGAAGGGAGTGGAGGGAGAGAGAGAACACACGTGCATCCCACCACACAGCAACACCGCACGTCCTCGCATTCCAAAATGACACACATGCAAATCAACTGGATCATCTATGGTCGTGTCAACTTTGCTCACAGTTTTAAATGGTGACAATGTGATCTCTCAGCAAAAGTCGATAGGTAACACTTGAGCTCCTTGTTTGGAGGCACCATTTCTAGGTACAGTGTTTCAATGACAATCAACGAGGCTAAAGGAAAACAACAAATGTTTATCGCAACTCAACGAGCACTGTGAGACTGTAAGTGTAAATGGTGTAAATGGTGTCAGATTCTCTTCCCTCCTCGCTCCTTTGATTCCCTACTTGCGCGACTTCTTCTTACTCTCCTTCTTCGATTTCAAGCAAGTCTTTGTAGACAGGTCCGCCTGACATTAGGACATTAGGTATAGGGTAGGTACGGTGTAGGTTAGATATACGGTAGGTACAAGGTAGGTACAGTACACAGTATACCTGCTGGTAGTTCTGGGCGGAGCGACGGCGACGCGTAAGCACCATGAGAGCCACCTGGACGACGACCTGAAATGGGGCGGAGTCAGAGTGGGCGGGGCCAGGCGCAACTCACAAACAGCGCGAGAACGATCATAAACACACCGACGATGGTGGTGACGATGTTGATCGACTCCTTCAAAGAGTCCAGCCTGAATTTATGAATGAACTACCACAAAGTACAGTAAGAAATGTGCGCAGCAAAGTAAAGTAACCGGTACGCACGTGGCGAGGCTGACTTGTATGGTGGCGGTTGGGGTACGGTGGGAGATAGGTACGGTAGAGGGATGGTGAAGGACTGAGCGGTGTGTGGTGGGTGCGGGGGGAGGGAAGAGGCGGGACGCGCGAGTCAGGGGAGACATGGCGGGGCGAATGACCGCGTCTGCTGGTAGCCTTCACTGTTTCAGCTTTGTAGATGACGCAATTCCGTATGAATTGCATGATGTATTGCTTTCAAGTCTTTAAGTAGTTTTGGAAAGTGTAATCAGTAGTTTTAAAAATACAGGAAATCTTTTACGAAAACTAGTTAGAACAGAACTACAGAACAATATTTTTATGAAATTTTACATGTGAAAGAAAGTTTCTTATTTGATTATCGTCTTGTTTCCACTCGGTTCCTTGGAAGTCCGCGATCCGACCACAGTGACTGTGGGCTGAAGATTGGGTGTACGGTAGATTGGATAGTACTGTATACCTTCTTATCATTCAGAGCTGAGCGATGGCGCTTCGAGACCATATAGTAGACCTGCCCGACGAGCTGAAAACGAGCAGTGTGAGAGAGAGATAGAGATAGAGAGAGAGAGAGAGAGAGAGAGAGAGAGAGAGAGAGAGAGAGAGAGAGAGAGAGAGAGAGAGAGAGATGGCATACCATGAGAATGAGGATGACGAGCAAGAATCCGAGTAGAGTGGACACAGCGTAGAGGGAGTCGCGTAGAGAAAGTATTCTGAAGTAGCGGTCAGTCTCTCCAAACTACTGCCAAAATGCCTCCCGATTACTTCAAAAATGCCTTGCAAAACGCCTTCCAATTTGCCTTCCAACTACCTCCGAAATGCCCCCAACCACTTCAAATTACTTCGGAAACGGTATCCGAAGAGACTGACCACGCCTTCAAGGACTACCATCCATCCAGGATCCACTCCTCTCTACTCACGCTGCGTTGACAGCGGCAGTGGCTGGAGAGTCGACCGCCCCTCCCACAGATGACATGGTGCAATGAGGGCGTCTACTGCGAGATTGAGACGAACCGACTCCATGAGTGATTCCATCCGACTAATCGCCAAGCTAAGTATAGTGACGTTGATCATTTGTGTGTTCAGTTCCGCGTTTGTACAAAAACCTCCTATCTTGATGTTGAGGGCTCGCCAGCGGTATTGGTGTCGTGTCATAGATTTCTTCAACCTCCGCACTCATAAAACTCTTCAATCAGGAGCTACTTTCACCCTTTCTCTCCAAACGGCTTACTGACATGAGTCGTTGTGTGTAGAAGTATTCTGTGCCCGCAGCGTTGTTTATCTTATACATTTCCTTATCATATAGAATTGCGTGGTCGGCAGAACCAAATCAGACACCGATATCGATTTCTTGACCCCGCCATTGTTCTTTTTCTTGTCTCGCATGTGTTTCACCATCCTTTATACACTGACTTGTACTAGTTTACCATAATTAATCTCACTTTCAGATGCAGTTCGATATCACCGAGTTCAAGACAGCACCGCACGCTGTCAAAGTCGTTGTGCTGGTACGTTTCGCATTTCGCACTATCACACGTTTATCATGAAATATTCGAATTATTTTATATAGTTGCGCCAATGTCGTAAACTATAATAAACGTAAATAAATATTGTGAAATGTAGCTTTGACGAGATAGAATGTACTATTCTTCCCATATCATATTCTATGACGACAGGTGGTGTCGTTTCTGACAGCAGTGCTTCTGTCGATGACCCCGCACTCGCCGCCCGGCACTGGCATGGTCTGGATCACACTACTACTCTCACTGGTGGGTGGGCAAGCTACCTCCTCTCTCTCTCTCTCTCTCTCTCTCTCCCTCGATCTTTCTCTTCCCTCCACTTTCCACTATAGGAATTTGTTACGTTACCTCACACTTGGTACTGCCCAAGAAAAGAAAATGTGTAAGAATGTCGGTCCATTGCAGGTCTCGTCGGCCTTCCTGATTGCAGTCGTTGGCATGGGGCTGTCCCGCCTGCTCTTCCCCGTCAGCAAGGTCACTCTAGCTATGGCGGTCAGTTCAAATTGATTTCAGTGTTTGAAATTGAATCGAAAATCGATGGGATGGGATTATTGACGGTCAGTGGTTCAAAATGAATTGAAAATTGAAAATCGATGGGATCATAATGGAATTATTGACGAACAGTGGTTGAACTTGAATTGAAAATCGAAAACCGATGGGATCACAATTGGATTATTGATTGATATGGATCTGTGTGAGGAAGCGGCGTCGTCCCTGCTGCTCTCCATCCTCTTCTTCGTCTCCATCTGGATGTGCGTCAACGGACACACCTTCACCGCCAGCCGGGCTTTCACCGCCGCCGCCGTTCGTTTTATATCATTACTAGTTGCATAGGTTCTTATTGGTCTTATATTGATCGATTTTGTCCAGTTAGAAGAAGTGACAAATCTTGTTCAGATTCTCTGCGCACTCAACACAATCGCCTACGTAGTCGATTTCGTGCAGTACATGCGAATGTGGATTGCGGAAAACAGAATAGATCGTGAGTCGTTTATTTATTTAAATTAATTTTGTATTATCATTTCAGTCAACTCGTTCAATGTCGGCGACACTCCCTCCTATGGATCTCCTTGAAATTGAATTATCGTGTTTATTAGTGATAAAAGTTTGAAACAACATTGAACGCAATTGGCAGTCATACAATCAGAAAATTTCGTAGATTAGATCATTCTATCAGAAAATATATTATCAGGAAATGTGTAGTGTACTACAAATCTGTGGTGCACACGGTAGTGTGAGTGTGAATTACACTCAAGTGCACAATCTGAGTCTCGCGTCATTTTTCGTAAATGCGTTTGTTTTTGTTTGTTTTCTGCGTTTTGAATGTTTTGTATTTGTATTTGGATTTATTTATATTCGCTTGGATTAAAGAAGTAGGCTTCGATCACATTACTATCTCTTTGTCAGCGTCGTATCGATTGTTTTGTTGCGAAACGCGAAAGGTACGCTTGATGTTCGCTCACTCCTCTCCTCTCTCGGCTCTCTCTCTCTCTCTCATTTCTATTTATCGCCTATACCTGTTGGATATTTTGAGGTGGTGTTGTGTAGGGAATACGTGTCGCTTGTGTGTCTGTTCATGTTCATGTCGGATTCACGTGAGTGAAGGGGAGCGAGTATCCGGGGAGCACCCACTCCGACTCGCTGTTTGCGTCCCTCTGCAACTTGTTCCCGTTGTTTGTTGTGAATGCCACTGCGTAGATAACATGTCTATGCCGGGTGTAGGGTGTAGCGGGGACATGTGTTATCTCGTCCTGTCCGTACTCTACTCCCCGGTCAGCCCGGTCATAAAGTGCGCGTTTCATCGCCGTCCACACGCACCCCGCTCTCTTTTCACACTTTGATCTTTTCGCCACGCCAAATTTCCTTCACACTCCATATCACCGATTGTTGCGAGCGTCGACCGCTTTTCTTGCGCCTTTTCATTGCTGCTTGCTGCACAGCTGCACTGTTATCAATGGCAATGGATGGCTCGATTTATTGAATTTATTTATTAACAACAATCAACGCTCTAACCAGTACACCATGGAAGTGCAATGCCGAATGCACAAGTGCAATGCATCGTTCATTCCCGAGAAATCAATTGATTGGAATGTTATTTGTATCGCATTGTTGTCTGATCGGCGAGTGACGCGGAAACATGTTACCCCTAGACGATCCCCCGATCTTTTCATTGTTTATTCAATCATTCAATGCGTGTACATCGCGTCCCCCCTCTGATTCGATTATTCGCTTTCGCTTGCATCACGAGGGCATTGCACGAACGGAACCGTGTGTCGCATCGCATGTACCTGTGTTCGTTTCCCTAGTTGCACTTTGCACTCTGTACCACTACCACTCTCTCTCTCTCTCTCTCTCTCTCTCTCTCTCTCTCTCTCTCTCTCTCTCTCTCTCTCTCACTCCCGTGTCACGTGTGCAATCAATATCGATATCAATCGCACACGCCGAGTTGATTATCACGATATCTGTCTCTCACCCTCTCACTCTCTTGGAATGCAGCGTTTCATTGACCGCTCACTGACTGGCGCGCATTTTTCGCGCTGCTCGTGCATAGTGTCTGTTCGCATTCTCGTCTGCAGGGGTCCAAACTGCTTATCCCCCGCTTCCATCTCCGCTATTTTTGTAGCACGCGTGCGCCCACTTGTGTCCCATTTCATTAGCACTGATGCGTATACGCGTTTGTCAGGTGAACTTTTTATAATTGCAGGTTCTTTTTTTTTTGGCTGATAAATGGAGCGAATTGGTGAGCCGCACTCCAGCGACAGACCGTGAGTCATTATTGTCTCGTGATTCTTGATTAAAACTGTCATTCATTCATGTTCATACCCGTTACGTCATTTACCCCGTTCTCGAAAGTTCTGGAATGCGCTATGACATGTGGAGTAGAATCTCCTCTGCACACAAAAAATAACTACTATATTTGGAATTGACAACTAGAATTGATTGTGTTTTTAATGTCCGGTGAGAGTGTTTTCTCGTGCACGCGGTAGCTGATTCGGCGCATAACATGTGTGATATGCGATACGCCGATCTCTTGATTTTGGCGCGTTTGATCTCGCAAGGTGCGTCGAGCGAGAAGGGAAGGGAACGCCTTCTAGCTGTAGCTTATCGAAGGAGACTGTCTTCTCGCTCTCGAGCCCTCTCACTGTCCTCTCCTCCCCTCCCCTGACCTGCTTGTTGTACAGGCCGGTGCTGGACTCTGTGGTCGGCGGCGGAAGCGCGGAGAGGATCATGCTCGAACAGAGCCTTGTCAACAGGTGCGTGCAGTGAAAACCAAACTTCATTTACAAGTTGTTACGTGTACGTCATGAATTGTAGCTGTAGACATGCGAGCCATGACACATTCTATTATGTCGTACTCGTACGTCGATTCTGATTTTTAGCAATAGAAAGAATGTAGCCACAAAAAATGCGGCTCGCTTGACGTTCTACATGTGGCAAGTGAGATAGTTCAGAGTATCAGTATAATGTGTTGATGTAGTTGTCGTTTGCTTTTTGGCGATGATCACATAATGCGATACCGGATGAATGTTGATTTGACTTGTTGAATTGAATTGTAGGTGTAGCTGTCGTTGCAGAGTGTTGATGTCTTCCGTTCCCCTTCGTGCATGTGGCGCGCCCACCTGTTCTGCCATGCAGCACTCTCAGACCAACGAGCGGGTCGTCTTCGTCAAGAGACCCGGTCAGTAAGCATAGGATTATTGCCAACAATACGTTTCACGTAATATATATGAGAGTGACACTTCAAATGTTTCGCAATATTTGATATACCTCCTGTGTTCAACTTGTAAAGTATTGAAAAAGAATCCGCAATGAGTATAGAAATGTCGTGTTATATATGTTTCTCCAGTCGTATATGGATTGGTGAATTATTCACATTTAATTTCCCCCTTCTTCGATCTTCCTTATGTGAATAATAGTGATAGGACAAAATACGTGAGCCAGTATGTGTTCGAGTTATAATTCTTCTCTATAGAATGATCGATCATGTGTACATACATGTTGACTTGGTGAGTCTATGTGTTGCAGGTGAGAACTGTGCCCCTTCGGAGGACTGTTTTGTGTGCGAGTCGTGTCCGTCTCCTCTGCCCTCGGACCTCTCCCCCGGACAGTGCATCGTCCGCACTCTATTCCTCTCCGTCGACCCAGCACAGGTATGCTTGTTTTTTTGTATATTTTCTCATGAGCAATTGTTCTTTTTCCCTATATTGCTTGTGAAAACGAAGGTATTATGCATATTGATAGAGTCGACAAATTACGTTGCATATGTTGTCGTTGTAACTTATTTTGTACAATATCCATGTTATGTACATTTTGCCGATGGAGGTGATCGGGTTAGTTAGTTGGTTAGTCTTCTAAGAGTATAACATGTTGAACATAGTCTTGTATAATAATGTTGAACAGAGTATTGTTTGAGAGTATAGTATAATAATAAATGTATTGCAGCGTTGCCGTATGAATCGTTCGACTGGGGTGGACTACCTGTCGCCGTACGAGTGCGGGGAGCTGGTGGACGGAATGGAGGGGGTGGGCGTGGTCGAGCATGCGACGGCAGGTGAGGGGGGGGGGGGGGAGAGAGAGAGAGAGGGGATAGAGTAGAGAGAGAGGGAGAGAGTAGAGAGAGAGAGGGAGCGGGGAGAGAGAGAGAGAGGGAGAGGGAGGAAGAAAGAGAGAGGGAGGGAGTTTGACGTTGCCATTTGAGACGCGTCGTTGACTGCCGGCGACATAGTCGTCTCGTGTGCGCACCTCTGGCCCTGGACCCGCGTCTTCGTAGCTGACTCGCAGGATCTCGTCAAGGTGGGGATGCATTTTTTTTTAATTTGTGTAACATGTTTTGCATGTAATATGTTTTAGGGTAGTTATGTAATGACTGGTGTTAACGACCAGGTAATTCGTATTTCTCTGGTGATCCCAATTTGAACATGACCTATTGTGCCCATCTGCAGGTGTCTCTCCCTCCCGGCTTCTCTCCTTCCTGCGTGCTCTCGTGTGTCGGTCTCAGCGGAATGACCAGTCTCCTCGGTACGTGTGGCATCTTTATGATTTCATTTATTCCTAACGAAACACACGGACCTATTGCGTTTCTATTCTAAGTCACGTCTATTAGTTATGTGAAACGTAGTTTTCCTAGCATGTTATTTTTGGTTTATTATCAATTATAATGGTTTGATGGTAGTAAGAGTAAAGGATTAGATGTTTACTATATGATTTCTGGAAAATGTTTAAGTGAAACGTAGTTGGTATTGTTCATCTTTATGGATTCATTTATTCCTGACGCAACACCCGGACGGCCGGACATATTGCATTGTTATGCCAAGTCACGGTTATTGATTAAGTGATTATTGATTAAGTGTTAAGTGAAACGTGTTTTTGCTGACATGTTATTTTTAGTATCGAACATGATGTTTTTAGATGTTTAGTATATGATTCCTGCAAGTATTAGATGTTTAGTATATGATTCCTGGAAAATGTTTAGGTGAAACTTAGTTGGTGTGTGGTATACATTTATTGTAACGCACTGGGCACTTTGAACGAGAGCTCGGGAATGGGGAAACGAAACGAAGATTGTGTGAACATTGCGCATTGTTAATATGTGCGAGTGTTGAAACGTAGAATGTTTTGATGTTGATGATGTGTGATTGCTGTGTGTTTGCAGGCGTTCGGAAGAAGGCGCGAATCGAGAGGGACAAGCCGCAGACGATGGTGATCAGCGGGGCGGCGGGCAGCTGCGGGGTGCTGGTCGGACAGGTACGGGGGGGGGGAGGGAGGAGAGAGAGGGGAGCGGGGAGAGAGAGAGGGGGAGAGAGGAGAGAGGGAGGGAGGGGAAAGAGAGAGGAGAGAGGGAGAGAGAGGGGGGAAGAGAGGTTGGGCAGATATGTTGTTAGATGAGGTGCTTTTATTGTCCGATCAGACAGCAAATTATTCACGTTCCCTGGGTCCTGGCCTTTCATATGAAGAACTGTTCTGTTTGTTCTGTCATTGTTTATGTTGCAATATTATGTTTCACTCGTATGATGACATTTGCTCGGCAATTTTTGAGCAATAGTCTTGTCTTGTGTGCCAGACAAAATATTCATCCGCGTACTGTTGCAGATCGCTCGTATGGAGGGTTGTTCTCGTGTGATTGGCATCTGTGGATCGGACGAGAAGAAGAGGATTCTGTGCGACGAGCTCGGGTTCGACTCCGCCATCAACTACAAGTGAGTCGGGGTTTGGTGATTATTTCGCAGTGTCTATAACCAAACTTTGTGATCTAGTTTTTTTTATATTTATTCTGTACGCCCCTGCAGGGCTGAGGACGTGGGTGCGTGTCTGTCTGCACTGGCCCCCGAGGGAGTCGACATCTACTGGGACAACGTCGGAGGGTTCGTATCCGACGCCGTCATCAGCAAGGTGGGGAGGGGGAGAGAGTTACACATATTTTTTGTAAGTTTCAAATGTAGTGTATAGCCAGTGAAGTGATGTGTTGTTTAATTCGGTTCTGCCACAACATTCACAACAACAGTTCGACACTAAATTATTACATGAATCTGCTGACCATTATATGTGTATATATTTTGTTTATAAGATATATGGGTTTGTATTATGACCCCGTTGTTGTAGATGAACGATCACGGCCGTGTTGTGTTGTGTGGTCAGATCGCCGTGTACAACACGGACCTTCCCTATCCCCCGCCCCTGCCCCCAGTCACTGCCGAGACCATCATGAAGAGGCGGATAAAACGGTGAGCCAGCAAAGGGTTTTTTTAATGTCTTTTGTATGTTTCGCGTGGTTGTTGAATGGGTTTCGAATTTTGTGTTTTTAATAATGTTGATTTTGTTCATTCTATGAAGATAATTCTTGTTTCCAGTGAGCGTTTCCTGGTGTTGATGTTCCGGGAAGACATGGATTCTGCGGTGGCGCAGCTGAGTCAATGGATGCAGGAGGACAAGCTCAAGGTAGGCACGCCCCGTCGCCCCGCCCACTCTGACCACGCCCTTCT
Organism: Rhabditoides inermis; assembly: GCA_963966185.1. Taxonomy (NCBI): domain Eukaryota; kingdom Metazoa; phylum Nematoda; class Chromadorea; order Rhabditida; family Rhabditidae; genus Rhabditoides; species Rhabditoides inermis. The sequence continues at coordinate 826,645 of CAWZYM010000308.1, forward strand.
CTGTTGCAGGTGAAGGAGACGGTGTACGAAGGACTGGCGAATGCGCCGCGCGCTTTTGTCGACATGATGTCCGGAAAGAACATTGGTAAGATGATAGTCAAGATCTGACACCGCCCCCGTAAGCTCCGCCCACTCTGACCCCGCCCCATGATAGTTGTTGCCTGCGTATTGTGTTTTGTGCTGTGCTGCCCCGAGAGATTCACGATGAGCCATGACGAGTAAGCATATTTGTGTATTTGTATTATTATTTTTTGGCGTGAGTTATGAGTTTGAAGTATGCTAGATAATGCTATAATTTGATGCGGTTCCCAGATGTGTACAGTATCCGTTTCGCTTCTTTCCATCCGTCACACAGTATTTAGGCACATGTGCGTTTTCTATATTGAACTATGTGTACATATAAGACTTCTATAACGTTCTGGCTACTAATGAGACACCTAGTTTCTTCTTCTCGCCCACATTTCATATTTGAATTGAAACACACAAAAATTGCTCGAACATCCTTCTTTGTCTTTGTCCCATGCGTCCGTTGTGATTGTGTAATAACTTGTGAAATATAAAATATAATAAAAATGTTTTTTTTTGTGTTTGTGTGTTTATGAAAAAGAGAAGGAGAAGCATTGGTTCGAGACCAGTTGTTATCTAAAAGGAGAGAGAAGGAGAGAAGGAGGGAGAGAGAGAGAGAGAGGAAGAAGGGAGAGAGTAAGGTCCGTCGTTGTAGATGGAGGTAGTGAACAAGCAGGAGTCCCTCCTCACCAACTGTGAAGTGACGCAGCTGCTCAGAGAAGTACAGAAGTCGGAGAACAAGAGGGTGCGTGTTTTTCGTTTGTGAATTATATGGTTGAAAATATGTTTCACACGATGAGTATGTATTCCGTTTGTTCTTGATGTCAATCTCGGTTCTGCACAAATTTGTAAGTAGTTATTAGTGTTGTGGTTGGTCAGATGGGAGTGTTGTTGGCATGCTTATAATAGTGTTTTCTTGATTTCAGCAGAAGAACCAGCGCAGTCGCCATCTCAACACGGTCGTCTATGAGGTGGGCAGGGAAGAGTTTTTAATTAAATCATGTTTGGAAGTCCATAAAATTAGAAGTGTGGAATTATTTATATTGTTGTGAAAAAAATCAAATTATGAAATTTTCTTGTTCGTAGATTACCTTCTTCAGGTTTTGTTAATTGTTTTGACATCGTTAAAGGCACAGTGGCGCTTAGTTTTTGACTTTGTTTCATTGCTTGATCCATATAAACACGAAACAATCAAAGAAAACGCGAAAGAACGGCATTTCCGCGTTACCTACACGCTTACCAACATCTGCACGTGCGAAGCTTGGTAAGGCGAATTCGAACTTCGCGCCAAAATGCTTATCGGAAAGTTTAGCTCTGTGCGCATCTCGTCGGTATGAGTACGGCAGCACATGTCGTTGTAGTGTTGTGGTAACGCTCACAGTTCACGGACCATGCTATGCCGGTTCGATTCCCGCTACGTGCTTTTGCCACGTTCTCGAGAGTGAGTTTCGATAAACCTTGGTAATTCTAAACGCCCCTGTGCCTTTAAACAAGCTAGAATTGAGTGAAATCGGTTTTGTTGCATGGAAATATGACTAGGAAACTTATTGTCAGTGTTTTTGTTAGTATGTGTGTGTTTTCAGACGTTGAAGTACATGAAGAAGACGCCGGTGGCATGCCAGCAGGAGGCCCATGTCAACAACGTCATGCAACAACTCAAGCAGTACAAGGTAGGGGGGAGGAGGGGTGTTATGATGTCTGTCTGTTATACGTTTCGCGCATTGTCCATATTCCTATTTACTTATTTTTTTGCAATATCTTATTTCCAGGGTTTCTTATTCTTTGTTAAAATCTTGAAAGAGTTTAAATTTGAAGAGGATATATAGTGGCATTATGGCAGTTTCGATGTTTTCTGTCTGTCGTCTCTGTATAGAATGAGTGTGTTTTCAGTTGACGGCGGCGGAGACTCTGCAGATTGTCAATCTGCGGCCCACCAGTGCCGTCGAGGTGAGGGAGAGGGGAGAGTTGGAATAGAGTACTGTTTGCATTATCATAGTGTGAAAAAAAGAGAAAAAAGACCGTGAACATTTGCTTAGATGGGCTTGTTTGGAGATGCAGCTCTAGAGTCAGAAGTGCATGTTTGGCTAGTGCAGTGGTAATGAAATAGATTGTGGTTAGGTGCACGTGTGTGCTAGACGGTTAGGCACTGCAAAACATGGGATTTTCATTTTCATGAGTAGTTGAGTAACATTGGTTTCTAGCCTGAGACATTGATGTTGTCTATAGTCTTCGCCTGGAGGATAGTTTCTGTTATTGCCAGCCGGGGTCAGTTGGCGAAACTCAGTTGCGAGCGAGAGAGGTCAGACAGCGCGAGCAAATGGTCGAGTGTCGCGCGGCCTCTTTGATTCGCATGCCGGCTTCTTTGATCGATATTATCGTTTGAAAGCGCGCGCTTGGGTCTCCTCACGACTAGAAGGTAGATCGAATGCGACTAGAGGGTAGATCGATTTTCTACCGTAATCTGGCAAACTATCTCCCAGAATAATATTATATTTCTTTTTTTTTATTTCAGATCCAGATGATAGTGGAGGAGTGCGAGGAGAGACTCAAGAACGAATCCGACCTCGACGCCATCCTACAGGTATCGATTAGTTATCGATCAGTTATCGATTGCCGTTTAGTTATTACTTACCTCCCTTACTTGGTTGTTTTGCTCGAGTGGTTAGCGACGTGACTAGCCGGGATGCTTTTGTGTGGTCATTGAGTGTTTGCATACGGGAGTCTCATGTGTATTGTTGAGGTCGTCTCGGAGTGTCTGCCCGCCCGCCCGACGACCGAAGTGAAAGAGGAGGTAGCAGTCAAGGAGGAGCAGAAGGACGACGAGTAGCCCTTGCTCCACCACTGCTCCGCCACTGCTCCGCCACTCCTCCTGCTCCCATTGTTCATTGTTTCGATTTCTTTGATCTTGTTCTTGTTGATTGTTGATTGTTCTCCCGTTCTAGGTAAATGTTTCCATTTGCTGTGTTGTGCGCGTGTCCCGCTGGGTAATTGTCGGAACGTGAAGCGCGGGGTGTCAACTGGAGCGGTGGGAGTGGAATAATGTGCGTATGCGGGTGGAAAAGGCGCTCAATTGGACGGGTCTCTCCATTCAATGAGAGTAGTGGTGAGTGCGATATTGTGCATATTCATTCTGGGTCGCGGAGGGGGGATATTGGGGTGTGTAGGAGGAGGAGGAGGAGGAGGGGGAATAGGGAGAAGGCGCAGGGAGGAGGGAGAAGGAGGAGGAGAAAGGAATGCCGGCAATCGGATGTATTGCTACGATAACATGATTAGCGTGCTTCAATCGAGCTAATGCCCGCTTTTTGCTCATTCGGCATTTGGTGTTTGGAGGGTGAGATTTGATTAGGCATCCCGGATCTCCGGTCTGCCCTTCAGAATACACGATTGTTTTGTCCTTCTGAGCCTCTATCTGTAGTTTGATGGCGTATCTAGTGTCGTCTAGATGTCCTTCAGTGACAATACTCGATCATTTCCCTAGTTGTCCCTTTTGTGTGCGGTCGCGATGGAGTGAGTCCAGTTCTTTGTGATTTCATTTCAATAATCTATGTATGGTGTCGATTGTCAATCGAAAGGTGTGTCAACCTTTGGCGATTTGCCTGTGATATATAGCTGTCATGAATACTGGAATGCGGGGTAGGAGAGAGAGAGGGAGGGAGGGGGGATTGCAAATGCATATGCATATCCGGCATTTCTCCGCTTGTTCTTGCTTCACTCTTTCACTCGGCGCCCTTTTGCCCTCTCTTCCTGCCACAGGTTGTTCGCACACACATTCATATATGAACGAACGCATGTCGTCGAATGGTTGTGTTGTTTTTCGGTCATTCATAGTCATTCCAGATTCCGTGATTGGGCGGTATTATGTTGTTATAGGCGGTCTATATGGATTGTGCTGCTGGCTATAGGCTCTGCGATGTTTCGGAGCCCGTTCAATTTGTTCCCAGCCAACTCCAAAACATAATGAGTGTCGTTTGCCTTTTCGAAACGAAAAAGGAGGGTCTTCCCTACCTCTGTCTGTGATGATTTATTCTCCGAGACGCATTTTTAAGCATGTGTTGTGTTTTGCCGGCATTTTCGGTGATTTGTGTACATGTACACACAATCTTTTCGAATAAACTTTTGTTGTTACAATATTCAAATGCGATTTGCGCTATGCAAGTGTTCTGCGATGCGTGAAAATGGGACGGCTTTTTCGGCGGCGCTGCTCACTGCTCTCTCCCTCTCTCCCTCTTTCCCTCTCTCCCTCTCTCCCTCTCTCCCTCTCTCCCTCTCTCCCTCTCTCCTTCTCTCCCTCTCTCTCTTTTTTCTCCCTCTCCCCCTCTTTCTCCATCTCCTTTCTCCGGGATTGAGAGAGCAGAGGGATGAAGAGAACTGCCTATACGGGTGCTATCGACACTCTTTGAGATAGTGGAGTAGAGACCACTCCCGAACATTTCTTATGCCTACGTATTTCCAACGCAGACCAATTATGGAAATTCGTGGCGCGTGTTAGTACTGCTAATAGGATAATCGTGCTATTGACCGTTTTATTGTCACATGACAGCGTAGAGGTTTAGAGTTATACTGTCACGTATGGGGCAGGTCGTGTCTAATATCTATGCTTATGTACAATGTACAGGCAGAAACTCTGTAGCTCAAAGTGCTATCCTATCACCGTGGTTCCGTGATTTCTTCGCGCATGTTCTTTCACGCGTGACCTTGAGAACAGTGTCTATAGTTTCTACATTTCATTCCATCAGATTGTTGCGTTGTCTTTTTCCCTCACCCAATGGAATCTGGAATGTTGTTGTGGTAGATTGTGTTGTGTGAATGAGTGTGCTCTGCTTGCAGTGTGTGGCTGTCTGTTCTGATCGGCCTCCTCTCTCTCGCACTCCTCGGAATAGCAGTCAATGGCGGAGTCCGCATCGCAAAGACACTGCAGTGAGTACTCTGTTTCTGTTATGTTTCTTGTTTGTAGCACAATACGAGTAATGGGGTACTGGAAAGTTGGATTGATAGCTGTTAGATCATTTGATCGTAATAGTGAGCATTTCTATCTTGTTGAAGCCTCTTGAACTGTTTATTTATATCTTTTAACAAGTGTTTAGGGATCTCTGAGCAAGAGTTTTTGCAGCCTGCTAATGTGATTGCGTGTTGTCACAGTTGCATGTCATCCTCTTTCCCACCTGTGTATGTGTGCTTGTGTTGCAGTCTGAGGCGTCTCCGCAGTCGAGCCCTCCACGACGCTCCTCGATTCGAGTATATGATGCGACTCGCTGCTCAAGTCAGTTTTACTAGTAACTCTTTTTGTTACATCCATTATATACTATTTGAATCCGTATCTTTTGGTTTTGCAGTTTTCTAGTTATAATTATCGCAAATCAGCTAGAAAGCACCACTATTTCGAGTTAATGTGCGCAGTAGTTGAGCATCATTAGAGTTGTGGTGGAAGCTAAAACGAACTGAAGTCATGAGCGATGAGCTGATCCCTGCTTGCGATAACAGTAGTGTGCTTGCTCACTACCAGTCGGGCTCACAGTGGTGAGGTGGCCGAGTGGTTAAGGCGTTGGACTGCTAATCCAATGGGATTTTCCCGCGTGAGTTCGAATCTCATCCTCATCGAATCTTTTTGCGAAATTTGTTTTGCGTACAGAACCCATAATAATGTTGTTTCTTCACAACACACTTCACAAAACTGTGTTAATATAAATTTAGAACATATTTTCTAGGGGAACCCGCTCGGTAGTCCTCTAGATATCTCGGATCAAGTGCTCAAGGCGAACTGCACGTGGTGAGTGGTGTGTCCACTTGTAAACGTATATAATAATATATAAACGTCGGTTTTTCTCTTTGATCTTTTCCCCGTTAAACCCTTTTATATTGACACCAGCTGTTTTCAATAGGAACGCGCGCGACCCGACCTCTCTCTCTGAGAAAAATCTCATAAATGCGATAGTGACTTCTCTCACACTCTACTCTTCTCTCACATTCGCACACGTTGCTGTGACATGAACTTATTTCAAACTATTTTTCTCTCCCTCTCACACTCTCCCTCTTTCCCCTCTCCCTCTCTCTCTTTCTATTCTGTAACAATAATGGAACAACATTTTGGCTTTGCAAGATTGCACTCTCTCGCTTGTGTTGTTTCTCCCCATTCATAATGCTTTCTATTCATCGCCGGAAGCCTTTGGGTGGCGCGTTCCGAAATCTCCTTCTCTACTCGCACTAAGCCTCCTCCACTCGCGACTCTCGATGAGCAATCGCCGCGCTTAGCAGGGTCTTGAGCTCATTGTCAGCTACAGCTGTGGTGTTGGTGTCACATCATAGGGCCAAATGAAGTTACACACATTGTCCCGTTGCTGTTTTTGGCAGTGTGGTATTTCGTAGTGCAACATGTCTGTCAAAACAGCTACAGCTACTGTCTTTTCGCGTGTTGTGTAGTGCATTGTAGAGTTGATCAAATGACGCAAGACTTTATGGGATGGGAGGTGGTGTTGTGTAGTGCAATGGATAAATTACATGCCGTTTCGGCGTAGTGTTGTGTAGTGCATGCTTAGTGTGTTGTGTTTTTTTCAGCGGCCACGCTTCCCGCCGCCCTGTGAGCAGCAGCGGCCGTCTGTTCGGCTCGGAGCGCCCGCTCGACCGCATCGAAGGCAGGCAGAGCGTGGTGAGATATCGCGCTCGTTGTGCGGTGCAAGTCACTTTTACAGATTTTCGTCGCCCATCCGCACACTGCCGACATGCACAAGACCAAGTTCTAAATATCTGAATTGTCTTTTTGTTCCTGTGGTTGTGATTGTGATATTTACTTACTAGCATGGTCTTTTGTGTGATGATAAGTGTTGTGCCGCCTCCGTGCTTGCTTCAATGAAGTCTTCTACCGGGGATTCAGAGAGTCTTGTTTTCCCCCGTCCGTCTGTCTTTTTGCCACCTGTGGCCATCCACCCGCTCTAACCTATCCTATCTATTCACTCGCTTTTTGTCTCCCCGCCAAGTCCACCCACTCCCTCTTATCTAAAGTGAACTCCCGAAATAGGAGAGAGAGAGAGAGAGAGAGAGAGAGAGAGAGGGACGGATGAAAGTTCATGTAGAGGTTAATAGGTGCATTCTCTACCGATTATACGGAGTACGGCGAACGGACTGGTCATTAGTCAGCCACCTATAAGTTTATCTCACCGAGGATCACATCTCCCCAAACTCCAAAGTCGTATGCTGTTTGCTGTATGAAGCAAGTTCAAGAGTTTGTTGTAGAAGCGGATCCTAGGTTTCTACCTAGCGGCAGACTACTAATACTGATAACCCCAGGAATCCAAGGAACCACTAACCCCTTGAAGGACACACGAAAACAGCGGAAAACACGGAGGCTATGGATAATTAGACAGAGAAAAGGGAGGACAAAGCAGTCATCGGGGATTCGTAGTTCCAAAAGAGTGGACAGGTAGAGTAGAGGACACAGGTAGTACTACTACTATCGATTCCGGACAGATTACTTAGTTCCTCCAATGCCTTCAAATCTCGTCTTACTCTGTTATACCATGAGTGCGGTTCCCGCCCCCGCTTTTGACCTCCAGTTTTTCAACTTGCGCCGTTCATTCACCTCATTAGTCTGTCTCCTCATGAGTTGGGGAGTGTCTCTCCAAGCTCATCTCTCTCTCTCTCTCTCTCTCTCTCTTTCCTGTCGCAGACATACTTCCCGGTCCCGGTCATTTCGCGCATAATGCTCATTTTGGGAGAGTTGACTACGTGGGAGTTGGAGTAATGAAGCGCCTTTCGCTTCCTCCTCTCTCTCTCTCTCTCTCTCTCTCCCTCCCGCCAAAGGGCTAACAGGCAATTCACATAATCGAAATGACCCCTGCCCCTGCTCGAATCGACGCTTGCAGGGATGATGAGAGGGATGGAGAGATAGAGGAGAGAGAGAGAGAAAGAGAGAGAAAGAGAGAGAAAGAGACAGAGAGGGAGAGAGGGAGGGAGAGAGGGAGAGGGAGAAAGAGAGAGAGGGCTGGCGTAAAAACGCGGTCATCGCTCTCTCCCACATATCTCTCTCGCCTATCCATTCGGACCGGTGGCGACTGCACTCGCGGCTGATTGTTTCAGTCTGATTTCGGACGAGACGAATTGTTGCCGCCATCCCTCTTTCTCTCTCCTACCCTCCCTACCCTCTCTCCCCCTCTCTCTCCCTCTCTCCCCTCTCTCTCTCTCTCCCTCCCTCCTTTTCATTTCCCGTTTCGCACTTCTTCGGTGGTACACTGTTTATGTCTTCGTTTCGGCAGTGTATACACTTTCTCTCACCGTGTCTAGCCAACGTGAGGTGTTGCGTGCTCGTCATTACTCGCTGTTCCATTGGAGTCCTCTCTCCTGTACCCTCCCTCTCTTCTTTTCTCGGCTCGGTTGTTTCCCTCACACATGACGAATCTGTTCTCTTTCCAGATGAAAAAAACCCATTAAATCATTAGAAATTCATAGTTTACACCGGACTAGTGACATAATCTAGTACATATAGGCGGTTTGAATGTATTTTAGGCGGTGCTTTCGTCCGGAAACCACTTCTATTCGAAATCGCGCGCCACTACTGCCCTTTCCCTTTTTCATCTCCATTGTTGTGGCAGAGAGCTTTTAAAAGTGTGCTCTCGAATTTTAGAGCTATTATGCAAAGATCAGTCTTGAAAGGTGTTTCGCGCTTTCAAGCGCTCTCTCTCTCTCTCTCTCTCTCTCTCTCTCTCTCTCTCTCTCTTTCTCTCTCTCTCTCTCCCATTCTCTCTCTCCTTCTCTCAAATGCGGGAATGCGCGTATCTTTACACCGCATAGCCAACATCCGAGCTCGTAGTCCCGTGTTCAGCTGATGCTCTGATCTCACCTCCCCTCTCTCTCTCTCTCTCTCTCTCTCTCTCTCTCTTTTCATTCTTTGAACCACTTTTTTCTCTTCACGATGTTTGGTTTCTCTATCAGATAATCAATCGCTAACGGTAAACAATAAATAGTGGCTATTTTGATTGTATCGAGCCTCTGCCCACTCTTCTCTCTCCTCCGGACTCACTTGTCACTCACATCTCGAGAGAAGAAGAAGAACGCATGATGTCTTTGATTCTATGCCGAACATCATGTTTACTATACTTCTTCTCTGTTTATTTTCATTAGTGTTACATTATCTCTATTGACTGTTTGATTATATGCTTACTTCATTCACGGTATTCATATGTTTCAATCTTGTTGATATCTCCCCTCGTTCCCGACGCTATAAGAACATGTCCCATGAATTTTGAGTAACCCATTCCTCTCTCTCTCTCTTTTTAGCGCTTGCAAAAATTCTCATAAATCGTATATGACATGCGTCTGACGTCTGAGAAACGTGCGCGAAACATATCACAATGCAATCATATTTGCCCACGTCAATAATCTCATCATCTATTTCCAGGTTCGCGGGATGTGTTGAATCGTGAGGAAAAAGTCAGCCACTATCCATTTCTCTCCCTCCCATTCTTGCCCTTGGTGCATTTTCCCTTCGCCCTTCTGCCAACGTCATGTTGTTGATAGCACTTGCGGGTGAGTGGGTTTTATTGTTTGTGTTTTAAGAATGTTTTAGAGTGTTCCAATTCGTATGTCTTATCTCTCATCAATCTTGTGTTCTTGTCTCTGCGTCCATGTTATCACCTGTTTTACACATTGGTCCGCCGGGATTTCGAGAAAGAAAAAGTCGTTCGGAAAGAAGGGTAGCATCTCTCTCTCTCTCTCTCTCTCTCTCTCTCTCTTCTCTCTCTCTCAGAGACCACTGGGAGTAACATGTGAGTCGAGAGGAGAGGGTTTTAGGTAGTGTGATTGATAGAGGACGGATTTATATAACATGAGAAAAAGCGTAGGTAGGGGTCGTTGATATTGAGTAATCGGGGTTTCGGAGAGGGCACTTCTTGTGATCGAAGATCGATGATGTGAGGAGAGGGGATTACATTATGCGTACACAGCAATAAAAACCAGGAGCTTCAAAGGGCAGTGGTGTTTGGTTAAAACATAGTGGCTTCCTCGTCCTTGTTCAATCTGTTTTAAACGTCCGGCACATCAAAAAGGAGATGTGAGGTGGTACATACAATGCTACCAAAAGAGTATGGATGAGTAGATGGTATAAAGTATATAAATACAATATCGTTCAGTCTTACCAAAGTTCATGCTACCAAAAGAGTATAGCACACAGCCATGAAAACCGAAGCTTCAAAGTGCAGTGGTATTTGATGAAAATATAGTGGTTTCCTCAGATGTTTACTTCAAATAGGAGATTTTAGAAAATAGGCTAGTAAATGATACAAAGACTGGTTCAGCCGTGCTGCCGCTGTGTGTGTTCTCGCAGCCGCCTCCTCCGTCGCAGATCAAGCTAGTCCACGACCTGCTAGACAAATACGACAAGAAGGCAAAGCCCGTGTGGGACAACAAGTGGGTATATGGCTAGATTCACTTATTCAAGTTGTGTAGGTTTAGAACATGTAACATGTATGTAATGGTTGCAGAGCAGAGGACTCATTACGTTCTGGTATATTTTTGCTGTTTTACAAAGTCAATGAAACGTATGATGTATGTGAGCACTCGTAAGATTTAAAGTTTCAAGTTGCATGAAGTGTATGTTTCTCTTTCCAGCAGGCCGATCAACGTGTCGTTTTCCATGGATCTCTATCAGATCCTTGAATTGGTGGGTATCGCAAACGGTTCCGAAATGATGTGTGTCACATATGCATTTTCAAATAACCTGGATTTGTATTTGATTGGTCTCGTTTACAGAATGAGCCGCAACAATACATTCTTCTGAACGCTTGGATCATAGAGGTGACAATCTATGAATATGGGATAGAGAAAGAGAAAGAGAGAGAGAGAGGGGGGGGGGGAGAGAGGAGAGAATCGAGAAATTAGAAATTCCTTCCGGGACCGCGCTTTTTTCAGCGCTGGTACGACGAGTTCCTATTCTGGGTGCCAGAGGACTACAGTAACATCAGGTAGACAATGTACAGTAATCACACTTACAGTATGCCAATTCAGTGAGTTGCGGCTACCGTTCGACACGATTTGGCTGCCGGACACGACTCTCTACAACTCGTGAGAAAATTGAATTGACTTTTACAATTACATTTACATTACAAGAAATGTGTACGTCTACTACAGAGTGGATTATTACTTTGTTCCTTCCTATACTACTATGTGATGCCTCTTCTATTTGAGGCTTGTGATGAAGGACGACGACTCTCGGAGGCTTCTCAACGCCAAGCTCACTACGGATGTGAAGAGAAAGGTGGGTCGGATCAGACGTCATCGATATTGAAATGTTGAGATGACCGCGACCGTCTTTGAGAAAAAGTTAGATGAATGAATACAAACAATTGTTGGTTAATATTTTTCTACCGAGATCTATCTATAATCGACAATTAGTTCATAACTCATTCTGATTAGCATATTTATAAATATATTATACTTCGGAAATTTCGCTCATTGATATGTTTTCACGATTTTCGTTATACATTCTGCTTGAAACGTAAGTATCCAAACATAACATTTCTCCTTTGCAGGCTTCTTTGATCGAATTGTTGTACCCGACAATCTACAAGTTCAGCTGCCAACTCGACCTCCGCTACTTCCCATTCGACGTGCAGGCGAGTCGACGTCTTCCGAACGTCATCTGACACCTTCCTTGTAGGTGTGCACAATGACGTTCTCATCATGGACGTACGATCAGAAAGGCATCGACTATTTCCCCTACTCGGAGAAGATAGGCATTTCGAACTATCTCGAAAATGAGGGATGGTACATATTGGACACAAGAGGTGGGCTGTGTACTTACACATACTTTTCATGGATTCCATAAACGTTGTTAATGTTTCAATGAGTTTCTGATGAAATCGGTTGCATAGGGCGCACGAACTAATCCATTACACAAACTCACTTCCCTCTCATACATGCAATGTGTGAAACATATTCCTATAGCATACGTTTCAGTGGTGCGTTCCGAGGTGAAATACAGTTGCTGTCCGAACAAGTACACTCTACTCCAGTTGACACTGTTCCTGAGGTAAGTAACCTACCGTACCCGCATCGAGTACAGTATCCGTGTTGCAGGAGAAAACCGCTATTCTACCTAGTCAACCTCATCATTCCCACTTCTATCATCACACTCATTGCTATCGTCGGGTTCTTCACGTGAGTACTGCTTGTATAACTTGTTATATAATATATAACTGGTTACTGGTTCCACTAGGTACTGGGTGCACCCATTGTTCGAATGAGTACACCCAGTACCTAGCACGTCCTCTTTCCAAAATGGATTCGGCAGTAGATTTGGTAGATTGCCATTTTGCGCCAATGCGCGCTGCTTTTTGCTCTTTTCGCCCACACTTTGGAAACGGGAACAAAAGGCTATTCGCTATTTCTCGCCACCACGTCTAATCACGAAATGCAGCTAGAAGAGTGGTAAAATGGAAAAAGGGAACACGTTTCACTTCCGTCACTATAAAAACCACCATCACACTAATTACGGCTGAAAAGGTGTAAGACGTCAACATTTCGAAATTCAATTTTCAGAACCTCGTCAGCGTCCGGAATGCGGGAGGAGAAGGTGTCACTGGGTGAGTCTGTCTGGATTCTGAAAGGATCACTTATTGTCTTGACTTGCAGGAATCACCACCCTCCTGTCCATGTCCATTCTCATGTTGATGGTCTCCGACCAGATGCCCACTACGTCCACATTCATACCACTCATCGGTCAGTTATTGATTGGTCAAATATCAAGTCTTTATACATCAGTAAGATTGAAGTTTTGGAAACGGCATGTCGATTGATGTAGTTTTCGTTTGGAAAGATGATATAATCATATATGCATGGCAACGTGAAGAAATATGACTTGCTGACATTTTGAGAATTTCGAGCCTTGATAAGTTCAAGTTGTCTAATATGTATGGGATAGAAAAGAAACACGGCAACCTGCACGCTTGATTATTCATTGCACAGGTGTGCAGGGGTCAAAGAGGAGAGAGGGGGAGGGAGAGGGAGAGGGAGAGGGAGAGGGAGAGGGAGAGGGAGAGGGAGAGGGAGAGGGAGAGGGAGAGGGAGAGAGAGAGAGAGAGAGAGAGAGAGAGAGAGAGAGGAGAGAGAGAGAGGAGGAGAGAGAGCAGAGAGACCACTCAAACCAAATGGAATTCTGAAATGCGCAGCGCTCGCGAGAATAGTTACAACATCGCGGAAACAATTGAGGGATGTGCTAAACGAATATCCATTCAATTTTCAGGCTGGTTCATTCTCGCAATGATAATAGTCATCTCCCTCGGAACAGTGGTGTCATCCGTCATTATTGCCATCCAGAAGAGAGGCCGGCTGGGAGAACGACTCAGCAAGAGGGCTCTCAGGTGAGCATCTCTCTCCCCCACTCTCTCTCCCCTCCCACCTCTCTCTCTCTTTCTCTCTCTCTCTTCCCCCCTTTTCTCTCTCTCTCTCTCTCTCTCTCTCTCTCTCTCTCTCTACTGTCCCCTTGCAGAATCGGCAGAGTAATGGCGTTCGCAACGTGCACGGCGTTGCCTCCGCATATCGAGAAGGAACAGATGATGGTGAGAGAGGGGAGAAGAAGATCAGCTGACTTCCCCGTTCTTGAGAGTTACAATCAGCTGTCGTGTCGTTTGTCACTCAAAAATCATACATACACTCAACCGGCACGTAACTTGTAACCACAAGATAAAAAAAACTGAGAATGCTCAGATGCTCACTACACATACATATGTGTAGATTACTTACATCTTTAATGTTACAATTGTTACAATTCGTACTACTTACTATCTAACTTATTTCATGCCATCATTGCAGGCTGAGTTCGACGCTCCGACTCCCGTCGTGGAGGTGCGGCCATTGAAGACGGACAGCAAGTGGATGGGCCTGAGAAGGGTGAGTCTATCGATTGTCGATTATCGATTGATCGCTTTGTTCAGCTCAAACAAAAGGGCGGCTTCAACGGTGTGGCTCTGGTTTCGGACAAGTCCACCGACCCGCTCATTCACTTGAGTCACTCCAACACAGGTGCGCATAATTGGATTATTGGTCTATCGATTGATTCCCCCTTCTGCTGTGGCCTCTCTGAAACGATTTGTATGCGACTGTCCACGATTCCCTATTTGTGTGATAACTCTTTTCCTCTATGATCTGCCTTTTCCGTTTCTCCTCTACTTTTCATTGAAAAAATACTGATATACGCGTAGCAGTGACTTTGTGATTGGTCAAATCGGGGTAGACATATGTTTACGCTGCCAAACTACAGTAATCGCGCTACAGTACCTTTTCCATAGCTACAGTAACCGTGTCTGCAGTCACGGAGATGCTGCACTCTTCGTCGGCGGCGCCGGTGCCTCCTCTGGCGGCGTCGTTCGCAGATGACGACACCTCGCTGGCTGCGAGTGAGCCATCGGAGAGCACTCGACCAGGCAGTGTGATGCTGATGCGCACTCCGCGCACGCAGGCCAAGGGATTCACCGCCCTCACCAGTGAGCTACCTGCCGCACCCCACCGCCGCACGGCGAGCCGCGTTGCGACGCGACACCGCCGCTTCTTGTCCTTGTGTCTCACCGCTTACCTAGAATAGAGCCTAGTTCAGAATATCACTCTATCCTCTCGGTGTTCTGTGCTTTTCTCTGGTTCCTAACACCTTTCACTAACCCGCACCTCCTGGTGTTGATTGATTATTGATTAATGATTAATTGCTTTGCAGACTCGATCAAACAAAACCGACAGTACGCGCAGGCAGAGTATGAATGGCTGGCCACTGTGGTCGAGAGGTGAGAGGTGTAAGAGAAATGTAGAAGAAATCACTACCTCACTATTACGAGGAAAAACTAGATGTGACTAATGAAATCAAACTGAAACGTAACAACAATATGAAAGCGAAATGAAACATAAAAATAACTGAATACTTGCAGGTTCTGCTTCGTGGTTTTTGTGCTTGTGTTTCTGTTCCTCACTGTTGGAATCAACTGCATCGGATTCTGGCACTGGTATCAGGCGGGAGTCGAACTGCCCAGTCGGTAGAGGTGTGTCTGTCGGTCTGTCCCTCCCCCCTCTCTCTCTCTCTCTCTCTCTCTTTTCCTCTCTCTCATCCTCTCTCTCCGTATCTTTCTCCTCTCTCTCCCCGTATCTTTTTCTCTCTATCTCTCTCTCTCTTCCTCTCTCTCATCCTCTCTCTCCGTATCTTTCTCCTCTCTCTCTCTCTCTCTCTCTCTCTCTCTCTCTCTCTCGTACTCCTTTTTTGAGTGCAAATGAGTTTTCAGGGCCGTTGGATCTTGAATCTTGAATATGACTTTTGTGAGTAATAACCGCATCTCTTTCCCCCGCCACACACCTATTTTTGACCATTTGCATCCAGGAGTTTCTTTATTTTTATTATGATTATACAATTGGCGGCTGTTTCTATATCATTGTCTAACTGGTTCCGTGTCCACATTTCGAAACGTTGCGCTCGTCCCGAACAAATTAGAGGAGAGAGTTCTAGTCCCCTTTTCCCCATTTGAACCGGTGTCTGCCTTTATGGATGTCTCGCCAGCCCTTCTCTTCCGCTTTCCTCTAAGTTCGAAGAGAAAGAGAGACCACCACTTTTCTTTTTCTTTAATTTTTTATTCCGATCCACACACAACGCGCAACATGTGTCTTCTGTAGTATGTATTTGTGTGTATGCCTGCGTATCACTCTGTCACTCTGCGTATCATTCCCATGTTCATGTATTGTGTTCGTTCTGCACCCTCCCATCCACCCACTTCCGGCCGGCGTCTCTGACAGGCGCCCCCTCAGGCCCCTGCGGGCGCCCCTCTCAGGCGCCCCGGTCGGCGCCCGCTTGTTAGGTATGCATATACCGTGGCCCCCCTTATTTCTATCCAGTCACACGCCCCGAATCTCGTACATTACTGATGAAACACTATCTTTCCCGCCCTTTCTTCGCCATTCTTCTCTTGCCCAAATAAAGCGTTATATTTTGTGTGTGTTTCGCGCTTCTTTCAGACAGGTTGAATTGCCTGACTCTATTCTATAGAGTTACCTTTTTCCGTTACGTTTCATTGCCAGCTAACGATACGTTTCAGGTGATGCGGTAATGTTGTTATTAGGTGTGCTGGCTGTGTTGACAGCAGTGAGAGGAGAAGAGGACTCGTCTGAGAGAATACTCAAGGGAATAGAGAGGAACATCACCGACGATGCTGGTAAGACATAGCAATCAATCGATAATCAATCGATATTCCAGGAATCGGCCGGATGCTGAATGCGTCAATGGAACACGTGCCTCTGATTCGCTTGACCAGGGACTTGTTGGCAAAGGATAGGTAGGTTCACCTGTAAACAAAAACTAAGAACTCGTAATAAAAACAACATCATTCCTATTTATAAGTACTAGTACTATTTACAGATACGACATCCGTGTGCGTCCGATTCACGACCACCGAAAGACACTGCGCGTCAATATCTCCATTTCTCTATATCAGATTATTGAGGTAATCGATCAATATTTATTACAGAAAATATTTTGATTGAAGGTGGACGAGCCGAGTCAGAACATCAAGCTGAATGTGTGGATGATACAGGTGTGTTGGTTAATCATGATATGATTCTAAAATGCAGATACTGTTTGTTCGATGTATAGCTTTGAAATTGAAATGTCTTGAAACTATATTCAACCAAAAACTTTTTTTTCGAAAGAAAATTTTCTTGGCTCAAAAATGTTTTTTGTTGGGAAAAACGACTCCTTGAGAGATTAAAATCGTGAAAACACTTAGACTCATGTGAATTGTTTGAAACGTATCACTGAAAAGATGTTTAATCACTGAAACGTAATCCTTTTAAAAAAATGTCATTTCAGAAATGGAAAGATGAGTTTCTTTCTTGGGATCCGAGGGAATACGGGATGCTCAACTCCACTATACTGCCATTCAAGTCACTCTGGATACCTGATACCTACCTGTACAACAGGTAAGAGCTCCCTCTCCCTCCCTCCTTTCCCCCCTCTCTCCCTTTCTCTTTTTATTTTCCCTCTCTTTCAGTGTGAAGATGAACCGGGAGGAGACTGAGCGCTACATGAACATACAGGTAAGCATTTTCCTTCAGTTTTATGAAGTCAGGTTAAAGAAGAACTCCGGGGAAAGAGTGAGCTGGGCTCGATGAGGTCAAACTATGTGCGCTCTAATCAATCTTTTGGCGCGAAAATGGGTGAACGAGAAGTAATCGATAGAAACCAACAACAACACAAGACTGATCGGCCGTTTGAACCGGTGAAAGTAGGCGGAGCTACAGCTACCAGCTGAGGCCGCCCGTTTTTGGATATTTCGTTTGTCACGCGGAATCGGAGTGGTAAATTCAATATGCAAATAGTTGATTGCTCCCAAAATTTTGACTATCATATTCGTGATCGCGAACCACGATTTCCCCTAATTCCCAGGCACTCTAGTTTTCCCCAGAGTTCTTCTTTAAGTCAAATTACAATTACAGGTTGAATCTCTTTTCTGGAAAGGCGAAAACGGATCGAACCTCTCATTTCTTTATCCAGCAATCTACACGATCACGTGCCGATTGAATATCAGGTGAGAAGAAGAAGAAGAAGAAGAAGAAGAAGAAGAGAGAGAGAGAGAGAGAGAGAGAGAGAGAGAGAGAGGGAGAGGGAGAGGGAGAGGGAGAGGGAGAGAGAGAGAGAAAGAGAGAGAGAGAGAGAGAGAGAGAGAGAGAGGGAGGGAGGGAGGGAGAGAAAGAGAAAGAGAAAGAGAGAGAGAGAGAGGGGGGGGAGGGAGAGAGAGACCCATTCAGGTACTTCCCGTATGACCGTCAGAACTGCACTCTCACCATTTCATCGTGGACAAACAGCAAATCGTCATTGGACTATTATGCTGATCCGGAGGTAAACAAACAAGTAAACAAACGAGTAAACAAACGAGCAAACAAAGGAGTAAAACACGAGTAAAAAAATAAACAAACAAGCAAACAGAGGAGTAAACACACGAGTAAACACACGAGTAAACAAACTAGTAAACAAACAAGTAAACAAGCGAACTTCAGGTGAACCTGGCTTCGTTCATTCCGAATGAGGAGTGGGACGTGCACTCGTTCAAGATACACAGACACGAGGTTTGTGTAAAAATTTTGTGATTCAATTTATTTCCTGGAACAGCGTAACAACGGCCGATTACATTGAAATCAGATGCAGTGTTTATGTAGTTAGAATAAAACGTACGACAGATATTCATAGGAAAAATCAGAAAGTTGGGTGCACCAAAGTGAAACGTATGTCAATGTAGATTATACAACACGTTAATTTTTTTCAATGTTGGTACGAAAACTGTGCTGTCCCATCGTAAATCCCCAAATGTCCTTCTTCTTTGCAGTACAAGTACGCGTGTTGTCCTGAGCCGTGGGTGATCCTGCAGGCTTCGCTGGTCATCCAGAGGAAGCCACTCTACTACATCGTCAACCTTATCATTCCCACTTCCATCATCACGATAGTTGCCATCACTGGTGCGCGGGTTTATCATATTAATCCTGTTCTAACATGCTACTGAAATCCACTTTTTCATTCTGAAAAAAAGAATGTTCGAGTAGAAAAGAGGACTGGGTCACTGTCGATCAGCCCTTCCATCTTTCCAACTATCCGTTTCTCTGGCGCAGCAATTAGTGTTTGTGAACAATTCTCTCCAGGTTTCTTCACGCCAGCTTCGACGGATGACGACAGGACGGAGAAGATCAATCTCGGTGAGTCCTGGGATATTGATCTCGAATGGAATGTGGATGTTCCATGCAAAATCGACTATAGGCATTTATGGAAGTATGTAAGTGTAATTATTGATTTCAGGAATCACCACTCTTCTGGCCATGTCCATTCTTATGCTGATGGTCTCGGATCAGATGCCAACAACCAGTGAATTCGTTCCACTCATTGGTGAGTCGAGTAAACAAACAAACAAACATGTAAACAACATCTCCTTCCAGCGTGGTTCTACCTCTCGATCATCATCATTGTCTCCATCGGGACCTTCCTCACCTCCGTCGTTCTGTCCATCCAGGGAAGGAGACAGTACGGAAGGAACCCGCCCATGGTATCGATCGATTCATTGATTATCGATTCATGATCAACTTTATATCGATAACAGCCAGATTACAAGTATACAAGCCTTAAGTCATCGATTATCGATTGATTGTCTATCAATTATCGTTTGATTTTTTTTCAGTACATTCGCTACTACCTGCTTGTCGTGATGGCTCGCTGTCTCTATATGAGCACCCCACCAGCACTAGCCAAGCTGTGGAGTGAGATGAACGTAAGTTTGTTTTGTTAATTTGTTTACAT
Organism: Rhabditoides inermis; assembly: GCA_963966185.1. Lineage (NCBI taxonomy): Eukaryota > Metazoa > Nematoda > Chromadorea > Rhabditida > Rhabditidae > Rhabditoides > Rhabditoides inermis. The sequence continues at coordinate 846,005 of CAWZYM010000308.1, forward strand.
GTTTACATATTTGTTTACAGGACGATCCACTGGAGCAATGGCAGTTGCGCAAGAAGGTTAGTATTAGTATGTAGTTTCCCATTTTGGTACTACAGTGACTATGACATTGTACGAAAAATTCACTGGACAGCGTTTGCTGAGTGGATGAAACGTAGTGTGCAACGGAAGTGATGACTACATATTTAGGTGAAGAGGCGTGCCTCCGTGACGTCTGCCCTCGCGAAGAGTGAGCGAGTCGCGTCGCCACCAGCTACTGATCGGTCAGTTCATAGATCATAGATTAAAGAGAAACACTTACAGATAAGAAATATACTTCGATTAGTTAGTTTACGATTAGTCTTCATTGTTTCCTGCCTTAACTTCTGGTGCATTGTAAAAAATCTTACTCATTTTACCAAGCGAGTGAAACGTATTTGACTGAGGTTTGAGGTGGCTTCTAATGAAATGGTAAAAAGAGTTCTTTCGTATTTGGCGATTGGAATTGATTTCATAGAACTTTTGGGTTACAATTTTTGATCCTCAATTTGTTTCTATAAACCATGTGAACAGTTATTGCTCATTGTTACTGTTTTTGTTCGTGTAGTTACTGCTCACTCATCAGACTCTAACAAAACATCTGAAACGTATAACTTTTTTAACGTATAACAAGAATAACAGATTATGGATGAATTTCACTTGCTCTTTTTCTGAAGTAGTGAACACGTATCGGTTGTTCAGTGCCCGAAAGAACTTCCGCTCACTGGCGAGACTGGCGAGGGAGAAGGAGTGAGTAAGAGAGTGCAGACAGACACAGAGTGCGGATATGTAGTGATCGAGTAACACCGTTGTTGGATTGGAGTGCTTCATGCTGTGACTCATGCTGTGACACGTGATACACATATACTTTATACCTATATCTATACATGCCACAGAGTGTATGTGCGTGTGAGAATGTTCAAAAACCTTTCTGCTATTTGTAGTGATACTTACAATGATCGATGTAGTGGATCTACATCAATAACAATGGTAGAAAGCTTGATTGGTGTGATAGCAGTATCCGCATATAATGCCAGTGAAACGCCATCGTCGGAATAAACGTGTATTCTTATATAATATTACCCCGCTTGCTACATTCGTAATACTACTTACCGCTAAACTACTGTAATATGTCATGCTACTGACCGTTTGCTGCCTGTAACACTCCTCATGCAGTGTCACCCACTTCTCCTCCCATCTCACCATCTCACCCCTCCCTATTGCAGTTCCCAACTGGCTGTGCCCGACAGAGTCTCCATACAGATGATTGACCTATCCGTGCCCACTTCTCCACTCGAGACCATCCCTCCATCCGCCACCACAGGTATGTAACCATCTCTCTCTCTCTCTCTCTCTCTCTCTCTCTCTCTCTCTCTCTCCCTCCTCCCTTTTGTGATTCTCCTCCCCTGTTTGGGTGCACCCTTTCTCCCTCTTTCCAGCCACCAAGCAGTCGTCTCGACAGGTCTCCAGACAGGGCAGTCTGTGGGAGGGCGCAGTCCAGGCACTCGGTACGTTTCAAACCCATGCTAACCTGTTACGTTTCACGTTACGTTTCACTAACCTATCTTTACGGCCCGGCAAACAGTACTCAACAATTTCTTATTCTGCTTTTCTAGGTATTCACTAATTCACTAATTACGTTTCACCAATGCTCCGTAACAGTCTCTAGTCACTAATGCAGTCACTAATGCTCGCAAAATGCAATGTAACACATAAATTAACCCACTAATGCTACTAGACAATGGACTGGAATCTCTATCGCGGAAGGGTAACACTCACCCACTCAATGCTTCTCTCATTTTTTAAACATCGCTCTCACGTGTTTTGCTTATTTTATAGATTTATTAGAGTTCACATTTTTACAATAAAACTTAAATATATACATAATTATAAATGTTATTTCAGCTTCGGCTTCGTCGAAACCTCGTGCGTCGTTCTTTTCGGCGAATCGGGAGGTGAGTGGAGAGAAATCAATAATCGATAAATCAATAATCGATCGAAACTCAGGTGACCGAGATGCAGAAGAAGCGGCAGTGTTCTCTCGAGTGGGAGTTCCTCGCCACTATTCTCGACAGGTGAGCTCAATTTATTTATTGTGTTTTTGTATCATACACCAACCTATAAATGACAGATACATTATTAGCTCACAATCACATCTTTATAAAAGACATAGCAGAAACGTATCGCGTGTTCCATCCTCACACACTGGAAAAACTCATTTCTTCTTCACAGTAAACGGAACAATTATCAGTGTAATAATCTGATTTCCTAATCTAACGTTCACATAACTTGTAGAATAATTGAATTTTTGTAATCTGAGAATATCTAGAACCAATTAAACTATTAAACACATCACAAAATACAAAAAAAACTTCTCTTTGTTCAGGTTCCTGTTGATTCTGTTCATCTTTTCTGTGTGTCTCATCACTCTCGGATTGATGTTCACTGGAAAGATGGCACAACTCAGCTACGACATGGCAGACGAGTGATATCGATCGAGTATCGATCGATTATGGATATATCGATTTATGAATCCACGTCATAGCGCATCATTTCACCCACAGTCTCTCCGCTTCTAGTCACAAACAACGATTAATTTCAGGGTATAATTTTATGGATTTCATTCATTCATTCATTCTCGTACTTTTTTTATTGTTTGCTGGGCTCATATCAGTATATGACGTTTATGTCTCTCTCTTTCTCATTTTTTTCTCTATCTCTCTCATCTTCCTGTAATCAAATGACGCCTCTTTCTTTGAGACATAGAATCTCTATACATATGAGTGATGTAACTTTGTTTTTTCTTCTTTTTCATTTATACATAGCTGTTCTATTCTGCTAGATTCGCCCCAGTTTCGCACTTTTACGTGCCCTCTCTGCCTTACCGTATACCGTTGCTTGCACATTGATTGATATTGATTGATTGTATTCCCCCCAGCTTTGCACCGATCGTTGCTTCGCTTTCCCACTGCGCCAGATATAAATACTTATTTATTTGTTTTATTTGTACTTATTCCATGTGTTTTAGTGGACCCGCAAATGAGTTCCACTCTTTTCACAAGAGAATTTAGGGTGGTTAGACAAAGATCGAAACCCATTTGATGATGTTTCAATTAGCGTGGGTACCCAAGATCGAACCCGCGTACCGCCGTTTGCTATGCGAGAACGTTACCACTACGTCATGTGGTCATGAGAGAGCGACTGCGAACTAGAGATACGAACGACGAAACAAGTCTGCAGCGCATTTCGTTCAATATACGGTATTCTCTTCTGAAAAGTACAAGCGTAAAGTAGCTCTGTTTGGGTTCACCTCAATTCAACAAAAGCACATGCATAAAACTATTATTTCTACACTAAACTATAAACACAAACCTGCTCTCTCAAAACGATCACAAATACATTGACAATCAAATGCCAATATGAATATACTATTGCACACACACATTCTATCACTCACATTCATTTATCGAATGAGTCATCTATGAAAAAAGCTCTTGTATTTGTATAGATTCAAAAACAATGAAAACATCATTGTAAACTCAACGATTGTTCTATAGCTGTTTATTGATTTTCACAATGCTTTCATAAGAGAAAATATATTATATAGCCCCTATTAATAAATTATCGATAAGTAGCTCTGTTTGTAGCTAAGTAGCTCTGTTTGGGTTCACCTCAATTCAACAAAAGCACATGCATAAAACTATTATTTCTACACTAAACTATAAACACAAACCTGCTCTCTCAAACGATATGTAAAAAAACGTATACTTTATCGATAATTTATTAATAGGGGCTATATAATATATTTTCTCTTATGAAAGCATTGTGAAAATCAATAAACAGCTATAGAACAATCGTTGAGTTTACAATGATGTTTTCATTGTTTTTGAATCTATACAAATACAAGAGCTTTTTTCATAGATGACTCATTCGATAAATGAATGTGAGTGATAGAATGTGTGTGTGCAATAGTATATTCATATTGGCATTTGATTGTCAATGTATTTGTGATCGTTTTGAGAGAGCAGGTTTGTGTTTATAGTTTAGTGTAGAAATAATAGTTTTATGCATGTGCTTTTGTTGAATTGAGGTGAACCCAAACAGAGCTACTTTACGCTTGTACTTTTCAGAAGAGAATGAATGTCCTTTTGTTGAATTTCGAAGAAATGTTCTTTTTTTCAAACTGTATTTTAAACAACAAAGATAACAACAACAAAACAACGCGCGTGAACGACGACACAAATCACAAACAGTAGGCACATTATCGCATTATCGCGCTCTCCCGCACAGATTCCGCATCACGAACCAATGAGCGCGCGGGGGCGGGGCTAGTGAGCGGGTCTTTCAGCGAATCAGCGAACAGCTGCACAACTGACAGACGTGCAGACCTAACCAGCGAACATATTTTTGGGTATTAAACTATTGTTTCATGTTTTGTTTTTGTTTATAGTTGTTCAACGGACGATTTAGAGACAAGATCATGATATAACTCTGAAACATTTATTATGTTAATGATTTACAAGCGATTTTGGCGGCCCTCCGGGCCGAGCGGTTCTGCGCGCCGCTGGATAGGACCCAAACGATCGGCGCTTCGCGCCGATCCTAATTTTCAAAACACACGATAATATTTTCACCGAAAAATCCTGAGCTAAATGCGAGCTTATGATATGGACAAGTCAAAATGATCAGTCAAAAACTGCACGAGTAATCGAATCGTGCTACGTCACCCCGTAATTGTTTTGCTCCCGGTGAAATTGAGCTCGCGAGCTCGCGCTCTTTCGAACTCTTTTTGTGAGCGTCGTCCGTTCGTGCTAGAATAATGGGAGCTCTGGAAATGCGAGGAGACGAGAAGTGTGGATTATGTTTGCGTTTTGGGAGTTGGGATATGGCTATTCCACCCACTGCCTCAGTGGGTTTCGTCGGAAGTCTCGCACCTCGCGAGTCAGTGTGGCATGGTTCCGGTGTGGAAGGAAGGAGGGAGGCTTCGTGCGAGACTCTCACCCCCATGCCTCATTTCTTCGCATAGTTCTGCTATACCCATGCATACATACATGTGTTCGTCAAATGACCATTCCGAGACATCAAAGCGAGCATAAATAAATAAACGCTGCGCTTCTCTCTCTCTCTATCTCTCTCTCGAAAGGGTTGAGAGAGAGGGTTGAGCCCTATCGTGTATACATTATAGTCCGTGTGACTTGTGACGAATGCGCGTTTAAAAATCGTTTGGCCCTCCATTTTCAGCTGTTCACAATCGAGTGCTGGTCATTCTTTCTTTCTGCACAAAAGCTGTGCCACTATGAATCGGTTATTTTGAGAATCGGAGACTTGATTCGCGAAAAGACTTCCATTCAGTATTCCACCCCGTCTTTTACATATCCGTCTCTCGTATACTTATGTAATTCCTCTACTATTTTTTTTTCTGTCGCACTGTCCACTGTTGAGTTTTCATTAACGCCGCTCACGGGCTCTCTTCTCAAATAGACAGATGAAAGGTCAGCGCAATTCTCGCGGAAAAAAGTGTTCTGAAAAGTTGTCCGATTGGGTGCAAAGTGTAAAGTGTTACACCTTTCTCACTACCCTCTCTCTTCCCTCTATGTCTGCCTGTCTGTCTCTCTTTTTCTCTACATACTCTGCAAAAAAGTATTCATCAAATGTTTAGAGCTCCACACACACGCGCTTACACAAAGGTTCGATTACCGCACTCGCTAATTGAATCGAATAGCTGTCGGCGGAAGGAAGGAATGAAACTCTGACACCATAGGCTCGAGAGAAATCCGAGACAACGTCTGTAATTGACACAAATATACTAGTAATGTTGTTACTAGTAGAGTACTTGGCTAGCTGACCGCAAATCTGTAATCTGTTATAACATTCACACCTCTACGTATCATACTTTTTCTTCGGAGAGAATTTTACAGCAGCGATCGCCCCACCTTGCATCTACCTCCCAGAGAGCACAAATCTCCCTTCTCTCTCTCTCTCTCTCTCTCTCTCTCTCTCTCTCCTCTCTCTCTATTCCGATCTTTCACTCTACTTTTCTCGATCATCCCTCTCACTCAACGAATTAGATGCCAGCAGTTGATGATTGAACCCTGATTTCTGTTCAGTTTATCCTTGATTTGCTCTTTATGTGATAACATCGTCTGAAAAATCTACATGTGGTACATGTGAGACCGGAAACGATTTTCTTGTCTTTGTCTTTGCACAGCCCAGTCATAATTAATTCAATTCAATTTCCGGTCGGGACAGACATCATATTAGATTATGTGATGATGTGACGCGTACAAAAGAATCAAGTAAAGCGCATATGAGTGAGCATTTTTGCAAACTGTACCCTTTTTTCTCAGAAAACACGAATCTTTCTCCCTGGTTTATATGTTGCTGCCAAGTGAGAATGATGTGGATGTGCTTTGTGGGAGTCGTTGTGACACGATTGCTGTGTGAGTCGTTGTGACACGATTGCTGTGTGAGTCGTTGTGACACGATTGCTGTGTGAGTCGTTGTGACACGATTGCTGTGTGAGTCGTTGTGACACGATTGCTGTGTGAGTCGTTGTGACACGATTGCTGTGTGAGTCGTTGTGACACGATTGCTGTGTGAGTCGTTGTGACACGATTGCTGTGTGAGTCGTTGTGACACGATTGCTGTGTGAGTCGTTGTGACACGATTGCTGTGTGAGTCGTTGTGACACGATTGCTGTGTGAGTCGTTGTGACACGATTGCTGTGTGAGTCGTTGTGACACGATTGCTGTGTGAGTCGTTGTGACACGATTGCTGTGTGAGTCGTTGTGACACGATTGCTGTGTGAGTCGTTGTGACACGATTGCTGTGTGAGTCGTTGTGACACGATTGCTGTGTGAGTCGTTGTGACACGATTGCTGTGTGAGTCGTTGTGACACGATTGCTGTGTGAGTCGTTGTGACACGATTGCTGTGTGAGTCGTTGTGACACGATTGCTGTGTGAGTCGTTGTGACACGATTGCTGTGTGAGTCGTTGTGACACGATTGCTGTGTGAGTCGTTGTGACACGATTGCTGTGTGAGTCGTTGTGACACGATTGCTGTGTGAGTCGTTGTGACACGATTGCTGTGTGAGTCGTTGTGACACGATTGCTGTGTGAGTCGTTGTGACACGATTGCTGTGTGAGTCGTTGTGACACGATTGCTGTGTGAGTCGTTGTGACACGATTGCTGTGTGAGTCGTTGTGACACGATTGCTGTGTGAGTCGTTGTGACACGATTGCTGTGTGAGTCGTTGTGACACGATTGCTGTGTGAGTCGTTGTGACACGATTGCTGTGTGAGTCGTTGTGACACGATTGCTGTGTGAGTCGTTGTGACACGATTGCTGTGTGAGTCGTTGTGACACGATTGCTGTGTGAGTCGTTGTGACACGATTGCTGTGTGAGTCGTTGTGACACGATTGCTGTGTGAGTCGTTGTGACACGATTGCTGTGTGAGTCGTTGTGACACGATTGCTGTGTGAGTCGTTGTGACACGATTGCTGTGTGAGTCGTTGTGACACGATTGCTGTGTGAGTCGTTGTGACACGATTGCTGTGTGAGTCGTTGTGACACGATTGCTGTGTGAGTCGTTGTGACACGATTGCTGTGTGAGTCGTTGTGACACGATTGCTGTGTGAGTCGTTGTGACACGATTGCTGTGTGAGTCGTTGTGACACGATTGCTGTGTGAGTCGTTGTGACACGATTGCTGTGTGAGTCGTTGTGACACGATTGCTGTGTGAGTCGTTGTGACACGATTGCTGTGTGAGTCGTTGTGACACGATTGCTGTGTGAGTCGTTGTGACACGATTGCTGTGTGAGTCGTTGTGACACGATTGCTGTGTGAGTCGTTGTGACACGATTGCTGTGTGAGTCGTTGTGACACGATTGCTGTGTGAGTCGTTGTGACACGATTGCTGTGTGAGTCGTTGTGACACGATTGCTTGGCCGTCTGTCAGTCCATCATAGCATGTCTTCTGCTCCTCTTTCCTCCCAATAACATTTGTATCCTCTCGAAGATAGCAGATTGACCCGCTTCACTCCTCTTTTTATTGCTTCTTCTCCCATTCTCACTTCTCGCCTCCCACTCTTCGTTTTGACATTTCCACTCATGTGTCGTCTAATGTGAGTGTGTGTATCCTCTAGGCTCCGCCCCCTTGCCGCCTCCCTTCCCCCCTCTCTCTCTTCCTCTGCCCCCACTTGTCTCCATTCAAGGATATTCCATTGTTGCCACACTATTTTCATATGTATTCCAAGTCTGTTTTGTCACCTGTGCCTCTCAATCTACCTGGAATTCAATGAATAACGTCGATCCATGTTTTGGGTGGCGGTTTGGTTTGAGTGCCTCGAAGGGATACCAATTCATATCTCTTTCTCGCTTTTCGGTTTCCGAGAAATACTTATTTACATACATTTTCTAGTCGACTTTAAAAAATACTGTTTCTTTTGCAGCCATGTGTGATGTCTGCATTTCTTTTCTCTCTTTTTTTGTTTACATTGTTCCTCCTCATCTCTTCTTCTTTGGAATAAGAATAGTTGTACCTTGGTTGTTTACTCGCATATTCCGGAAATGGAAAAATGCCTTCTTGGAACTCGCTGGTTTGAGTCTCGAGAGTTGAATGTTGAGTTGAGAGAGTCCAAAGTTTACTCTGCCGTTTTGTGTATCTCGACCTACTCCTATTTTTGTCTCCGATAATTATCCAGGTGTGCCGAAATGTGCAAAGTAATCTACAATCTCGTTTGTATTCAGTTTGAAAATCACTTTTCACGTGGCTGCTCTCTGATAATTAACAGATTAACATTACGCGAGTAATTTGCTCATATTTTTCACTTTATTACATGACCCTCGTGATACGTTTCAAAACAGGAGTGGATACGTTTCAAGAGTGGACACGTTTCAGCCTCCCTTCTCCCTCCAGCCATGGTGCTGGAGCTATGGCCGTTGTTCATGGTGGCCCTAGATATCGCAGCCCACCTGGA